>VZTB01006885.1:0-34723 GCA_013397245.1 Thryothorus ludovicianus | reverse complement strand
GGAAAAAAAAAAAAAAGCCAACCCCAAGCATAAACCGGCAGAATGGGATGGCGCGCCTTCCTGCTGGAGCCGCCCTCCCTCCCATCACACCGCGCTGCTTCCCACCTGGAAGCGACCCGCGGGATGATGCCGCGTGGGAACCCGCCAGACGCATCTGCCGCCCCCTCGGGCGCGCACGGAGCTGTCGCCCAGCGCTGCCCAGGTGCCGGAGCGACCTCGACCAAGCGACTGCTGAGAGCATGTTTGCCAAGCGAGTCACCAACGCCGCCAAAATCCAGCCACAGCCTCTAGCCAAGAGATCCCTTTTACAGCAGCACCATTTTATTTTTATTTGGCCCAGAGNTTTTCTTCCCCTCTTTTTCTCTTAACCATTTTCATGAATCCCAACATTGTAAGATAAACAAGTGCCCACCTTTGGGCTTTTCCAGAAATTAATGTTTATGCTGAGGAAAAAGACAAGTGAGATACGAAAAAGTCAGGTGATACCAACTTTGCATTTCCCCTGACAGGAGCTCGGTGATGATAAAAACTTACCCTGACATACCCTCACCCACCTATTTCAGTGGCAGCGTGTTGCCTTTTTCAAAAAGCATTTTGAACTTGCAACACAATTTGAAAAACCACACATCTGCATGTTACAGCTAATGGCCACAGCACCTGGCAGTAAGGCAAAGTTGATGGGCAGTGTCTTGATACCATTCCTCATGAAAAGTAAATTGAAAAGGATTGATAAGATCTACTCTGCATGACAAACATCTCCCTCCTCTAATCAGGGCCAGGTTCGACCAGGAGGTTGTGTGGCCCAGTGAATTTGCATAGTAGTGACTAGATTTTTAATATTCAGTTATTAAAATCTACGTGTGTGTAATTGGTGTCTACTGTGTTCCTTCTCCCAGGGAACTGAAAAATAACAGCCCATGGACAGCAGCAGGGCTGCTCCACATACATTCATTTGGCTGCAGCTCAGTCACAACAGAGATAGTTAATACTGAAAGAAACACTGCACTGCTTGTTGGAAGGGATATTCCTATTTGCTACACATCTGTCTGTGCCACGTGGTGCTAATTAGAGGAAAGTCATTGCCCTGAGCTCTTACACTTGCCTTGTGGTGCAACCTGACTCCTGGCCCTAAAACTGGCAAGTTTGAAGGCTGGTGGATGGAGCAGAAAGCACTGTGCTGTCTTGTTCCACACATTGTTTTCTAAGCGTGGGCCAGCAAAATTAAAAGCTGGAGCTGAACATTGTGTTTCGATAGCTCTCACAGTTGGAAATCTCTCAGCTTTTTCATTCAGAGCAATTCCTGACCCTCTGAGGAGCATTCTAGAATTCCCCAACCTTGACTCCTCACCTTTCCCCTTTTGGAAGATGGCAGAGGACACCATCAGGTCATAATTAGGTGTTTCCTTGTCTAGTGTTTTGTGTCAGTCAAACCTTCAAGCCTTGTTTGCCCATTCCTGCTCAGGGGCCAGGACAGAGGACAGGAAGGGCAATGCCCATGTCAGCACTGCCTTTCTGGCATCAGCATCCATTTCCCTGGGTTGCCTTTCTACAACTCCAGTAAGGGCTGTGTACTCAATGAAAGGAGTTCATTTAGGGGGCAAAACAAAGAAGAAAAACATTCCTATTTTAATTAAGAAAATTACCTCAATGAGAATCATAAATATCATTTCAAGCAGATAAAACCATGTGGTCCTTTCACATTCACTAAGTCAAATTTTCATTAACCCCAGCATGTGTCTTCCTGAAAGGCAGTACTAAATTATCTATAATATTTTGCTCGAGGCAGTATTTTTCAGAAGTGTGATGCTACAATAACACCATTAACAATAATGGTCTGTCATGTCCTGCGTGCTGTTTTTCGGGGGACTAACGCAGCAATAAAAGGAATGGTTTAAAGATGGATGACAGATCCCAGCTCCTCTCAAACGCTGAGCAGACGTCTGTGAGGATGAAATGCTGTTTGAGAAGCCTTGCCTTGAAGTGCTGGGGGAAATGCTGCAAAGCACAGCTTGCTGTGAGCTATGCTAGGTCAGAAAGCCATATCCTACAAATTCTGGCTGTCCAGCAAAAGACAGCTTGCAAGAGAATTCCTTCTTTTGGAGAATGACCCTCCATCTAACCAAGTTCAGGGTCTTTTATTTTTTTGCCTTTCATGGAGATGCAGCTGTCTGTATATCATATGTGATGGGCTATGATGTGATGTGGAAATACAACAGACATTGTGGCTGGAAAGAATTTTACCCAAAGGATGTGAAGGCACTTATGGGCTTAGTAAGGCAAAGCAGTTAGAAATGATCTGACTTTACACTTAAGTACTTGCAACTATGCATTTAAGTAAACTCCTGAGTGCTTTGTTGAATCAAGTCCAAATAAACAAAAAATAAAGCTAAATGCAAAAAAGCAATGAACCTGATTTTGCTTGACTACGCACTCTCGAGCTGTACATGAGAGTTTTGCTGAATGTATGTATTTTGCTAAATATATATAAAATATCACTTGAAAACTTGCTTGTCAATGCAGTGAGGAATGGGAAATGAGTTGGATAGCATATATCTCATGTCAAGGGACACTGTAGTAAATATCACAAAGACAAATCTCTATAGTTACTAAAATGCAGAAACAGCATTATGCTTGAAAAACACAGACCAAAAAAATTACGTTAAACCCACCATACGCAACTGAGAACAGGAGAAGCCAAACTTGTGATTTGATTTAGATCTAAATATGCTACATATTTCATTAACTAGACAGGAATTGTACAGACATATCATCATTAAAATCCTTGCTAGTGCACTGAACAGGCAGTTTTATAAAATGATTGTAATTTATCTAGGAAAAAGATCTACTCGAGAGCAGAAAAAACCACAATTATTTTATATTGTCTTTTTTAGATACCATTTTATCAAAAAAATTTGCATCTGCAATTCAGACACAGGTGGAAGCCTTCAGTTCTTACACTTCAGCCTAAGGGCAAGCACAAATTAAGCTACTTGAGATGAGAATGAGATATTTTATATACTATCCACAACTTCAAACATGCTTAATGAATGTAAAAATTATGTGAGTTTTAAATATAAATGTCTGTGCATCCTTAGGGATTAAATTGTCACTTCAGTTTGAGATTCACATTGCTCTTATGGCCAAGGTGGGCCTTCACTGATGCCCTGTCACCTGCAAACCCCTCAATATTGTCCTTGGGAAGCATATGCAACAACTTTGAGGTGTATGTGGGCTTGCTGTGACAGTGAGATTTAATTTTGTAATTGCTTGTGCCCAAAATCATTCCTATCCAGAGAGAGCTGGTACTGAGGAGGAAGCTTTAACTGTTTTCATGAGAGAACTGGGGCAGTATTTGGGATTTCATCAATGTGGCATCTTCATTTTGTCCCTGGAGGCTCCTGCAATACTCCACTCTGCTAAACTACCAAAAACTCTGGGCAATGAGTGTCAGTGCCAACACTCTGTGTCATCCCTGCAACACTTAGTGCACTTGCACCTGTGACAAAATTACACCCTTCTGCCAGGAAGTCTGTAATCTCCTTCCCAGAGCTCTGAACTCTCCCATCACACTGTCAGCCAGGCTGCACCTATCAGGCTGGCTTGCAGATGCCTCCATTCACATGGACCACAGGAAAACAAGCTCAATAGTGATGAAAATCTTCAAGAGATCTGCCCTCCACTGCTTAAAAGGTCAGGATCCTCCTCATTCTTTAAGCAAATGGAAGCAGAAAATCTGTCACTGGAAAAAAAATTACTCTCTCAAGAAACCATAATTTAGATCAATCCTACCTGTTTGGAACTAGCAGCTGCCATCAGACTTTAGTCCCTAATTCTATACTGTCAAGGAACAGATTAAATGTACTCTATTTTTCTGGGCACACATATATTTTAATTCTCTGGCTCCTCTTACCTCCTACTGTGATTCCCTAACATTTTTTTCTGGCCTTTCCAAATCCTTCTACACCTGGTAGATCAACAGTGTAATAATAATAGACATGTAAAATGATGACACGCAGCTGTTATCCTAATTATATAGAGCATCTTTGTCTCAATTGTCTTCATAAATTATGTTTCTTACTCAGGCAAATGCTTGATTGCTCATACCTATCTGGTTTAGTCATAAGTACTTATTGCCTTTTCTAGGATAGAGGGGGCAAATTGCATGGGAAGATACACAGACACAGATGTAGGAAGTGGAAAGAAGTCATCTCTGTATCAAAATCTTTTCCAAGGATGATTAACTGCAAACCTCTATTCTTGAAATGGCAAAATCAAACATTTGTCAAAGATTGTTTAAAGCTGAATGCCTGTAGAACAAAGAGGAAGAAATTTTTCTCCTAGGCTGCCACAAAAGCAGACACAAAGAAACCATGTATGATACCCTTCTCTGGGAAAAAAAAAATAATCACACATGAGGCAAACACAGAGTAGCATTCCAAAATTTTCAGGTATGTGGCCCATGATTTTCTAATTAAAAATAATCCAGAATTACAATGGGTAATTATTCACAAGTTTCCATTTTCCCCCTGTAGCCATAAAAAGAATGCCAGGTGTCACATGAAGAATGTATTCACCCCTGGTATGATCTTCTGGCTGGGAAAAGGGGTTTTACCCTCCTGTTTCAGTCTAGGAAGTAAAGAGGCTGCCTTAACTTGCATGAATGTCCACTGTCTAAAAGATTTGTAAATACATCATCTGCCTTGATTTCTGCCGCAAGTGCCCCTCTGCACAGGTTACAATCCTAAATAAACTAGCCCTGAATCCCCACAGGTGATTCACATGGGATGCCCCTACCTCTTTTATGTGGGGAGACAAAGGAACCACAGAGCAACAGTGGATTGTTGACAATCTTTTTTTTTCAACAAATCTCTTTGATTTGCTACCTTAGTGATATTATAGGTGTTGTTCTCATTTCAGTGAGTGCCAGTTCAGGCACAAGGGTTTATTAGGGAACCTGAAATATCTCAAGAGGCTCAGCAGTGTCAATGAGACCCCAGCATTCAGGGGGTCAAGCTTGGGAGGGCTAAGGGAAAACTTTAAAATTACCTAAAGGTTTTTCTCTCCTGCAAACAGCAACAGGATCCAGAGAAGAGAGGAGAACAAACTCCAGTATCTGCAGCACGTCAACAATGTGTGCTTTGCTGGAGAAGCACATGAAGCTGTAAACATGAAAACAGAAGCTGGGGAGGAAGTAGTATCTTAAAAGAGAGGCCCAATCTGCCTTTTGCTTTTTTTGTGAGATAGCATGTCAGAGATCAGATTTTCTTCCCCCAAATAAGAACAAGGAAAAGAAATAAAAATGAAAGTCTCTGTGTTCTTTCCTCTTTGGTTCATAAAGCACAAATAAATCAGCATGTGCACAAGTAAATAAACTGAGAGTAACTGCAGTCGAGAATATTCTGTAAACAATAAAGCTATTTATGTCATTTTATACTTCTGTCAACATTTGATGTTTCAATATGATTGTGTATTTCACAAATTTTTAGATTCTCTTATCATCTTTGGCAGGGTCAAGAGAGGTTTTATCCCCTTGTGCCAGCCTCCTGTATGGAAAAAAAGGGACAACTGGCTACACCCAAATGTATACAGGATGATGATATCCATGCTATAAGACAAACTTGCTGTACGCCTGTAGTTAGGGGAGCAGAAAGAAAGATGAAGTCTCAGTTTCAGTGTATTTTCTTCAGGTTTAATTTTGTCCTGCTCCATCAGAGCCATTTTTAGCAGCTGGGGAATCCTTCTTGCAATTTCAACATCTATAAAAGAGTTTAAATCTAAACCCAACAGAGTGGAGAATGTAATATACTGGGTTTGATTGATCTGGATCTTTGGATTTCTAAAACCTCGTTGGTTCAAAGAAGATTGCTACGAATATATTGTTTGTTCTACTTCAAAATCATACCTTTTGAGAGACACCCACATAGCTCAGAAATAGATGTGAAAATGCATTAAATTTTGGCCTTGCTACATTTTGCAGAGTGGGAGTGCAAGGGGAGAAAAAAGAGAATGTGAAGCCTTCCTTCTAAATTAAAGGTTTCATATCTTAATAAATAATTTCTTTGGCTGTTAGTAAATGCTTCCATTATCCCCTAACGTGGAGAAGCCCGCAGAGACTGGGTGTCTGCTTTGTTCAGAAGATGTTTTGACTGTTCCATCAGGTAAACAGCAGAGCCTGGGCCCCGTCCCTTTTGACTGCTCCACAGAAAACTAATGCAGCTGTGGAACAAATACACAGACACTCCCAAAAGCACACACGGCGTGATGCTGGCTGCTGTTCCTGGTGTGAAAGGAGGGTGCCTCTCCCCTGGTGGCAGCGGTGCTCAGGGCTCTGATCCCGTGGCTGGGTTTTTGTGGGAAGGATGCCTGATGTGGATAACGGATTTAAAGAATAGCTGGAGGCAGCTGAACCGGCTGTAAGCTGACAAGGATGGGAACACCAAGAGAGAAATCTTCAAATGAAGAGCTAATTAAAGGGTGCACTTGTGTGCTGGTTATCAGAAGGGCTCTAATTACAGGCCTAGAGGAAGACTGTGAAACTAATGAAGAAATTCACATTTTGGAGAGAATATCTTGTTATGACATCAACCTCCAGGTGATAGGAAATGAGGAGACTGATGGGCTGACAAGACCACTTGCCTTTAAAAAGTTGCTCACCTGTCTTTCTCCCAGCAGCCAGATTTAAGAGGGAAGGGTTTTTATCAGGGAGGAAAACTAGAAGAGCCGTGCAAACTACACACAGTCAACTCAACCCACAGACAGAACCGAAAGCAATGGCAACTATTGAATTTCTGAATGAGAAACTCATATTCTCTAAAAGAACATAAAAACATGAAACTGAGCCCCTGATACCTGAACAGATCTAACAAAACCATCCTTAACAAACCTGGAATTTGGATACTTCATGAGAATTATTTTCACACTTTAATAAATTACTCTTCTGGCTGAGCCATTTTGCAATGGGCAAGAACTACACAGAGTTGAGGGGAGGTGTGGGCAATTAGTTGTTTTTCATCTGAAATGAATTGCATTTAAAGAAAGAGATCAGAAAGAAAAAAAAAAACACAAAAAAAACCCCCACACTCTCCCCCTGTCCAAAGAAGGCAAGCATGCAGAGCCCATAGAAATTCACAAGAGTTTTGTGGATCATGGAAAAGGTGTTAAAGGGCTAGTGAAAAACTCTGTTCCTACAGAAATCAACTGCAATTCTGCCAGGATTTCAATCTTTATTTTTCAAAACATCCCGTGGTCTGTCCTCTGCTTTCCTGCCTCTTTGGGAAGCTCAGCGAGAAGCCCTTTTGCAGGCAGTGTCACTCTCACCTCACCGGTCAGTGTGACTGAAGGAAAGGGCAGAGGATGTCAGCACTGCTCTGCTCCTACTCAAGGCTTGTAGATCTGCACACACACCTTAAAAACATGCATTGTTAGGGAAACTGTTTTGAAGGTGGAATACATCAATCCACATAATTTTTAAAGAAGACTACAGGTAATTTTTATACATTCAATCAGTATGGAGGCATGCAATTAGACACAATTAGAAAGGTTTCACTAATTACTGGTGTTCACCATTCAAACTGACACACTATTTATATTCATTTCTATCACTACAAACCTAGTTAAAACACAAATTAGTCGTAACTTTTATTTTACTATGAGATGACATGAAAAATCAAAAACATATTGATTACCATGATGTCATCCTTCCAGTACATACTGGAAGAATAAAAAATTGAGTTGTATTTTTTGTCTGATTATCTGTCAGAGAGTTTGCTTGTGCAGGTCACAGTTCTGTAAGCAGTGAAATAAGCTCATGATGATAAACTGGAAATTACAATACTCATGTACAAGGCCACACACAAGCACGTACATCCCGCATGTTGGAAACAACCTATTTGTTTTCTGCTTTGTTTACTATCAAATCTTATTTCTCTTTCATGCTAAGAGACAACTAATTAGAAGTCTACTAATCAATAGACCATTTTATTATCCAGTTCAGCTCTGAATAATCCTCATAATTTAACGAGCTTCTGAGCAGGCCAGTAGGGAATATGCAGAGAAAACAAAGAGTCTGACAAATACCAAGGGCTAGTCAGTACAAAGCAGCTTTCAAGAAAATAAAAAGGCTACCAGAGATTAGTTTTAAGTAGCAGAATCAAAACAAGCATAATGCAAATCTGTGTTTTCCTTCTTTTCTTTGCAGAGAAATTCACAGCTGCTTTGCCCAGCTAAGCCCTGGAGGTCAATCAGCTCTGGATGCTGGAGGTGGAACCTCTGCCTGAGCCAGGGAGAGCCCCATGGCCACAGGAAGGATTTTTTTGTTCAAAGAAAGGAAGGGAAGGAGTGTGTTATCCTCCCTCAGGGCTCCCCAACAGGCATAGATTTCTTCACTGAAGCTTTGTGAAGAAGTCTCAGCACAGCTCTGCTGGACCAGCAGCATCCTCGGGCAGCAATGCCAGATGCTCCCCAGCTGCCATAAAATGCCATTCTTTATGCCACTGTAGAAATGGATTTATCACCTTAACTCTAACAATAAAGAACCAGGAACATCCTGTCTGTCACAATATTCACATATTCACAGATTACAGAAATAGAAAGTTATCTGACTAGATCACCCCCCTCTATTTTTTTTTTCCAAACAATATCAGTGGATTTTATTTGTCATTTTAGAAGTGTATACTGATTTAATTGAAAGCAACCAGGGTAATTATTCTTTGTCGATCAAAAATGTTTCCTGTGCTTTAAAGAAGACTACAGAATAAAAAAGTAGGACAGTGCAGAGTAAAACCCTTAATTAAATAGTCCTGAACATATTTTATATGCACTTTCATTTCCTTGACAGCATAGCTGTGCTACTTCCTCATTCATTGTTAATGAACTAAATCTACCCTTGCTTGGTCTTGCTACAAACATTTAAAACAATAAAGATAAATAAAATCAGCCTAATGTTAAATTTAATCTTTTAGGTCCATAAGAAATATTTACAACTCAAATCATAGTCAAGTTTAAATCAAAAACTTCTCAATATTTAACAAAATATCTCTGCAGCAAATGCATAAATCATCAAATAAATAAGACAAGGAAAGATGGAAGTAGACTTAGGAAATAAAACTAAAACAGAATACAGATGCAAATGCTTGTGTATATATAATGAAAAGTCAAAAGTCAGTATGTTTCTAATTGATAAAATTTTCATGTTCCAGTTATTTTACCATGGAATCCATGACTGATGATCCAATTAATTTAATTTATTAAATTATTTCTAAATGTTTTATTAGTGCGAAACATAAGCATAATGTCAGCTCTGAGGAACCTAAGGTCTAACAGGTCCAAAGAAAAGGCTTAACAGCCCTTCAAAGTCAAAATTCCACTAGGATAAAGGTCTCTGAGTACAGGTTACTTGCCTAACATTTATGTATTTGTAAAATCTTCTTTAGATACTTTTACCATATGCCATGCCAGGTCATTCTTGTTTGGGTCTGCCTCTCAGTAGGATCATTTTCTGTGAGCAGGAGCAGCTGGAACACACTCCTACTCAAGCCTCCTTTTGCTAGGAAGGCAGAGCTGGAGGTGTCCTCTTGGCTAAACTACATCCTTAGCACAAGGAGCACAGGACCTTTTTACCAGCTGACCACACTTTTCACTTTTTGACTGTTTGACACCAAGCTTTTTGCTGCTCCTACTGGAACACAATTTTCTCAGTACCCTCTTACTAATCCAAATTTAATTTTGTCTGTGGGCCTGTTTCGCCCCATGTCACTTCAATTCTTTGGCATAAATAATCCTCTCTCCTCACTCATTAATTTATTTTTATTTCTTGTCATTGTTTTCATAAAATCATAGAATGGTTTGGGTTGGAAAGGACCTTAAAGATCATCTTGTTCCAATCTCTGCCATGAGCAGGGACACTTTTCACTAGTTCAGGTTGCTCAGAGCCCCATCTGACCTGGCCTTGAATGCTTCAAGGGGTGGAGCATCCACAGCTTCTCTGGGAAATCTGTTCGAGTGCTTCACCACCCTCATAGTAAAGATTTTTTTTCTAAATACCTGATCTAAACCTACTCTCTTTTAGTTTGAAGCCATTCTCTCTTTTCCTGCCACTACATGCCCTTGTAAAAAGTCCCTTTTCATCTTTCTTGTAGTCTTCCTTCAGGAACAGGAAACCTGCAATTAGGTCACCCTGAATCCTTCTCCTTCCCAAGTCAAACAATCCCTGCTCTCAGACTTTCTTTGTGGGAGAGTTGCTTCATCCCTGTAATCAGTTTTGTGTCCTTTCCCTGGACTCACTCCAACAGGTCCATGTCCTTCCTGTGCTGGGTACCCCAGAGGTGGATGAAGCACTCCAGGTTTTGCTGTGGTAAAACAAGCTGTGTTCTTGTAGAGGACGTAAATGTGACCAAGATTATATCAGACAAGCAGGATGTACACTCCCAGCAATTCTTACACTCTAGAGTAACTATCTCAATATTTTGTGTTTTTGAAATACAATGGGATAAAGATGCACATTTCCAGTGGATGCAGCGTAATGGTTTGCTGCAAGTGCCACATAACGCTGGGGTGGCTGGCTGGTGCAGAAATAGACTTTTTTTAGTCTTGTAGGACAGGATCATTGGCAGCTCTCCCTCCCTTGAGGGGGTCCAGCAGTACAATTGCTTTTTCCATGGCCACACCACCACAGCTTACTCATCCAGTAGTTACTTAGAACTCCCCATGCCTTTGCTCCTCTTTCATTTCCAACTGATGAACAATTAACTTGTAGCTCAATACTTAGTAATTCTGAAGGATGTGATTTTGCACGTGATCCTGGTGAATTCATCTCTCTACTCCTACCCCAGCCCACAGGGTCATCCAGCTCCATGCCCTCACTTTCTCCATTCTGGCGATGCCTGCTTTCTCTCTGTCACACCTCCCCAGGGCACCTCTGCTTTCTGAGCTACTCCTGGGCTACATTTTTACTGATGTTCATTAGCGAGTCTCAAAAGAAAAGACAAGACTTGAAATCAACCGTCTCATCAAGTAGAAGCAAAATGCTGCTTTGCTATTCCTGGTAGGTTGCATCTGAAGTCCTGGCTTCATCTTCTAGCTACCTACAGCCTTCATCCCAAATCAGAATCTGGGAGAAGGTTATACCTACTGATTTATAAAGAAAACAAGAGCTACAGGAAGAGCCAGACAGAATGCTAGCAAAAAAAGAGAGGAAGAAGATGCCAAAATAATCTTCAACAGCACTGTCCATACCGCCAGAAGGAAGAATGATAAATGTATCAGTGCCCACAGATAAAAGGAAATATTTGGAGTCATACCATTATTCTAACCCACAATGGTACATCTTGTTGACATATAAAGTTGATCCTAATAGCAAAATACGACCTCAGTAAAATGAACAACTCGATGGGTTTTTTCTGCAGCTCTAACAGATAATTGATTAATAGTGCACAAGCCAAGAAGAAATAGTGTGTATGACACCATATTCATATCTTTTCAGACAGATAAAGTAAAGTTTCAAGGCCTTGTGTTCCTTCTTTGTAGACTGGTAAATTCCATCTGTTAAAAATGAGTTTCCAGTTGGCACACAGAAAACGACTGCACTGTTGTATAAGCATCTCCACTAAGCTTTGTCATTTATTTCTGTAATTAAAACCATTTTGAGAAAGACGTAGTCAATTCAAGCAAATTACATGTTATAATAAAACAATTCTAATAACAATCCAGAAGTTATTAATGAATACTCAAATCTATATAGGAAAGTATTAACTGGAGTAGCTCCTGAACAGGATTATTGCAATTTTCAGGCTTTTAAATGTGTAAATGTGTTTTCTGCACAGAATGTGGCAGTTACATTTGCATAAGAATCATAAATCCAATCCAGAAATGTAATTTTATTTTTCTCAATAACCAGTCTGTTAATTTATCAAGGGCTCTGAACATCTGAACTGGTGGAGCAGAGGATAATGATATGTCTTTTTCATGGGATTTAGTAGCTAGAAACAAGGAGGGAACCGAAGGACGAAATTTTTAAAACAACTTGTATTGATTGCAAAAACACTTTTTACATTTCTTAGAGATGCCTGCCCAGTGTTTGCCAGCCTCTCCTCAGCTCTCCAATCTCAATAAATGTGTCACAGAACTAATAAAAATCCGTTCCTATTCTGATTAATTGTTTTGAAAATACCAAAATTTTGTACCTCCCAGAGCCCTTCCTAACAGAACGTACTGTGGCTAAAAGCCTACTGGCAAATCACTCAACACAGATGCCTTAAGCATGTGTTTACACAAAGAGCCAAAAAAGCAACTTCTGACTAAGGGCTTTTGCTTTTGGAAGTGTAAGTACTGGCAGATAAACTTTTTTTTTCCCTTTCTCAATTTTAGCTTATTAAAGACCATCCCTTCCCAGATACCAGTAGAAGAGTCAATTCCAGCAATTAACACCCTGACCCTAGAAGCATCGAGCTCCAAAGGGACCCTGCAGCTTTGTCCAGAAGCTCTGGAGATATTCAGCAATTTGATTCCAGTCAAGATGTGCAGTAAGATGAGGCAATGGTGCAACCGACTTTGGCCAGAAAACTTCTTCCCATAATTTCATTGGGACTGACAAATAAGACAACAGTAAGGATCATGACCTCATAAATCTGTGGGAGTTGTGACCTTTCAAGCACAAGATGATCATTCCAAGATCATTTATCCTCTGACAAGGACAGGCTATAAAGATAAAACACAGCACATGATAAAATGATCATGCCCTTTTTGACATCAGAACTCCACAGTACTGTCATTGCTGGTTTATTACATGAAAAACTTTAACTTCTGTGACAAAAATAATGTTCTTTTAGAAGAACTAAACACAACATTCAGAAAGGAAACATTTTACAAATGAAATAGCCAAACTCCCTAATAGCTGGACCATGGGAAGAGTGTGGTACAAGAGGCATTGTAAACCAGTAAGCTTTTGAGGAATAGGATGAGCTGTTTGCAAAGGTGTATATATATACAGCTAGTGATTGTATGTGTGGTTAAACATCCTGGTCTCCAAAGAAATTCCTATTACAAAAGCCTACAAAATAGGCTTATTTCAGTCTAAGAAGCAGAAAGATGGTAATTTTATAGTGGCACACAGGGTTATGTTCATGCATCTTTTCCTGTTACAGGCAGTGGCTTCTCGTGAACACTTTCACAGCTGAAACCCAAGAAATACCTCAACCAATTACATTCCCTGTGCTGAAATTTGACAGGTGTAACACATTCTTTGCTACAATGAAGGCAGCACCTTTCTCAGAGGTGATTGCTTCATCTTGCTTTACAAAGACTACACCATGATTTTATTTTGGTGCTGTGACCAAGTGACTGAATGGTGACTCAATAGCCTAAAATTAGCTGATTTCTCCCAGGTCTGAGACATGTCATTCCACCTATGACACCAACAATAAATGGTACCAAATGTCTTTCCTTCTTGCCATAATTAGAAGCCTTAAGGGTTGGTTTTCTTCATAATTTAAAAAAAAATATCTCTCCCAAACAAAAGCTCTAAGCAAATCTAGTTCTCTATGACAGGTGACTAAAAAGTCAAGAAAACTCATAAAGCCCTAACTCTACAGCGAGACTAAGGATGGTCTTTGTCATTCTTTTAAGTAAATGAATATTTTATATTTGCTTTCATTCAAAAGCTTTTAGATTCCTCTGTTCTCAACCCATTTCTCCCTTACTCCTATTTTTTTTTTTAACAGGTTAAAAGAAATAAAAGCAAACAAAGGAAAGAAGGAACCAAAGAGATTATATCATTTTTGGCAAAAAATGGCACTGCAGATTGGAAACCCTCCTAAAGCAGAAATATATGGACAAATACAAAAAAAGACAGGTTCCTTATAAATTCACTTTCACCAGAAAACCACACATCAAATCTCTCTGAGATCCATTCTCTCTTTCCCTGGCAATCACAGAAGGGCTCACCTAATCAACAGCCTAGCTAGGCTGGAGTTTTGGCCTCGATGAGTGAGTGTTTCAGGAGCAGGTGAACAGAGACTCCCACTGGCACTGTTAGATTGCTGGCATGGACTCGCCCATGACAAACAGGATCTGCCCAGAGCAATAAAGCCTCCTCCAGCACCCACGCTTGCATGCACCATACAAAAAAAGTCCATTCATTCAAAAGTACAGCTACTCGTAGCATTGGCAGGAGTATCCCACTTCTGCATATGCTGACTTAGAAACTTGCTTTGAAATGTTTCACTGCTGAAATCAATCACCTCAGTGTTCCCAGGAAGAGGGGTGGAAAAAGGCTTTTATTACTTCAAGAGAACAACAGACCCATGGGAATATAGCAGTTGCAAGGATGCTGCTAAAGTTCAATGAGAAATGGCAGCTTGAGAAATGTTGTTGCTTCAGAAAAATAAAAAGGGCAATAGGTTTGGAGGGGGAAAAAGAGTAATGATTAAAGAAGCTAAGCAAAAAAGAGGAAGGGTACAGAGAGTGATCAAGCAAAATTTTTCAGTACAGGAAATATACAGCTAATAATGAAAAATAGGAAAATTAATGGAAAATACAAAGGAAACACATATGGAAAAATTAAGAAATGATCTGTTGTGTGGATGAGGGTAAACACAGAGAAAGACAACAACATCAAATATATTATGCTACTAAAGCTTTTTATTTCCCCATGTCCCTCTGCTTTTCACACTCTTGCAAAACATTACCTCATCTGTTTGGTTTGGGTTTTCTTTTTCCCTAGTGCACAAACTCACATTTCTCATCATTGTCTTTTCCACTGCAGACAACAACCCTCTTCTCTAGCCAGAGCACCATCAGAGAGGCAATGTCATGCACAGTTGACTGTGTCTTCAAGTGCATTTGTTTGTATTTTCTAAATGCATTTTGAATGTGTTC
The DNA here is from genome assembly GCA_013397245.1 of Thryothorus ludovicianus. Taxonomy (NCBI): domain Eukaryota; kingdom Metazoa; phylum Chordata; class Aves; order Passeriformes; family Certhiidae; genus Thryothorus; species Thryothorus ludovicianus. Next base: position 19,852 of record VZTB01006885.1, on the reverse strand, counting down.
TGTTCACCCGCCTCTTCACAGCAGAAGCCCAGGGAGATGAAACACTGAGAAACATCTGTTTCCCAATCAGTCCCAGACACACGCACACACTCTGTGTTTCTATAAAGGGTTCTGAGTGATCAGAGGAAAATGGACACATTTCATATTGTTTAATCAGTGGATAATGCAAGAACACATAATGTCTTCTCTGAAGGTATTCTGTCATCTCTGTAGCCCCTAACCTACTATTCTTTCTGAAGAAGCTTCAGATTGTTTTGGTATTTAAAAAATCACTAAAGTCCTGAGTAAATTGGCTTATTTACTGACATATGTTATTTGCAACATATATGTTTTGCCAAATAATACAGTTATAATGACAAAAAAAAGTTCCCCTTTTAAACTGTTGCAGTTTACTTTCTAAGATCCAAAGGATGTTCTGTCAGGCCTCTTCACTGTGTTAAAATAATCTGGACCTTCAACACTGTAAGCACAGATGTATTCACACCTCTACCTTTCCCCCACAGAAAACCTGTTTTGGAGGTATTCACTATATGGCAGAGTATACTGCAAAAAATGACCACGGATATGTGCCTGTGATTTGGTTTGCCACAGAGATACTTAACCTGAACCAGAATCAGATGAAAATTTCATAACCTTCCTATTAATACACATCTTTGACCAAAGATCAGCCCGTTTGTGATTTTTAGCCACTGTTTCTTTCACTGCTGAACCTCTCCCAGATGTTCTCATCACTTTAGGATATCACCCTTCAAATTTGCTTTGTAGTGTGCCTTATGCATTTCATAAATCACAGCTAAACTCTTCACTTCTACAAATTACCCCTGAAAATAATCTCACTCATCTTCTGAAGTATGATCTACTAGCTTGATGAAATACTAAGATTTTTCCTTAATGTGTCCCGATCAAATTCATAATTATAATACATATTACATTAAATGTTTCATACAATAATTAGATTGATAATAACTTGACAATTCCCTGAACAAAGCAGAGAATAGGACCTGTGCAAAATTTCCTCTTTCTGGAGCACCATTGCAGGGTTGGAACCTGACTACTCACATATAAATTCAGAAAACTGAACAAAGAAACAAAGCCTACATTATACCATCAGAAGCAAATTCTGAATAAACTCTCCAGTGACAGCAGGTTCAGATGCAATGCAGAAAAAATAGCCTCCTTTGTGGAGAGTTGTTGAAATTACTCAGACGTAGCTTAACTTCATGTCTGGTTTGACAGGGAAAACTGCAAGCTCGAGAACTCTTCCACGGAGATTTAAAAGAAAAATTAATTTAGGAGCACAGAAGCTTCTGTCAAGTAGAGGAGCTTTAGATTACTTTTTTTAAAAAATAAAATTATTGCTCCCAGTCTGCTTAACATCTTTGTCAGTGTCATGGACAGTGGGATCAGGCACACCCTCAGCAGGTTTGCTGATGACACCAAGCTGTGTGGTGATGTCAACAGCCTGAGGGAAAGGATGCCATCCAGAGGGACCTGGAAAGACTTGAAAATTGGGCCCAGGCAAACCTCATGAAGTTCTACAAGGTCAAAAGGAATGCCCATGGGTTAGGGCAGTCCTAAGAACCAATAAAGGCTGCGTGGAGAATGGATTGAGAGCAGCCCTGAGGAGAACTTGGGATGTTGGTTGATGAGAAGCTCGGTGTCACCCAGCAAAGTGCATTTGCAGCCCAGAAAACCAACCAGATCCTGGTCTGCACCCAAAGCAGCGTGGCCAGCAGGGTGAGGGAGGGGATTCTGCCCCTCTGCTGGTGATTCTCTGTCTGGTGAGAGCCCTCCTGTGTCCAGCTCTAGAGTCCACAATATTAGAAGGACACCGACCTGTTGGACATCCAGAGGAGGGCCCCAAAGATGTCCAGAGAGCTGGAGAACCTCCCCTATGAGAAAAGGCTGAGATCATTTGGGTTATTCAGTCTGGAGAACAGAAGGCTCCAGGGACATCTTATCATGGCATTTCAGTTCCTAAATGGGGCCGACAAGAAAGGTGGAGAGGGACTTTTTACAAGGGCACATAGTGAAAGGACAAGGTGGAGAAAAATTGCCTCTGCATTGAGGATAGAGGGGAGAGAGGAGATTAAGACAAGACAAACTAGTGCAGAAATAACTTCTGTGAATAAATCCCATCTAATATAGTTGCAGTGATACCTGACAATTATTCTATTAAATTTAATTTGCAAATATTTTTTGTTTTCAGTGGTGCCTCAGAAAACACTAAGCTAGAATGCTGTACTTCTAGTTAAATTTACAGGATGATTCAAAACCTATTGGAAGGTTGTAATTTTTGAGTAAATTATATAGTGACCTTTTCATAGTGTTTTAGGAAGCGATACTCAGGCTATGTATTTTTCAAATAGTGCAGCACACTTTTAATTTAGGAAAATGTATGCATGAGATTTTCAGAACAATCTAAATTATTCTGCACTTGTCAAGATTTCAGAAGTCACATCTATTATTGTAATATTTTTCCCACAGACTGCTTGTTGTCTACACAGAAATAATCCCTGAAATGTCAAAGAATACAAATATGGGAGGGGGTTGGTTTCTTGCTGACTTGTGAGGTTGCAGGTTGCCAGACTCACAAGGCAAGAACAACTGCAAGGCCAGATGACAATCAAACTCCACTCTTAATTACTTCTGCTGCCGAGTCTAAATATGTGCCCAGCCTGTGCTGAAATTGTGTCAAGCCACATCTTGCTGAGATGTGTCAAGGGACCGCGTCCTTCATTCTCCACCAATATTCCGAGGTATCAACAGGGATAAATCCAGTGTGGGCATTGTAGCAGGTGCTGAGACCTTGCTTGATATGGGTACATATGCATGTCAACCTAGATAATATACTTGGGCATGGCAGGCAGAAAAGAACATAAATCACTGTCAAGACAGGCTGCTGTACACTCCCTGGAAGACTCGTGGTGCTGTACTTAATCCAGGTGCCATTTTTTTCCAAATGAGCTTTTGATTAAGAATTATTATACCTCAAAGTCTTTTAACCCCAAGCCCTCATCTTTTTGACTGCCACTTCAAAACATGTGTTCTGATTAATAAAGTAACCTCACAGAGATTACAACCACACAAGCATTAGCTAAACACCACTTGACATGAACACAAGAAGCCAATGGTATTTGTCAGTCTGACTTTCTTGTGTAGTCAAGATATATTTTGTCTGTAAATGTGTTTTTATTCTGTTTGCTACTTACATAATTGCTATAAAGAAATAAGCATACTTTTTCTTTCATTAGGCTAAAGGTTGAAAATAATTTTGAAGTATAAATAGCATCAGAGAGCTAAAGCTTGCTAAAGGGTAGGAGAGGTCCAGTAAATGTAACTTAGGCTTGTATTATTTTTCAAACATAGAAGAATGAATTTCTTCTAAGTGCCTGGTGCCTATTAAAAATCGACCATTACAAAAACAAAATGACAACTACTTCTGTGAACAGCAGTTTTTCTCAGGATCAGTGCTGTGCCTGGTTTTGCCACCCTTACACATCAATACATAATTTGCAAACAAATCAGAATCTGATGACATCATTTAAAATTTTGCAGAACTATTACTTAACACACCTCTCAAAAACGAAAAATACACTGCACAATGCACACAAATCATTGAGTCACTCAAAAAAACGTAAGGAGGGAGAGGGTGATATGGCAGAAATCCTATAAAACCTTTCAAGAAAGGCAATCATATCTTCACTGTGCCTTATTTTCAGAGACCAAATGAAGCATAGCTTATCTTCCTATCAGTCAAATTGGCCATTTTCTTTCATACCTTCATGTTCTATTATTTGTGTCACTACAGCTAGAATTGCAGGATTTATTTAGGGACAATACCTTCTCAATCATGAAACACAAAGCACAGCCCAGCCTCACAGCTCATATGTTTTAAACAATGTTTTACACCTCATCTTACAGAAGCTGTAAGTACTAGTAGCCTGAATTAGGGTACTTAGTGGCAGCTATTAAACATTAAGTTCCCTTTTTCCTGCACAGTCTCAAATTTTTCCTTTTCTGTTTCATTTTCAGTGTTATTTTATTACATTATTTTTTTAATGGGAAGACAATCACAAGACATCTTGATGATATGTGATATAGTGCTTCTTCTCATCCAGATAGAGAAAATGAGTGAAGCATTTCAGGACAATTTTCCAAAACTTCTACCAACCTTTTCTCTCAGACAAAAAAGTGGAAAGTACTGTTTTCTTTAAGCTTACTTTAAAAGGACTTTCTGCTCAACTAATCTACTTCCATCCTATTTACTTCATGTGGAGGCTAAAACTGAACCTATATGGTTACAATTTAAGGCATCAAAGAGAATACTAGCCCCAGGATATTTGAAGAGAAAAAACTCCCCAAATCAGACCTCAGAATCCCAAATGGATTTATTTTACATGTTCACAAAACCTTTTAAGCACCACTGACACAGAGGCATAAAAATTACATCTATTTCCCAGCTGAGGGACGGGACACTCTAAAATGAGGTCTATGCTTTGTGGATAATTGGCAATGGAGAACATCTGCCCTCCTGCACACTTGAGGGACTACAGATCTTGTGATTCATGTGGATGGACTACAGGGCAGCTCTGATCATCTGCTGGCCTAGCCATGGCATCAGCACATTGATGGCTTTGCCCCCAAGGACCACCTCTTTGCTATCTCAAGAATTCAAAATCTCATTACTGGTTATGAACCAAAAAGAAAAAAAAAAAAGAGTCCTGTGTGAAGGCAACTCTTCTCATCCATTTGGGATAAAAAGAGACTATTTGAGAGGTAGAGCACAGGGCAGAGACAAGATCATCCATTAGCTGGCTTTATGCCTTGGGGTAGGAACTACTGGGAAAAATACACTGCACTGTTATGAGTTCAATGGGAACAAAACACGAAGAGCAAAATATGCCAAGAAATGGAAAGGTTTAGCTGCTGGGCACAGGAGAATGATGGCAGGGGAAGTTGAAAGGTTCATGTTTCAGCTTTCTGCACAATTAACACGCCTCTCTGGGCACTAATTTTGATCCTCTTGGAGAATGTTTCTATTTTAACATTGATTGGCAGCAACACTAGGAAAAAAATGAAGAAACATCTTGGCTTTGACCCTACTGTTGAATTTCCTGAATTACTAGCAAAAGATATAAATTGAATGACTGTCAAGCTTCTGTATCACAGGACAGGTGTTTCTAAAAGCCTCTCTGAAGCCTGACATAGCTGGTTAGAAGAATAGATTTGTCAAAAAGAGGCCAGAGACAGAAAAAATGCTTGATCCTGAAAGGAGAAAAACACAGTAGAAGTCAAAGAAAGGAAGTTTAAAAAGAAGCCTTCTCAAGTATCTTGTGAAGTGGCTAAAAGGACTTTCAATGGCTAGTTTATCTCTCCACATAACTAAGGAGACTGACCAAAGTTTCTACTTGCATTTTTCCCATGCAGTTTTATACTGGATGCCTACACACATGGCTACTCAAATTTACAGCACTGTGATTCAACAGGGTCACACTCTGGTCTCATGTGATCCTAAGAGTGTCTACTTTCCAAAAGACAGACTTAGGAGGCACCAGAAATCAGGCTTGAGTCACAATGGCTCTTTGCAACCTCTCATATGAAAGCAGTTTCAGTGCTTTCATACAAACAGCCATTAATATCAATATACATTAATATAAATTGAACTGAGCCAGCCACATTAAAAAAGATATTGATTTTGCATCTGCATTTTGTGCTGTAAATATAAGGACATCTGCTCATCTGGAAAAAACAAATGACAGCACCAAACATGTTAAAAAAAAAAAAAATTAAAAAAATTATTGCCGTTTTCTTAATATTTAAACTCACTGGACTTCTCTGCCATCTTCAAAAATTTTAAGGTATTACTTAAAGGTGAAGATATTTAAATGTATGGGACTGGTAAATTCAGGTTTTTCTCATTTCCCAATCTGATTATTATACAAATGCACTCTTCTTGTTTGATAAAATCAAGGCACCTCTTGGTGTTGTCCGAAAACCATATCCCAGAAAAAATTAAATAATATCAAATATCATGAATGACATGAAAAAGATTGAGCATCAACAACGCAAAACCACTCAGAGCACAACACAACCATAAAATATGTTGGGCAAACCTCAAAACACCAACTGACATACAAACTACTTGATAGCTAATAAAATGCTTGAATTATTTAAAGCACAGTACATGCAGAAAAAAACAGTTGCAATATTTTTTACTAAATTATACAACTCAGATAAACACTGGAAATGCATGGTTGTCAAATTGCACCCAAGCTGATGCTATGGGACTGGTTTGAAGTTCAGCCATTCAGTGTGAGGTATTAGGCAGAATAAATTTAATTCTCAACTTCAATTTACGGCTTGTAGAAGTTTTCCTGCGAGGGAATGACATCTCTGCCATCAACAGTGGGTCATAACAACCTGATTCCCTGGAACAGCCATGACAGGAGAGAGATTACATCCACTAAAACAGAAGGCACCAAAACACCCCAGTTCACAGCAATTGATACATAATCTATGAAATGAGGCAAATGATTTCCAAAGATCTCTGTTCAGACAATGAAGGGAGTTAGTATCCACAGACTGAAGTGGCGTGCACCATTTTTCTAGATTAGCAAGGATGGCATATATTATTTACCAGCTTGGGCTTTGTTATTCTTTTGAAGCTTCCATTTATGTCCAAAGACAAGCTATAAAACAGAGGGTAGCAGAACTCTTCAGACCCACCATTTGTCTTTGACAAATGACCTTCTCATAGGTCTTAAAGTGTCTTGAATATTCAAACTCCATTGTACCAGAACACCTTCAGCCCCACAAAAGAGCAATAAAAATGACCTGGGAAGCCTTCTATTACAATAATTATTCTAGATTAGAAGTACCAGACATTTCTGAAGTTTGTGAATACACTAGTGTATACTGCTAATAAATTAGTGTATTAATAAAACGTTAAGGTCACACTCCAATGAAACTCTTGGTTTATTCTTTTCTGGCACATACACATGTGTACAGTTTTCACTGTAAGACTTCCAGGTCTTAATGGTATCTGTCACTGTTCTCTACACTCCAGACTTTGCAAATGCATATATCATAATTTCACTTCAATCTTTAAAAAGATGAATTTCCAGCTCTCTGGCTTGCAGTGTAGAACCTGAGAGTATGAACTCTGGGTTGCAAAATGAAGTTATAGTTATGGCAACACTACAAGGGTTGTGTCTAGTTTTTAATAGCACTTATCTTGAAGTACTTCTATTATTCATGTTTTTGTTACATCACCTAAAAAGACAGGGACTTGTTGCAGAAGAACCAGCAACAAATGCAATACCTGGAGTACTGATATATAGAGAAGGGCTAATATTTGGAAACAGTAGGAAACATCCTCACTGCTGCCACTGCACAAATCAGCACCAAGCTGAAGGATAACTTTGTGCCTAGGCCACTCCAGAACAACAGGAGAAAAGAGTTGTTTTCAGCACTCAAACAGAATTTTAATCTCCAGGCACATCCTGCCCTGCTTTTCATCTGCAGAGCTCTCCTTGTATTAGTAAAAGTATCAGCAGAAGTCAGGAAGAGCTACAGGATCTGTAGAATTTTTCCCTCCCACACCCTGTCTCCTCATTTCACGTGTCTTGGTTTCCCAAAGCTTCAGACCTGTGCAGATGAGGACAGAAATACATGGAGAAATCATTCCAGCTGCTGTGGTTCAGTGTAAACATATAAATCATGATAGACCATTTCTGATGCATCATAACAGCAGCTGTTGAGCACAATAAATTATACTTAATATGAAATATAGTCTCCATTTACAGATTAAGAAAAACTGTAAGTTCAAACCAAGAGTCTGGAATTGCATGAAACAGAACAACCTATCCAAAATGCTGCTAAGACAAGGGAAAAGCACCCTCTAAAGCACACTGTGACCTTTCAGTGAGATGATATCCAGTCAATTACATGGCTACTGTGGAACTCACTCTCTCAGGGAGGTTGATGGCACATGACCTTAACAACAAGGATATTTTTTATTTGATATTGATATTTGATATTAAAAAAAGAAAAAAATTCAAAACAACAAAACTAGCCAAAATCAAAACAGCTGGAGGACAGTAAAGGGGAGCATCATCATAGTGCATAACAGTGAAGAAGAAAAAAGCATGTAAAAAATATTATGCCTACATCAACAATGCTGACTGATAAAGGAGAAAGAATTTAGAGCAGAGAAAAAAAATAAACTGGAATAAGGAAAGAGACTGAAAGCCAAAGGCCATGCCAGTGCCAAAGCACAACACAACTTTGACATGACTGTAATTTATTTAGAGGGCAGAGCAATGTAAGGGTTTGGAGTTTGATGCTTTTTTCTGGACTTGCAGCCTTTTACTGAGTTTATTTCCTATGTTGCCACATGACCCATCATATGTTTGTCTCACCTATCCTTCAAAGTTATTGGGGAAGTCAAAGCTGTGCCAGCAGGAGCTAAGGGCTGTGCTGAGCTGGATGGGCAAAGGATGGAACAGGCAAGCCCGGAAGCTGCTGGATGGAGTAGGACACAAGCTGCTGTAGGGTGGCTCTGGAGGACTCAGAGGCTACATACATGGCTGAAAACCTTGTTAGGATGAGCTCTCACCCTTTCCAAAACATCCCTTGAAAAAGCACCCGTGCCAGCCACAACGTCGTAGCCACTAAACTGCCTTTATGTGCCAGATGTTCAACATTTAACCAGTGTTACAGTTTAGTATGTGTATGCTAGCAAATGAAGCTACACATCAACTCAGATGCTTACAGTTTACTTTATGCAGAGAGACCTTTAAAAGCAGCTTGTTTTCAAAATCTGTAGGCAAATGTGAACAGGTAATGAATAGAAATATGTTCTTAGGGTCTGTGGGGATCTAGACTGAGCACTCACCTGGGAGCTGGGAGCAACAGACAACGCCAGAGGGGGACAAACAAACTATGGGTGAATTTACTACGTGTAGGCTGGTACTGTGAAAGCAGGTGCAGTGACATGTCTTCATTATTACTTAATCTTTTCATCTCATAGATATGGGGATTGGGACAATGATGGGGATTGGAACTGTGGTGCAGAATACTGAACTGAGATAATCTAATTTACTCTAGTGTCTGCATCGGTATTCAAACTCAGCTGTTCATAAAGCAAAACAAGAAAATACATTTTTCCCCTTTTCTAAACCATTTTTTGGCTGTTTCAATTATTTAACTAAGCTTCTCAGTGAAAATAAATGCTAAAACAGCTTTGCAGAAACCTTCCTCTCAGAAAAAAACCCAACAAAAAACCCCCAAAAATCCATTGAGCACAAAAACACGAAGAAAGGCATAAAGATGAAAAACTTATTTCATTCCAAGCATGGATTGACTGCATATAAATTAATCATACTACACAGGGAAGGGAAGAGCAAATCTCCCTGAGATATAATTGTGTCATGTATCACAAAACAGATTCAGGGCACACCATGGTGGAACTGAGCATGAGTGACAGCAAAGGTGCAGTGCTATGGCAAATGCATTTATGATCTTAAAAAGAAATAAATCAGCATTTGTTGATAATTACCTCTGAAAAGAGAAATAAAAATAACTGCAGGATTAATAGCACCTGCTCTCAGTCAGTCTATGGTGGAGCACTAATGCTTATGATGAGGGAGGGGATGCTTTGCTTCCTGCAGAGATCAAAGAAATGATGATGATGATACAACATGAGAAGAAATTCAAGATGATCTGTTAATCAGGAAGTCATAAAATAAGACAAAGGTTTAAAAGAAAATAAAAAAGCCTTCAGGTGATTTACAGAAAACAAAATCTCTTATTTTATAATGCCACATTTCTTATAATTAAAATCAGAACACACTGCTTTATCTTTTAGAAGAAGAACAGAACCCTGGTAATGGCACTGTAATGAATAGCAAAGAAAGGAGTGTCAAGACCAATAAACATCTGTCACAGAGACAGAACTGTAGACAAAGCAGGATCTCAGGGCATCTTCAGGCCCTAGGTTAAGAGGAGTCAGGCAGGATTTTGCTCACAAATTAAACATTACTCTCTTCAATGGGAAAAAACCCAAAAACAAGAAAGCAAAACAAAAAAATCCAACAAATAAACAGAAAAAAAAACCCAAAACACAACAAACAAACCCCTCCAAATTGAAACAGATAAATTTTCATAACTAGCTGCTCCTCCACACATCTTTTTTCTGGGCATGTGGTCATTCATAAGACACCACTACACCAATAGTTTACAAATCATGTCCATGGCAAACAGAGCTGTTCAACCCCACAAGCACAAATGTACAGTGGATGCTGTGAGTGTTAGTAAAATGTGTGTTAAGCATTCCTTCTCCTGTTCCTGTTCAATGACTTTTAGGGGAGGTAGGCTTCCTGGACACAAATTATTAGATTCCCACCTGAGGGTATCTTTTTTCCACCTACAGGCTTACGCATGTTTGTTTTACTTTGGAGGAAACTTCATCAATACTTAATACCCAATGACTTGACATCAAGAGAACTGCTGTTCCATGTCTCAGGAAGTTTTTTTTGGGGTAGAGGAATGTTCTTCCATTAGCTTTTTGAAGTTCAGTGTTTGAAAACTGAAGCTTTTGATTAATTTGTAAAGGCAAGTCTACATTTACAGCTGCACAAGAGAAGGAAAAAGAAAAAAAAAACAACACCTCACTCTGAGCTTGGTGTTCTCAAGATAACAGCAGAGTTAAGTGGAATTTCTGAGTTAAAAAAAATCCCATGAGATAATAGTCTCAGTTAAACACAACAGACTGCCTCTGTGTAAGGTACAGACTTGCATAAAGGAAACAATGCATGGAAACCAGCCAGCTTGCAGTTTGCATTTGCATTTCATCAAAACTCAGAGCTACTTTCCAAAGCAGCAGGCAGTTAGCTTGCCCTAATTACTGCCAGGGACACCCAGATGCTTTTGTCAGCTCTTCAAGCATGGGGAAAGATTATCAGCAGGCAAGCCAGTCATAGGATCAAGGATGGCTCCTAACAGGAGGTTTGTAAAAAATCCTCTAATATGTGTGCTCTCTACTAAATGGAAGAAATCTAAACATTTTATAAATCTGAAATCAAGCCAGACTATTCATATACAGGATTATCCTCCACGCTGAAGAAACAAACACACTCAGTTAAAGAGTTATTGCAATAAACTCTTTTTTGTGTGTAATTTGTCCAGATACAAAGCAGTTCCTTGAGCAGAGAGGAAGGCAGAGCCATTCAGCAGATGCGCCTGCCCGCCTAAGGGAAAGGATGTGACAAAAAGATGTGGGGGCCAGCATCTCCCACCCTTTGGTGTGGGTTCAGCCTCTTCTCGACTCCAGTGGCAGAGGAGGCTGGGACCCAAAGGGTTGCAGCCATTTTACCTACGAGGATCGTCTGAATGAAGTAAAAGCAATTACTATTTTTCACATTTTGAAATTACATGGAGAGGATCCTCCATTCTCTTGCAAATTGAATTTCACAAGCTTTCAAAGCAATTTGGCTTAAGCTTGAGAAATAGACTCAGCAGCCGCTCTTTATCCAGCAGTCGTGGAGGAGGCCAGTCCCTCTTATCACTGATTTCGGCAGCTAGTTGAAACCAGCACAAATTCTCTATCGCCATACAAAATACAATTACCTTTTTTACCCTCCTCATATGAGAGAAGAAAAAACCCTGTTTGTTTGAAAAACTAGGACTGCAGCTTAACCTGAAATATTTTCTTCTGTTCAGCTATATGATTTTAAAAAAAATTGAAAAGCCTGATTAATGCAGTTCAGGTCTCTGTGCATTGTAAATCTGTAACCACTTGCTGACTCATATATATATATATGGTCAAACTCACCTGGGACCCAAGCTCTCCCCTGCTCTGTCTCTGCTGAATTTGAACTGGTCACTTTGGCAAAATGAGCAGAGCAATCCCTTCTCCCTAGCAAAAGCCAAAGGGATCTGATCGTAAAGGTGATGTTGGAAGTTAAATATCAGTGTTATTGCCATTATGTTGTTGGGAGCATGATCCTGTTTTGAACAAAAGAACAGAAAATTTGGAGGGAGGATTCCCTTGTTGCCACAAAAGTAGCCAAACTGGCATTAGATGCCTCTGTGTAGGCAGCTGTGTCGAGTCCCCCATGACTCCAAGCAATGTTCAAGTACCAACAATATCTGAGTCAGAAAATTTGTTCAGCAAATTAAACACACTTCCTGAGATGGCAGGATAATATTCCGGAAAAGAGAGTGTTATCTCAACACAGATCTATTGCTCTTAATTTGTCCTGCAAAAATGAACACTGACTTTGGGCCTAAATCTTTGATCATTTGCAGATGCCACAGCACTCGATATTGGGGTCTAACCGAGGAGCTAGTGGCTAAGAATGAACTGCAAAACTGGTTCATTGTCTCTTTGCCTATTTTTCGTTTGAAACTCTTAATGCCAAGAGCTCCTGCATTCTTTTTTTTTATGAACAACATGAAAATTATAATTTTGTAGTATAATTTCTCCTCTCAGCTACACTGATGCCCGTTACTGAAGTAAATAGAGTTGCACCACAGTGACTGAGAATTTGGCTTGATATATGATAGAGTTATCAAACAATTTTGTTTGTTTGCCAAAGTCAAGGATCTGTTGCCATTCTGTCCATGTCTGGTGCCAGGATAATACACATTTCTGATCCAACTCTCCGAGCATATTCATTTGTAAGTTAAAAAAAAAAATTAGAAAATTAAGAATTAACTATTTGGCTAATATGGTACTAATATCTTTTTGTCCTTCTTTGAGAAACAAATCCTCTCACACAAACAAAAATGTAGGTTCTTTGACAACACTAAGAAACTTATCAGCACAGCCCAGGGAATTTCCTCTCTAGTCCAGTATCTGCAGTTTCCTCTTGGTCAAGAGTGGCTACAGGTTGGTCCATGCAACATCTGCTGCAACACTCTGTGCTTTCAATGAATGTTTGCACTCCAGTTCCAAGAGCACAAGTGAAAACCAGCATTAAAAAAGAACTTTGCTGCCAGCCTGGGCAGAAAAGGACTGACATCATCAGTAACAGCAGCCACATTTATCCCAGCTCTTCTTTGTCAAAGTCAGGGATGGAAATTTGGAGAGAGCCATCAAAGTTTGTACTGGAGAAAGTTACACTAAAGTTTATGTTACACCATAATATTGACATAGCTGAGGCCTGCTTTTGTTTACGTTAATGTGTATTCATGTTTTATTTGCTAGCACCCTGTATCTTCTTAAACTTCACCAAAACTGTCATAGCTATGGGATATTCTAAGATTAATTACGCCTATCTAACGTCTCAGTGTCTTTATTATCTAAACTTCATCTTTACAAAGAAAGGCTTTGCAGCCCTTAAATACCTTCTATTCAAAATTCCACAGATCACTTCTCTCCCACAGGAAGTTAAATACAGGCCCTTGAGGCAAATATGACAGGAGAGTATGTGGCAAAACAATCTGTCAATTATTTATGTATTTTTAACTGTCAGGAGTGTGGTACAGAAAGTGGAAAAAAAGAGGCGAGCTGACAGAGTAATGAGCCATCTTCCCTAAAGATCACCAGTTAATGCTCTGTTGGCCACAAAGAACCACAATTAAGTGAATGCTGACATTGATAATTAATGAGCTATTTAAAATGAGCAAATTAGCCTACACTTTACCTGCCCTATCACCTGTGGGTGAGATTTTGTGGAATGTAATTCACAGGTGCTCTACATGGACAGAAATAAAGCATCTCATTCATTTAAAATTTTCACTGTTACAGAGCAGTGGCTCAGATATCAGTATCACACATCATGGCAAATCTTAATTAGAGAGATGAAAGAAAACAGAACTTCTTCTGTAGGGAATGAATGAGAACTGATTGAGATTTTACCTTTAGCTTAGACCTAGGTTAAGATGGCACCAGAACAGACATTATTATTTCTAATTTCAAGAAAAGATTTGATTCAAGTTTAAATTCCTTCCAATCCTAGTGTTTACTTAGGAACATGTTTTAAGAAAACTGATATATTTAAATACTATCTTGAACTGGAATTCCTCTGCATACTGAGGCATCACATGTATCATCTGAAAAAATCTCATGTGCCTCATATAGATTTTATAACATTTCCTTTTACAATATTGAAAAAAATAAAGCAATTTCAATGATTACAGCCAATACTCAGGAAATGCACCATAACAGTTCTATCTTACTGTTAGTGTTTGTAAATAAAATTGTGTTTACACTGTGACTTTCACCCCTGTCACTCCATTTTTCTCTTTGACCAAGGAATGCCAGCAAGGAGTTTTACTCTAAACCCTTATATTCTCCAATGGGCATATGGACTCTCATTGTTACCTGACTGAAACACCTGAATACACCTCCTTTAATATTTATCTATTTTTCCTTCTTTTTTCCCCCCTTTTTTCCTCCATTTACCTAGGTCATGTGAGTACATTTTTTAATGATGACCTTGCCTTGCCAGAAAAAAGCTTGCCATTTGGTTTGGTTTGCTAGTCACCTGAATTTCATGAGCAAAATTTGCAAGTAATTCTGTGGAAAACATGTCCTTAAACCCCAAGTATGAGCTGAAATATGAACAGTAATATATTCAGAACAGCAGGAAAAAAAACCCAAAAATAATACACACTGTGTTACAAAACCATTCTTGTTGTTATTCAGTTTTACCACCAACCCAGGACTAAGAAGGGAAAACAATACACCCTGTCTAAACTAAGTTAAAATCAAACCTTTTTGCTTTTTCAACAATGCTGAAACTTCCACCTACTAAGATTAGCAATGTTGCTCAGTATCCATCATTACTATTTTAATATTGCACTAGAAAGATGGAATTGCCATATGGTGGAATTATCATGTCAGACATCTGTTACCTCCCTCTTATGGCAATAAAAAGCACTTCTATCTATTCACAGATTTAGCAAGCTGATAGCTATCATTAATATATATTTATTATACAAAGATTAAATTAAGTGTAGGATTAAATTAATAGTAGGATTTTCTTTAGGGGCTCACGTGTGTAAAACACTAAAAATATAGATAATGGTTTCTATTTCCATGTGGACTCAGCACTACAAAAACTATTGCACAAGTTTGGACACTAAAGTGAGTTAAGTTTGTAGAAATAATACTGCCTCAACAGATTTGCAGAGCTTTTCAAACAGTTGACTGAAAACATTGGGCTGATCTCAGTCATTTAGAGATTTATGTCTAATTAGGTGAATATAATAAACACAAAACACTTTTTAAAAACTGGTCTTATTTGGGTTTTCATTTTGAATATTTTTTTTAATTTGCTCGTACTTAATGATAAGGAATAACAAAAAAACATTACACAGAAATTAGTTTGAACAGAAGTTTTTCCTTTTTTTTCATTCTTGGTATGCTGCTGATAAAAAAAATTAAAAACTATTCTGGGTCATCAGAAATGATTCTTCCATCAATCATTGAGGAAGGCAATTACCACACCCTGACCTTTTTTCTCCTGCATATAGTTTTAACCATGACTGTCATTTCATAAGGAAAATACTACAACTGCCTTTATACCTCATTTAACTATAATATTTGGCCATTTTGATCATTTTAGAAAATATTATTTCCAAGATTATTCCAGTGTATGGTGACACAAGATATCACCACCCACCCCAGGTAGAAGAAACGTTAATGTTATTATCAGGAAAATATTTTAAGCGTTCACTCTATCCTAGTTGCAATTGGACATCACCTCACCATAAAAAAGTAGTGAAAAAAATTATTTCATACACTCATATATATATGCAAATACTTAATTTTTAGAAGGCAACAGATATCTAGCTACCACTGCCAACCTACACTGTGGGATATGAAGGTATTGATAATGCTTTAGTATGGATTAGATCAGTTAATTACCAAGTCCATCACATGTACAGAAAATGTATTCAGACTGTCATATTCAATACCTCTGTGAGCCTGGAATTAAGCAACTAAGTCTTCGTATTAATGTAAGGAATTATCAGCTTTCCTGAACACATTAAGTCTAGATGGATGTCCCTAAAGCATTCAGTAAAATTCCCAGACACTTAATTTCAGTGGATTTGTGGCCTTGTGAAACATGGAGACAGGAGCTACACTCATTTTTCCAAAATATGACTTGAAATAGTCATAAAGAAAGGGGAATATTTCTCATTGGAATTTATTAAAGCCAGCACATTTGTGAAAATCACGAGAGAATCTAGATAGGAAAAGTAAATAATCTGCTAGTCAGTGGAATCAGCTATGGCTACATGGACATGAGAACCTCGTGCTGTTCCCAGCATCCTCACAGAGAGATCCTCAGCCCATCATCATCCCACAGCAGGGAGGTACTCAGTTATTCATTAATGGAGAGGAACTGAAGGAAGGTGGCACCATTTCCCCTAGGTCAGAATATAAATCTATATGATTTCTGTTCAGTTGGTGAACATATCATCAGATCTTCTGAAGTGGACCTCAAGAAAATGGTTCCTATTTCTCACTCTACGTTCCTATGCACTTCGAGGAGAGAGTGGTATAGTTGGATCCAAGGAAAAATTTCAGTTCTTCTCTTCCTTAATGCAGATGCCCCTGCCCATCACTTATGTTCCCTCTTTGGAGAAACTGGCAATGTCATAGCTTTCTTCCAAGTCCCTGTGAAGGTTTTACTCTTCCCCTTCACATTAAAAAATTTCCAATCTAAAAGCTTCATCTGCTTTTAAAAATGTGTGTGTCTGTATAAATATATGTGTGTGCTTGCGAAACCACACTGCAAAAAAGACATTTCAACAGAGATTCATTAAGTGAAAGGAAAACTATGCAAAGAAATAAACACTGCATGCAAAATTATTCGTAACAGAATTGCAGATGTTCTAGGCAAAGAGCATCAAGACATAACCATTAGGAAGTATCTAACTCTGAAGTAATGCCAGCATATAAACAAAGCATAAGATTCAGCTGTTCGAATCAGTTGTTGATTACTAAATGAAAACAAATATTTAAAGACAAGTTTAGCTAACAGATTAAATTAAATAAATCAATAAATCACAAAGTACTTATTGAGTTATTCAAGACACAGATAGGATGTTGATACTACCCACAGGGAGGAAAAAAGGGTTTTGAAGAAACCTTCTATACTAATTTATTAACTGAAAGTCCCAAGAACTATTTGATTAAAGAAAATGATCTGCAGTCTATGAAGCAGGCATGCCTGTGAATAAAGATTTGGTCTTAATAACTGTAAGCGATCAGAAAGGTTTCTCACATTGCTGTCACCATTGTGTTTAGAGGAAATTTTCAGTACGTAATACAGTTGTATCACCTACATTTTGAAGAGCTTTTATATAGAGTTTGATGTTCAACAAAACATCACAAACCAGACTGCTGCAGTCAGGTCCTTGCCAGCCACACATAAAAGCAGGTTAAAAACTGAAACTTGCAGTAATTAGCCTGATTAATTAAATACAGAAAGAAAATTCAACTCCCAGCAGTTCCATGTGTGGTGGAAGCACTTGGAATCCATTGGCTGGCTGCAGCAGCAGGACTGACACTGCTGCAGTGCACTGGGGTGGCTGCACTTTGAAGCTTTGTCAGGGCAGGGAGCCTGCTCTGGGCATTCACCACTGAAAAAGGAAGGTCACATTCTGAGCCAATTTGCTTTTCTTTCCCTCAGCTCTCAGGAATCATACACAAAAGAAATAGATGCATTATTTCATGCTTTCTGAAAGGCAATCGTGTGAGCCAAGCTTGTAAAACACACAATCGTAAAAATGCACCAAAGGAAGTGGTTAACGAGATCTTCAGGCTTAGCACGGCTCCAGAAAGTGATAAGGGGACTGAATGACTCTTGCTTTCTTTTCACGGGAGAACAGACGCTCTGAGACACAATACAAGGATTTCTATCCTTCAAGACTACTGAGAATCAGTGTCTGTAACACACCCAGCCTTTTTCAGCCACCCCAAACGCAGAAAAATACATTACTGCCATGTGATGGTACAGCCAACAGCTCAGCAAAAGCCCCGTGTTCCACCTGGGTGAAACAATCCCCTTGCCATGCAATCTTTATGTTCATTATGTTCCATGTAACCTTTATGTTCAAGTAATCTTTATGTGCTGGCAGGCACTGAGAAGGAACAGTGGAAGGCAGAGAGCACGAGAGAGAGTCGAGCATTGTTTCATGTAAGAACCCTTCCTAAGAGAAGAGGTTGACACAAAGAGCTGTAACTGTGAAGGAAATATTTCCCCAACTACAAATCACTGCCTAAATTTGGGTGTGAGTGTGCTCAGCAATAGTTTGATGCTGCCCCATACTATGCAAAGGGATGGTCTAGAAATATTACTGTCCTAACATGACGTAAGCAGCTTACTAGGAATAGAGAAAGGCAGCATGCTACGAAAACACATTGGTACCAAGAAGATTTTTTGCTCTACTAAATTTCATGGTGTTTAAAATAGGTAATGTGTCAGAATTTGAGACTGGATAAAACCAATCAGGGTTTAAAGAAGACAAAATAAACAAATTGTAAGAAATTAATTTGGTCATTTAAACATGAAAGAATAAAAAAATTAAAGCAGCAAGTGGCCTGAGATCCTTTTCTCTCAAACTGAACTGAAAAAGAAATTTTATTTGCAAATAATTAATCAGCAATTTCTGCAAACATCTTGCCATTCTTTGGATTACTAACACTGCTGTAATTTCATTTACAAGCCGATTTTTTTTCCCTATGTGTACACACCATAGGGGATGGTTTTAAAGCAGTGCTCAAGGCTTTAGACATGAAATTCTAAACAGAATTTTAAACAGAATTTCCATGAAATTCTGAACAGAAATTCCCTGGTTTGGCTTCCTTTAGGAGGGGCTGGAAACTCCTCCCACTTGGATGGTGCCTCTTGAAGTTAATCCACAACAGAGCCAAAGACAAACCAGAAGTCTTTTCTGGATTGTGCAGTGCAGTAGAAATGAAGCAGGATTGCTGATCATGTTCAGTTGTTTCTGTGCCTGTAGTTTTCTGTGTAACTGGTTAGGATTTGCCTTGGGTGCTCCACTGTGCTCCAAAGAGCCTCTACGAACCATTCCTCTCCAATAAATGCCAACAACAAACTAACAGCAAATCTTATCCTCTGAGCTTGGCACAATTAAGGATACTTTTAGAGTATTTATATATAAAAGTCTCATAGGAAAGATTTTCAAAAACATCGGTGGAATATAGAAACATTAATGAGTCCGAGGAACTTCTGAGAAACTCATCCTAAGCACACATACACAATTTGGTTTTCTTTTTCATCTCTGCTTTTTGAACACAAAGCGGAAGAAGACCTGGCTCTGCAATATGCAACAGGAGACCAGAATGGGCAGTAGAACTGACACAATTTAGTTTCTCTGGGAGCTTAATATCCTTGAAATTCTGCTGAATCAGATTTGAGTGAATTGGTCAAGGAATGCAATATTTATTAGGGGGAACAGACAGACAACCATGAGATCATATCAGTCATACTTGAAAACAACAAACCAATGATCCAATTAAAGAGGCAATGGTATTGAATACTGGTTTTCTAAAGCCACCATATTTACACCCTATTTACATCCTATTTACACCTATTTACAGTAACTTCAGTACTCCAGCTGAAAAGCCAATATTCAATATGCAGATGTTTTGCAGTAGAATGGGAAAATCAAATGTGATCAGGTAGCAAAGATTAAAACAAAGATAGAGAAGTTTAATGCTCACTGTATCCTCTTTTCAATTTTTTAGACATCTTGAGTGTCAGTGATGTTGACAATTATGTTTTAAAACAATTAATAAAATGATCAAAAATCACTAGAAGAATCTTAAAATTCTTAATATTATATTTTAAACAAAAAAAACCCA
>VZTB01006884.1:155242-190065 GCA_013397245.1 Thryothorus ludovicianus | reverse complement strand
ACATACGCACACACTTTCCAGCCAGAACTCTCTCACTCACAGTCAACCTCAGCCTAATACCCAATCTCCCTGTTGCGTTCAGCTTTGGCCTAATGCCCAGTCTCCCTGTTGGGTTCCTGGAGTTGGTTCTCCTGACCAGACCCCTTATGTACCCCTGGGCCTCACCCCTCCCACTGGGGACTCTGAGCACACTTTTTGGTGCACAACAGGGTCCCTAGCACTAGGGTCCTCTCCTTAGGCCTCAGGACCTTCCCTGCCTAGCCTCCCACCAGGCCGGGCCTATAGTCCAATCCCCAGGCTAGAACTGTCCTGTCCCTAGTGCCATCCCCTCCTGAATTTTTTGTGTGGAGGTAGGAGGGCAGAGGAGACTCCATGGGGTTACCTGGGGCTATCCGTTCCCTGTTACCGGGGTCAACCCAAGCAAGACCCAACCCCTTTGCCTTCCACCAAGGCTGGCTTGGCTACCCCTCCCCTAGCGGAGTAACCTTGGCCAAAGGGATGAGTGCGTGTATGTGTGGTGCCTGCCTTGCCCCCAGCGCTGACTCCCCACCTCTGTGCTCTCGGGCCGTGGGTTTACGGCCTCTCCCTGGGACCACCTATGATACATCTGGCTCAGTCCCGGGAAATCTGGACCCTTGTGGGCTCTCGGTATCGGTGGTATCTAGGGACACCATATAATTCTAATGCATGTCACTCAGACCACACCTAAGCACTCCACACATCCGGAATCACCTAGGTCGCTTAGCCCTTATGAGAAGGGACCTACCCCTTTTTTGCGTGCCACTCACACACTAATCTCTGCACGCCCGGAGGGAGGGCCCTCTCTATCCCCATAAGAGGCGACTCACTCTCCCAAGGATCCTTTCATTTCCCCCCCGTTCTCGGCCGGCCCCCTAGCAGGAGTCCGGAACTGCGGTACTAGGAAGTCCACTCTCGCTCTGGAGGTCGGGGCTGCCGGCCCCTGTTTCATGCACACACAGCACTCGCTCACCTCTTGACTCTCATCTCTGGTCACTTACCACACCGGTGCTCCTGTGTGTCACCCGTCCAAAGCTGTCTCATGGTCCAATGTAGCCAGCAGTCCTTCAAGGTCCTGTTGTCAGTCCTCTTCAGGCGTGGGTCTCCCAGACCAGCCCCCAAAAGGGTTATAAATAAGGACCAGGAGACAAACTCCTATTTTATGCCTTTATTAAGAGTCAGCTCTGGATGGGGAGCCCGAGGGGTTGCNTATTTTATGCCTTTATTAAGAGTCAGCTCTGGATGGGGAGCCCGAGGGGTTGCACACACCACCACTGCACCCAGGAGCGGTGCATAGGAGGAAGTGTTCAGCTTTGCCAGGGGGCAAAGCTGGGACTTCCGTCCTCACGGGTGTTTCTCGGAAGACACATGTTGCCTCATCGTCCAGGGATCTCATTCCCATCTGATTATTTTTAAGTTATTGTGACATTATCCAGACTGTAAATGTGGGTTTACATGTAGAAAAGTAGTCCCGCTTCTTAACTGCCAAGATATGTCCTTTTTTAGTCCTCTATTATGTATTGGCTCATTGTTTTTAGGGGTTTTTGTTTACCCATAGGATCTAGTGTCCCCTTATTTGCATATGGTAATGTACGCAGTCCCGGGTGCTGCTTCACTCCTGAGATTCCTGACGTGAAGGTAGTACAGATACAAGATAAGAAATAATGTGTAAGGGTATTTAACAATTAACAAGAGCTTTTTAGCAATCAAGTAACAAGTAAAAAAATAACAATGATCAACATTAACCAACTTTACTAAACAAAAAAACCCAAAACAAACTGTGTGTGTTTATTCACCGCAACTCTCACTGGGAATGAATGGCAAAAACATCCAACTGTGACTGGTCCAGAGACCATGTGCATCCTTGGCATAGATTACCTCAGGAGAGGATATTTCAAGGACCTAAAAGGGCATCGTTGGGCTTTTGGCATAGTTGCTGTGGAGGCAGAGGAAATTGGACAGCTGAACACCTTGCCTGGTCTCTCAGAGGACTCTTCTGCTATGGGCCTTCTGAGGGTTGAGAAGCAGCAGGTACTGACCACTATCACAACAATGTACCCTTGACAGTACCACAATAAACCGGGATACCATGATCTCCATGCATGAGATGATTCATCCTCTGGACAGCCAGGGAGTGGTCAGCAAGACTCACTCACCCTTTATTAGTCCTATATGGCCAGTGCATAAATCCCTTGGAGAGTGGAGACCACCTCTGAGTGCTGCTGTGCTGAACATGCTGGAACTTCACTGTGAACTGGAGTCCAAAGCAGCAAAATGGTGTCTCTTTTCACATTGCTAGTGCATTTTTCTCCATTTCTTTAGCAGCAAAGTGCAGGCAACAGTTTGATTTTATCTGGAGAGGTGTCCAGTACACCTGGTACAGTTTGTCTCAGGACAGGAAACAGCCCCACTATTTGCCATTTACTGATCCAGACTGAACTGGAAAAGGGCAAGGCTCCAGAATACTTACAACACATTGATGACATCATTCTGTTGGGTTAAAAAGCAGAGGAAGTTTTTGAGAAAGGTGAGAAGATAATCCAGTCCTCCTGAAGGCCAGTTGTGCCATAGAACAAAGTAAGGTCAAGGGACCTGCCCAGGAAATTCAGATTTTAGGAGTAAAATGTCAAGATAGGTTTTTACAGATTCCAATGGATGTGGTCAAAAAAATAGCAGCTATGTCCCCACCAATGAGCAAGAAGGAAACACAGGTTTTCCTAGCCATTATAGGTTTTTGGAAGATGTATTTTTCAGATTTCAGTTAGATTGTCAGGCCTCTCTGTCAAGTGACCTGGAAGAAGAATGATTTTAAATGTGGTTTTGAACAACAACAAGCTTTTGAACAAATCAAACTAAAGATTACTTGTGCAGTAGCCCTTGTGCCAGTCAGGACAGGATAAGATATGAAAAGTATGCTCTATACCGCACTTGGGAGAATGGTCCTTCCTGTACTGTCTGGCAAAAGATACCCAGGAAGACCTGAGGATGAGCCCTGGGGTTCCGGAGTCAAGGATCCAAGGCCTGCTACACCCCTACTTGAAAAGAGAACTTGGCAACTTATGAAGGGGTTTGAACTGCTTCAGAAGTGATTGACATCAAAGCACAGCTCCTCCTGGCACTTCAACTGCCAATGCTGGGTTGGACATTCAAAGGATCTTTCACACATGCCACTGACACTTCATGGAGTGAGTCATTCTAATCACACAGGAATAGGAAACCCCAATTGCCCAGGGATCTTGGAAGTCAACACAAACTGGCCTGAAGGCAAAAATTTTGTACTAACATCAGAGAAGCAGGAGAAGGTGACATGCTTAGAAGGCCTCACTATATAATCAGCACAATAAAATGAAAAGCACTATGCCATCTTTACTAGCAATTCCTGCTATATTGTAGGGATATATCGAAAATGGAAAGCTGCTGTATGGAGTCCTATGTGAAAAGTCACAGAAGTATTGAGTGACAAGGTGGATCAAGTCAGATCACAGAGCTGAAATGCATCCAGTTGGCTTTAGGTATTGCTTAATGAGAGAAATGGCCAGCACTCTAACTGTACATTCACACATTGTCTTAGTTTGAAAGACAAATGTCTGCTAGGGAAGGCAGGATCCTCCCTTGGAATGGAGAATCTTGGAATGGAATCCTCCCTCTAAATTGTTATCGTTCTGAAATTAAGGGGCTCTCAAGCCCTGTATGAGGATAAGAATAACAGTGTGTATAACAAGGTAAACAAACCAACAACAATAACTATGTCATTAACAACAAACAGAACCAGAGGCCCAGTCACAGTCTTCTCGGCCGCAGGCGCTTTCCCATTTGGTGCAGTTGCTGTCACAGCCAGCAGGAATGAGCAAAAATTCCAGGATGCTGGATGAGATGTATCAGAAGTTCCAGGTGATTACTGGAGCTGTGGAAATGTCCTGGCAAGGCGGGGGGTGTGGGACACGGCGTGGAGAAACCCAGATCAAAACCAAAGAAACAGCGGATGCGGGGTGGGAGCAGCCCGGCTCCCAGCAGGACAGGGAGAGACGAGATTCAGGATTTCCAGGGTACACGAACAGATGGTGGTAGGTCCCTCAGGGCTGAGCTCCAGCAGTGCTGGTGAATTCTCCCCTCAGCAAACAATAGCCTGGCCTTCCCCTCCAATGCCAAAAAGCAAGAGAGTAGCTGGCCCAGCCCCTGTCCTTTACCTGCCTCAAAATCCTGCGGTATCTCCGAAGCAGAGAAACTCCCCGAATCAGAGAAAATGCAACCAGATGCCCTCCTTCCCCCTGGGCTTGACCACCTCTGTGTTTTCTCAAGTGCCCGTAAGTATCCAGTAATTACTTTCCTAGCAACTTCTGGGAAAAAATTCTATAAGAAAGAAACCCAACCCTCAACACTCATGGATGGTGGCAGGTGCACTGTGGGGATGTCCATACCGGTGGAAAAAGATTAATTGGTAGCACAGAGGTAAACCTATATGGGCTGTTGAATTATGGTAAGACATTGCTACCTGGATAGAGAAGATAGCTGCAAAAGTACCTCACATAGATGCACACATACTGAAGAGTCAGGCTACCGAAGAACATTGCTACAACAGATGGAAAAAGCTGCCAAGATTAAAGTGTCTTAGGTCAGGCAACATAAGGGTGAATTATTTCTGGCTTGCCTGGACCCATGACACCTCAGATTATGGGGGAAAAGAGACAGATGGGCTTGTGATTGAAGGGTGGGTTTAATCATGAGCTTTATCTCTCAGGTTATCCCTAACTGTGAAATGTGCTGCAATTAAGCAGGACAAGAAGTTAAAGCCCCTGTGGTATGGGAGACAATGATCAAAATATAAATATGAAGAAGTCTGGCAGATTGATTGAATCACACTCAGGCAAACTCACCAAGGCAAGCGCTACATTCTTACAATGGTAGAGGCAACCACTGGATGGCTGGAGATGCACCTCACGCCACTGTGAGGAGCACCATCTTGGGCTTTGAAAAGCATGTCCTGTGGAGACATTCCACCACAGAAAGAAGTTAGTTGGACAAGGGGACTCATTTTAAAAATTGCTTCATAGATACCTGGCCCAGAGAGTGTAATATGGAGTGGGTGTATCATACTCTTTATCATGCACCAGCCTCTGGGAAAACTGAATGTTACAATGGACTGTTAAAAACTACCTTGAAAATAATGGATGGTGGGACCTTCAAACACTGGGGTGTAGTGGAGGCCACCTGATTAATTAACACTAGAACTCTACCAGTTGAGCTGGCCCTGACCAATTCAACCCTCCACATACTGCAGAAGGGAATAAAGGCCCTGTGATGCATGAAGAATATGCCAGGGAAGTTTGAATTAGTTCTGCTTCAAGCAAAGACAAAACCCATCCATGGGATTATTTTTACTCAAGGACCTGGGTGCCCTTGGTGTGTAATGAAGAGTTACAGAGAAATGTGGTGTGTACCTCAAGGGGATTTGATTTTTGGGTGTGAACAGTCAGTAATATTAAATTGTGTAATGTTGGTTGCTGAATGATGCTGCCACTGTATGTCATAACTGCCATGAGCAGTGAGAATGGACTGCTGCAGATACACGAGTCATGAGCTCCTGTTGCAGCTTGCAGCCACCCAACAGCGTACCAGCCCTTCTGCTCTAGAAGACACCTAGGACAGACGGAACTCACGATCATGAACTGAATCAACTCAGCAAACATCTTGGAGGGATTGGGCCAGTGGCTATGGAAATGATACCTGTGCTTGTGTATGTGTGTATGTACACATATAAAGTTAGAAGGTGTAGGATTTGGGCATGATGTAGATGGCATAGAATAAGGGGTGGATTATGTCCTAGTCCTGACTAGGACAGATTTAATTTTTGCAGTAGCCAGGATGTGCATGGCTAGGAGACAGAGGTTATTCTATACTACTTAATTTCATTTTGTGGGGATGGGGAAGGGCTTCCTTCCAGTTCAGATTACATGGTGGAAGGAGCAGTTGGGCACTGTTGGGCATTCGGGGGTGGGGGGGAGGAGGTTGAGCAATCATATGTGATTTGTTCATTTTTTGTTGGTTATTTTTTTTCTTTTTCTTGTGCACTCTGTTCTTAGTATTGTTGCTGTTAGTGTTCATTTGTCTTATTTCACTGCTGTTTTCAGTAAATCGTTTTTAGCTCAGTCCATGATCTTTACCTTTTGTGCCTCCAATTCTCTTCAGCCTGTTGCAGGAGAGAAGGGGAGAGGGTGTGACTGTGTGGTGTGTGGTGTGAAGTGTTTCAGTGGGAGCATTGAGTTGGGGAATACCATTCCTAAACCACAACAGTATCCCTGGTATCAGATTCTTTTTTTTTTTTTAACTTCCCTCTCCATTCAGTTCTGTATATTGTTCTTTTGTTCTTTCACTGAAAAATGGAGAAACAATTTTTAAATATACTCTTATAAACTGGCACACTCTGAAAGTTTGAGACAGTTTCAAATTAAGGACATTTTGTTACTTTTTGAAGGACTGTTGGTGTCTAAGGAAATGGAATAGATCCCAACAGAAATCAGTCTGAGATAAACTCAGCATCTCTCAATTGAGATTTTAGAATGAAAAAAGGGCGTGTAGCTTTTCAGTAATGTATAATTTTTAAAGAGATAATCTTCCCTAATCTTATGCTATAATTTGAGGCAATTCTAAACAAACTAGTGTATTTCAGCATTCCAGTATTTCCTAAAAAAATCTTCAGTTTTGAATATTTTTTTTTTCGTTCTGTCTAAGCAAAATTTCAGTGTTATCAGAGAAAAAGGATCTGTAAGATGCTCCACCTCCAATTCCAAAAGGTTTAACTACTTGAAATGCATGTTTGTTTGTTTGTTTGTTTGTTTTAAAGAAGATAAATAAAATATCCTTTCTTGCCTTAGCTTTAGGGAATTTGTTAACACCATGTGAATAGCATGTGGTGATACAGAACAGATGCAGCTGTTGAAAAGCTGCACTGGCATCTGCAAATGCATATAGGAATTTTCCAGCACATTACAACGGCTTGCATTAATTCTTGAATATGTCATCTAAAGGTAGTGGAGTCAGAATTCAAAGTTATGATTCAACTTCATTGAAAGCTTATTATGCATACTGAGCACTACAAGTTATTTTCAGTCTATGGATATAGAGGTAAAATATTATTGATTGTAAGAGAAAACAGATTTTCATTAAAAATTACAGTTCTCTGTAGGTAAGTTCTTTAGGGCTAAAATTTAATTAATTTAAAGTTCATTAAAATTTTTATTTATTTAATTTTAAGTTAATCTAGGTTAAACAAGGCTGGTACTTTAAATTACAAAGTAGAAAGAAGGAGGAACTCCTCTCCTTCAGCATTTTTATAAATGAGATTATGTGTAAGACAGTACATTTTGAGTAAATCCAACAACTGTGCAAAGCCAAAACTTTAATTTTAGATAAATGTATATAAACTTAAAGAAGCTCTTTTCAAGTATTTTTGCTCACATAATACAATTAAATAGAATTACTACAGTTACTTTCATACCAGTTCTACATTTTGGAGCAAGTTAGTTCTAATATCTCTCATCAGGGCTCTCTTAATTCTGGTTCTGTCCATTTTTCACTTCAGGGCAAACTTGCCTTTTTCAACCTTTATTATGATGTTTTGCCTTTACAGTGTTGCTTGGCAGACTGGAGATGGAGCATTTGTTTATTGATTCAAGCAGTCAAACTGTTACTCATACCTTACCTTTTGGCAATTGAAGTGATGCTGGTAGTTGTGGTGGACTAGATCCCTTTGATAGACAAGGATGTGTACTCAATGTTCCTTTTAGTGCATGTAAAGCACTGTTTTAAAAAAGAAGCAAATACTATTTTGCTTGGTATTGACAATATACCATAGGGGATTCTCTTTAAACAAACAAACAACCTCCTTGCTTTCAGATAAAATAGAGATTACATGCACAGAGAATCTCCCAGCCCTTATAATGGGTTAGGAATATGTGATTTGTATACAGAATACTTGAAAAGAATACATTTCTGGTATATGGGCTAAAATATTTCAGAAGTTGTCTTGTGTGCCAGGTATATGGTCAGTGCTGATTAACTTTTGGAATTTATGTTATCATGGGGTTATTATAATGAACATTACTAATATCTTATGTTAAATTTTTCAAATTCTGTAGTGAGAAGAATTGCATAACTATGCTTTAACCCCAACTTTCAGAAGCATCCCTTATAACCTCTTTCTTGCATTATTTCATTTGAATAACTCTTCAATGGTTTGGCATTTCTATCTAGGATGCTTTTCTTATTCTGACTTTAATAAGTGATATTTGTTTTCTTTTTAATGCATTTCAGTAATATCTCCTTTATCAAAAGATCCTGATATAATCAGGATATTATAACAAAATTTTCAGTCCTGTGACTAAGGTTGCCAAAAATTTTACATACTCCTGTAAGAATGCTGAATGCCTTTGTAGTACAGTAGACCCAGAGAATTAGTAGATAAAATACCCATAGGTTTGGTCTAAGGAAAGCTGGTGTTAGAGAATAGGTATAGTGTTCACTTTTAGCTACTGAAATTCATACTAGATGGTTTTGTAGAATTCTGTGTTCTAGCCAAGGTGTCAAAACTACTATCAACTTCCTGTAGTAACTTAAAATAAGATTCTGTCATCATTAGAGCAGGTTTTTACAAGTCCTGAAATGGATATAATCAGCTTGCAGGCTTGCTTTGAAAAAAATCCTCATATTCTTCAGTTATTTTGAAATAGGTGTGCTGAAATACATTAATTTGGTAGGGAAGAAGTCTATATACAGGTCAACATTTCAATATTGTGATTCTGGCTCATAACCTACTGATAGGACTGATAATGATGAAAATAGTGATTATTGTTTTTTACATATCTAGAAGTATCCTGCCTGGGGCCTGTGTAATTTTAAAGGATTGAATAATGCATGCCCTGCTTGTTCCAACATCATGTCTACAATAAATTGTGTTGTGGCTGCTTTAATTAGCAAGTAATATATACACACATTTTTTCAGAATTGTAAGAAAATACTTTCTGACATAAAATGTTGCTCTGTCTTTCCAGATAAAGTGTTATCACAAAAAATACAGGTCAGCTACTCGTGATGTGATTTTTCGCCTTCAGTTTCACACTGGAGCTGTTCGAGGACATGGCTTGGTGTTTGGCAAAGAAGATTTGGATAATGCCAACAAAGGTACTTGTCTTCTGTGGTTGCTCGTATGTGTATGTGTGCAGATATGCAAGCATGTGCATGTGATGATCTTCAGCACCTATTTTCAAAAGGATTCTTTTTTTTTTCTTTTTCCCTTTCTTATTTTTGGGGAAAGGGAAATTGCTTAGTTAGTTAAATTGTAGTATGTAGCACCAGTAAAACCCCAATGACAGGAAAAGCAAGTGAGTTAACTTGTCAGAATAATTCAGATACTCCTACATCCTTATCATCTTCTCTCACATTTATAAAAACAACAGAAAACTCTCTTAGTCACCATTGAAGGGAATAAGATGAGCTGAATCATTCCCTTTTCTGGCTAGTGAAAACAGTCATAAAGTCTGATAATGTGTTTGTGACACAGTCAGAGTCTTTTAATATGCCTCAAAATATCAAAGAATG
Source organism: Thryothorus ludovicianus (assembly GCA_013397245.1). Classification (NCBI taxonomy): domain Eukaryota; kingdom Metazoa; phylum Chordata; class Aves; order Passeriformes; family Certhiidae; genus Thryothorus; species Thryothorus ludovicianus. The sequence continues at coordinate 180,453 of VZTB01006884.1, read as the reverse complement.
GACACAAAGTTTTCAGACACACTTGAAAATGTGTCGCACTAGTCCTCATGTTTTCTAAATAACATTGTCAGTTTTATTGTGTTTATATGCAGGCTTGGAGCTTTCTCAGCCTATGTTACTAGCAAACTAAAATCAAGCATATTTTTTTGCAACATATAACACAAGGCTACCAAAAGTTTTGTGGTCAAGTATTGTGGTTTGGCCAATATGAGAAACAATTTTAATTTTCCTGTTTTTTTTCCTGGGTGTTTTCTTTATAAGTCATGTCTATCTACTGCCTAGAGAGCAGGTTAGGAACTGTACATCTCTTCTGCTTTCGACTGTTCTAGAAAGCAAGCAAAACTCTAGGTGGGATTTATGTGGTCTTTTTTGGAAAATGTGTTGCACAAAGAATATGGCTTTTAAAAGCAGATCACTAAGCTGCAAGTGGGAAGGGAAGAGTGATGAGGGTACATGTATAGATAGCTTTAGAGAATCCTGATTTCTGAGTGCTCTGAAATTGCTCTCGTGGGAAACATCTTGCTGAAATCTTGTCCTTTGTTCCCAGATGACCGTTTCCCTGACTACAGCAAGGTGGAATTAGTGTTTTCAGGAACTCCAGAGAAAATTCAAGGTGAGCATAGAGAACAAAAAATATGCTTAATTTGAAAATAAATCATATTAAAATACGTTTTTAAAAAAAAAAAACAAAACACCTTTTTTCTACTTTTATTTCACTTCTCTTGTAAAAAAATCTGAAGTTATACTTTTTCATTAAAATATATTAATTATTGGTTTAAAATAAAGACTCTGTGTTTATATCAGCATAGAAGTCACCAGATTTTGTTTTAACGCTATACCAGAACACTTGCTACAACAAGTAGAAAATATTTGTGTATCTACATAGAACATAAATAGTAGGTGGTTTGGCTCAGCAGTGATAGGCACTCATAAATGACAGCAATGGCCTATCCCATAACCTTTTTTGGTTGTTGTCATAACTGATTATGTTTGCAGTATTGAAGTTTGGACTGTCTTCAGTTTAGCATAGAGATACAGCTATAGTTTTGGAATTGCTTCTTCTTTGAAGTTGGCTTGTAGGATATTCTGCATGCTTCTAAAAGTCTGTTTTAATATGTTTAAGATTATGTAATAATTCTTACTTGCAGTAAGAATTTGAGACTATGCAGATCATTGCAGTTTAATTCTGTTAATGAACGTTGTGGGGGGGTTATTTTCATTGTGAGATAGGATTAAAAAGGAAAGAAAACAAAGCAAATTTAAACTTGAAAACACACAAGAAAAACTTTATTAACAAAGCTAAAATAGGAAAATGATAATAATGAGATAATCAGAACTAAATCCAGACAACCTTTCTTTTTCCCCTCACTATGCAAAGATAAAACCCATGACTTTTAGTCAGTTTACTACCTTTAAAAAAAACAGTCTTAAATTCAATTCACCTGGGAAGAAGAGTTTCTCTTGTTATGCTATGGAGACTTTTCTCACAAAAAAAAAAGTTTTCCTGTAGCTTTGTCACAAATGAAAACAACCGCCCGGGAAAAATTATTATTCTCTGCTGTGACAAAGCAAAACATTTCTCTAGTTATAGACTACATTACTAATTGGGGTATTATTTTAAGAACGAGCTACTTTAGTATACAACAGGTTTCTTATTTATCTCTAAGAACAAAGGTCTCTTTACAATCTTTTTTCATTTCTCTCATTCCTCTAAATTTCTCCTTAAATCACAGTAATATCCCTTTGTTTCAACCACCAATATTTCAATTCACAGTTGTACCCAAAATTGCTGCTTTCCCCAACACATTTCATGCATCACAGAGAAAATAAACAAAGTCTAATATCTTTACTATAGCTTTACAAAAGAATTTAAACTCAAGCTCAAAATATTCTCTTCAATCCCTACATCCAAAATCAAGCTACTTCCTTACTGACTTTAAAGATTAAGTTTTATCATTGATTGAAACAGTTTTTACAGAGTCCTGCAATGCTGAAAGGTTATCTCAATCCAGATTTTCTTGCACTGTGAAGAAGAGCTTGCTGGATTTCCCCATGGCCACGTGGTTCTTACCAGCATAATGTTAACTTCGCCCTGCTGAAACACTGGAAATGGAGATAAAAAAAACTGCAACCAGAGTTTTTGCTTCTTTCTCACCTGCAGTAAAGTTAGTTCAAAGTAGGTGCAGTGAGACATACGAAAAAAAAGAAGCTGTGACTGCTGGAATCATTCTCCTGGCTGGGGCACTCTTCAGCCACGTGGCTGCTCTGATTCTCCAGCCACATGGCGGCTCCTTTGTTTCAAAGTTGCTTTTAGTTTCAGAGTCCTTTCTGACCTCGGGAAGCCTGGTGAGTTCCTGGGTAACTAGCAGTTCTCTCACCACTCCTCCAGGAAAGAAAGTTTCGGCCAGGCCAGAGAGATCAAATCAGCCCAGGCCAGGCCTAGGCCCAGCCGGGCCCGGGCCCCATCACCTCCTTCAGAGGCTGGAAGTGAAGTGCCCCCTCCTCCGGTTTTTTTTTTCTTTGTTTCAAGAATGTGTCTTTATAAAAAAACGCAGCAGCCTCATTGGTTGAACTGAACAACGCCACCCCACGACAAATATGTTCTCAGTGATTTTACGGTGTCCCAAAAAGTATGGATTCTGCCTAAGACTGAAAACCAAATACTCTTAACTCTCTGTCTTATTCATATTCCCATTCAGCGTCCTCACTGTCCTGTGAATTGTTAGAAAGCCATAAATGAAAAGCGTTTTTATAAATGAGTTTGTCTAGCTTGCATAGGCGCACCATTTGTGGTGATTGGGACTGAAGTGGGGGCCGAGCCTCATCCCTAATGGGCTACAGCTGTGTAAGACAGGTGAAGAGTGTTAAAGGTAAAGAGACTTGGAATGCTGAGGTGTACAGAGCAAACACAGAAGGGTAGAGAATGCACACAGGTGTAATGCGTGTAAGATGAATGGTGTAAAGGTTGTATGGAAGAACAAAAAGGGAGTGGTGCTTGAAGCCATTCATGGTGTCAGTTGTATGTACTCCTTCATCTGGTGACCCTGATGTTATGAGATGTGATGTGAGAATGAAGCCAGGCAGAGAAGAGCCTGTAGAATGAGGTGCCAATGTGATGGAGAAGAGAGCCTGTAGAACAGAGCTAGGAGAAGAAAACCTGGAGAATAAAGCCAGGTGGACCAAGGACCTGAAGAACAAAGCAGGTGGACCAAGGACCTGAAGAACAAAGCAGGTGGACCAAGAGCCTTCATCACCAGATGACTTCTAGACAGATACACCACCCCCAGGTGAATGACTAGAAACTTAGTTCTGGGAGTTTAAATATTGGCAGAAGAAAAGTCCATACTGGATATCCTGCTTTGTATATTACAAAGAAAAGGTATTCTATGTGAGGAGCAGGCATTACATATTTTGTTTGTTTGGTGTGGATGAAATGGTGTGAGAATGAATGCATAGTCTGTCTTTGTTGAAACTTGGGAAGAAGCAGAGCACGTGCTGTGGGACACACCTACACTGGGGGATGAGACAGCCACAGGGTCACTTAACATTAGGCAAACAATGGAGGAGTTAGGCAAATAGGGAGGAGTCTTAGGCAGAAATAAATAACTGGTGGAATTTTTTCAAGACAAGATGAGTAACTAGTCAAGAAAAGCTGCAGGCTGAAGGTAAAAAAGAAACAAGTCTTCTTGAAGAAATGGAGGGAAAATGATCACCTCATCAAAAACTTAATGTCCTAGGTCAATCAGTGGAAAAATTTAGTTTCTGGTTTAAGCCAGCAAATGTCAGAAAAAGGCTCTTTTGTTACTCAGGTCATAGAGTCATCGTCTAATGAAATATTGCATTTTTCTAAAGAGGATTACATTAAATACTTAACTGCAAGACCTTTTAGATGTTCATAACAGTTCAGTGGCAGAGCTGAACTGAGTATTGCAGGAACCTGGGGATTGTAAGGAAGAGCTGGAACATAACCAGGTTATGTTAAGTAGTAGAGAAGCTGAGTTTAAAGATTTAATGAATAAAATAGAGGAGATGAAGTACGATCTTGAGAAAATGGGCAAGGAAAAAGAGAATCTAAAAAAGAAGCTTCAAGTGGCATTGATAGTAAAAAGTAATCTAATGCAAAAAAAGTTGGGAAATTAGAAAAGAGTGAACAGGAAGAAATAGAAAAGGAGCAGAAAAAAAGCAAAAGAGCTGTTGAAGCAAGTTAATGAGTTAACAAGCTGAAACTAATTGAAGGACAAAGTAATGATTTTGATTCTCATCTAGGAAATTTGAAACGACAACTTGTAGGAAAAGATGCCAAGATAAGTGATCTGACCAAAACCTCATCTTCAAGAGCATCCTATTTAGAGGAATTTCAGCACAATATTGCAGAACTGAATGATGTCATAGCTGAAAAACAAAATGTTTGTGAGCAGAACCTAAAATCTTTAGGAGAGGACTATATGCTTGCTCATCTTCAATCTGTGCTTGATAAAAGAGCAAGGGCATATCAAGCGGCATGTTCTCAGTTGCTCTCAATTCTTGAAGAGGTAAAGTCTGAACTTAAAAAGAAGGAAAAAATGTTGAAAAATTCTAGTTTAGAAGAACCTAGTTCAAGTGCTAGAGGCAGAAATGAGTGTCTGAATCCCAACAATGATGTTAATGCCATAAATCAATTACAAAAAGAAAAAGAAGCTTTTCAGAGGGAGTTTTTGGTCATGAAAGAAGAAAAAATTCAAACAAGAAAGTGAAGAAGACTTAAAACTGGCCACAGATTTTGATGAACAAAAAAACTCAGCTTAAGCAACTCAAGCAAGAACATAAAATAAGAAACAAAGTTCAGGTTGCATCCTTGAAAGAGTCAGAAAACATGTCACCTCAGTGCCAAGTGGAAACACCAAGCTAAAAGAATGAAGTGATTATACAAAACTTGAGCAAGAAACAGAGATATTAACAAAGTAATTCCCTTCAAGGGAATTTAGAAGGAAAAGTCACTGCTTTTTGACTCTCAGAAACTGATTACTCTAGGAAAACTAAACTGAGAGAAACAAAAGAATGTGAAATCCCGAAACAAATTAAAACAACAGAAGAGCCACTAGCAAAACCTGTAAATCTAAATGATTCCAAATCTCAAAAGCAAAGAGCTGTAACGGAAGAGAAATACAGAAAGTGTGTCCAAAGGAAATTACAGACAGCTTTAGTATTGCATAAAGAAGCCCTGAGAAAAAAAAATAATGTCTAAAAGAACAGATTGATCAGCTGAGATTAGAAAGAGAAGAACAAGAACAGACTCAGATTAAAAAAGATCAAGTGCTTAAAATCAAATCAGAAAAGATCAACAGCCTAGCTTTGGGACTACTAGCATAAAAGCAAAAAATACTGAAAGCTAAATAAACAGTACAATGTGTTTCTTTCTTAAAAAAACCTATGTGTTGTATTTAAACATATCCTATCTATTAGTCCTACATGAAATATGTTTTACCTAAACACGTATTTATAGAAATGCTGCAATTTTATAATTTAAAAAGAAAGAGGGAGTTCGAGGAGGATGGATAGAGATAGTGATGAAGGCACTCTGATAAAATGCAATTGTGCCAATTACAAAAGACTAGGATGGATTTTACGAAAATAAGTATGAAACTGCACAAGGGGAAACGTTGAAAAGAAAAGATGAGAGGGAGAGAAGCAGCTGGCAGAGACCTTACTTCAGCAGATAGAAGAACAGAAATTAAAGAAGACAAAAGCAACAAAAACTGAAAAAGGAACAAGAGAATTTACTAGAGCAGCAGTGGGAGCTAGAGACAGAGCAGTTCTATTATTCAATATGATGTGTTTATTTGCTGGTAAAACTTATATATTGTATTTGTGAATGGCAGCTTGTCTTAGTCGAAGACTGAACTCCTCAGTTCTTTCTGAGCTCCCAAGAGAGAGCTGTAGTCATTGCCACCCTCTACTTCACAGTTACCCCTTTTGTCTCTTCCTAATATCTTTAAGTCTGCCCAAGTACCCAGCAATCAGCTTCCTAGCAACTCTTTTAGGAAAAAATTCTACAAGAAAGCAACCCAACTCCCAACACAGCTATTAATTGTCAATATTCTGTAGGCATAGGTATGAAAAATTAATGCCATAGGCATAAGTATAAAAACTATGATGATATGTGATATAAATTTGGGAAATGAATCAAGGTCAGCACACAGACACATTCCTACATAAAAAGATATTAATACCATGTTTACTATTTCTTCTGCAAGGATCCTGTAGAAGGATAGTAGACAGGGCATTTATTTAGAAAGGGGGAATTGTAGGTGCACAGATTGTGGTGCTTGGAAATGGGGCAGTGGCCAAACCTCAATGCTAATGGGCTACAGCTGTGTAAGACAGGTGAGCAGTGTTGAAGGTAAAGAGACCTGGAATGCTGAGGTGTACAGAGCAATCACAGAAGGGTAGAGAGGGCACACAGCTGTAATGTGGGTAAGATGAATGGTGTAAAGATTCTATGGAAAAACAAANCTGAAATGAGTCGCGGATCTTTTTTATGAGGAATCAATTAAAATGATGAACTAAACTAAGTCTTCCTCGCTTTGGCCTTTTTACCTTTTCTGGGTATTCGTGACAAACAAATCCTTGGTAGAGTTCGCAGCTTCCTGTGTTCAATCTGTTTCCTACCATGGGGAAGCTGGCTATTGTCCATAAAATTGACAAGCAATGAGTTACTGGATCCCTGCTATCTTATCTGGATCCGGCTTCTGTTGGGTAAAGCTTATCTGTCTTTTTAGCTAACACAGCATCTATTCTAACTATAACCTTTTCTAAAATTCTTAATTCCTCAAAATTAACATCTCAAAGTAAGGCTCTAAGTAATTGGTATTTGTACTCAGTTGCTGTCTGAGGAATTAACTGACTAGGAAGAGCAGCTTACCTTTATAACTTTGAACAAGTTATATTTTTTTAAGAAGAAGTCCCTGCAGCAGTCTGGGAAGATGTTAAAAATTCTTTAACTTTAGCGCAGTAGTATATGATCCTTATATTTCTTAGTTTTGCACCATACAGTGCTTAATATAAATACCAGAGATTAATGTGACCTTGTGTTAATTCTCTACATCTGTGACTAACAAATCTTGTGTCAGCTAATGCTTCCTAATTTACTCATATTAGTGATTGATATGTGCTAGTAGAGATCTTCGTTTTGAGAACAAGGATCATCTATCGGAACAAAGAGTGATAAGAGAAATACATTACATACAACATCACCACGTGTTTGAAATACTCTCTAAGAGAAAAGATTAATGAGAAAATCTGGAACCACATCCAAATAAGTCCACAGAAATAATTAGCATATGTGCATGTATTCAGGAAATGTGATGAGTATGTATTTGTTTCAGGAATATAACCTGTTCTGTTAGGTTACTGAGGGTACATGCTTTAAGGAGAAGCTAGTAATGTTGGCTTTCTAACCTGTGAATTGGTTGGAGAGTTTATTTCCTGATTTTTGATGACATCTTGAAATACTTAGTTACAATTTCTTCAAAAATGAGTTTTCCACATGTGAAAATATTATAGAATTGTAGAATAACTACAGGGTATCTCTAGTCCATCCTCTTGCTGAAACCAGGCTAATTTATGAGATCAGACCAGTTTGCCTAGAGCTTTGTCCAGTCATATAATGAAAAACTTCAAGGGTAGAGACACAGCCTCAGTGGATGGGCTGTTTAAATATCTGACTGTCCAACAGTGGAATTATTTTTTCCTTATTTTGACTCTAAATTTATCTAGATTCAAGTTTTACCTGTTTCTTTTCCTTCTGTCTTGCTCCAACCTGGCTGTCTCTTCCACGGCCTTCAGGAGGCTGCTGCCAGCTCCTTGTCAAGATCATCTCATCTCCAGACTGAAGAAGCCCTGACCCTTCAGCCTTTCCTCACAGGGAAAGTCTTTCAGTCCTGATCACCCTGGTCATGCTCCCCTGAATTTGCTTCAATTTATTCATATAATTCTTGTATTCCGTAGCTTGAAGCTGGACACAGTATTCTAGAACATAACTGACTGTGATATTTTTAAGAAAGAATGCATTTGCCAAGAATTTAAGAACCCTGAGTATATAATAATAAAGTTTATAAATCTATCTGGTCACAAGTGTCATCACAGCAACTCTCTACAGATGGCTTTTTCCAGGCTGCACATAAAGGTACAGGACCATAGTATTCTTGTACTAATTGTAACTATTTTTTTTTAAAGTCACAGTACGTGCATAATACTGTTGCTTTAGAAAAATTTACAATAGGACTTGCTTTTAGACACAGCCAAAGGTTTGCAACTGAGGATTTCTTTGTTCCCTAATCTAGATAGAAGAGAAAAGACAGTCAGATTTGTATCGATATCAAAGCCAAGTTCAAGGTCATGAATTCTTCATGCCTGTGCTTTGCTTTTGAGTCACTGGACTATGCCTAAATTCCTCACTGTTTCCATTTAAAAGCTGAACATTTTTTAATGCCTTGTTAAGGGCACAAAAACATGGGTTACTGCTGAAAATTCCAGGTATGTTCAACAGAGCATGCTTAAATGCAGCGAAACACATTGAAAGCCAGCTGTCTAGTCTCAGATTCTGCAGAGCTACCACCCTGGGAGAAGTGGAAGGGACATGAAGTCACAGTTTTCAGCTCTCCCATTCATCCTTAGTGATAAAGCCCTGGTATCAGAATGATAATCTATATGAAACAGAATAAAATCCATAACGAAGTCTAACTTATCATTCCTTTAGAACCATCTCCTTATGGATACTCATGGTTTCATTCTCAAAAGGTCTTTATCATGTCTAGGGCTGGGTGGATCATCTGTGTTAGTTGCGTTCAGGGACTGATCCAAGTTACCAGCCTACATCATAATCAAAAAGCTCAAGATAAAATTTTCTGAATGATAAATGAAACTAATTAAGCTTTTTTAAAATTATTTTTATGTTTTAACTGTTTTATTTAACCTTTCTTCCTCTCTTGCTGCTTCTTACATTTTCAGAATAGGGTGTTGCCGTTTAGGGAGCAAATGTCTCTCAGGAGGCTACACACATACATCTGTATGTGTATATAATTACATATGTGACTGATAATGTTTTGTCTCAAATACATTTCATTTTAGGATGTGAACACCTTCAGAATGATCATGGAGTAACAGTTGATTATAATACATCAGACCCACTAATACGCTGGGATTCCTATGAAAATATGAGCCCTGATGGGGAAGGTGAGTAATTTTGTCACATTAGCCCAGGGCAAAATCTTTTTCAGCTCTTCCAGAGTGTTTGAAAGAAGAAAGGAGACCTCATTTGCTTGAAGCTAATGCCACTTGACTGATGTGTGAAGTTCCCCATACAGCATTAGTGGTTCTAATTTAGGAAAGAAAGCTGTAGTAGTTAAGTGAGATCCCTGTCAATACACAGAATAAGCTGAGACTCAACTGATTGATTCAAGTTACTTTATTACTTGTAAAATTTCCTAGAGACTTTTTTCTTTGTTCAAAAGTTTCTAATTAGAATTCTAATACAGAATTTTAAGAACAACAAAATTATATGGTGAGTTTGTAGCTTTTGGTTACTGTGTTATCTAGACGTTCAGAAAACGCACTAGGCTGTTGATAAACAACCCGTAAAGGATGTACCTATTTTCATATCTTCCTTCATAAATGTACATGCTTTCAGTTTTTTTAGATTTTTTTTTTTCTGTAATCAGATGGCAGGTACAAAAGATGAAAACCTCCAGTACCTGCGTTCAGATTCTGAGTCCAGTGTGAATGCTCTCCTGATGTTTTGCTTGACTGAATGCTGTACTTTTAATGGATGTAGTTTTCATGTAAGGACTCAGAATGTTTTACCTGTGGCTGTACACCTTAGTGCACATGCAAGCCTGACTTGTTGCAAGTAAAAACATGAGATAAGATATTGAATAGATGCCAAAGTTCTTGTTTTTACAACTCGCCTGTTATCAAATGAGAGACATATGAAGCTAGGATACTTAGCTGCTCTCTAGGTTCAGTTTCAATTGATTTTTATAATCTAGATTTAGCATTGACCATGTAATGACCACATCAGTGAGGACAGAAGCTTGCTGGAGCTTGACCTTTTACACTGCCTCACTATTGTAATAAGAGTATTTCCTAATGCACAGCAGACTCCAATCTGCAGAAAACTGGGGGAATAGAGAGGGTGGAAAGAGAACAGTCATTGCATGCAGCATGTAGACCATCCCATAGGGAGTCATCAGAGTTTGATGAGACTGTGCAGTGTATTTTAGAAGGAGTAATCTCAGAGAGACTGATTCTTGACTGGAGGTGATGTCTTAATTCCTACCCATGATGTTTCCATATAATTTATGATCCCTTTCCCTTGCTCCCCTTGCCATCCTTTCTCTCTTCCTTTGCATATACCTAGCCCTCAAAAAGCAATGCATTGATGTCAAATATTTTTTAATTGCTGAGATTGGCTAGATTGATTTGACCTTCCCATCCTCATGCATTGCATTGTAGGTAACTACAAAAGTACAGGAAGCTGAAAGCAGAGATAAACATGCAGGCAGTACTCTGTTGGAAGACACAGAACTGTATGCTGCTAATGTCTTTGATAAGACTTGGTCAGAAACCATTTATAAATACAACTAGCTTGTTTGCCTGCTCTTAAGAAGTCATATGTGCTATTTAATAAGAATAGATGCGTATAGTTATTCTTTTCTCAAGTAAATATCTATGAGGCAGACTGTTACCCTGTGATGTTCAATAAGGGAATTGCAGGCAGAGCAATGTCTCTGCATAGGCTGCGCAAAAGATCATGAGGAGCACATGCACAGGTGATAGCTGTATTTTTCTCTTAAGGATGAGGTCTTAACACAAGTTTGAGCTTATTCTGCTGCTTAAGGTAAATATAGTGCAGTTAGGTCATCTTCTGTGTAAGATTTATAAACACCAGGACAAGCTTCTCTTTGTGGTTTGTGCAGATGTTTAGTATCATGCTTGTGCATTAAAAACATGTATTGCATCTTAGTTTTCACTATAGGTGAGAGACAACTAAGAGGAGATGCTAATTTCACATCCAGAATGTAATCAAAGTTAAAAACCTTAAAATATGAGGCCTTTATCTCTAATCCTGTAGTCTGAGAGAGAATCCTTTCTGTATGTTAGAAAATATTAAGGTGCAATACCTGGTCCATTTGAAAGTGCATAACAGTGGCAGTATGTTTAAGGTGCAGGGAAGTCTTCCACAGAGTGCCTCTTTCAGTTCTACTTTACATTAAGTTAAACTCCTAGCCTTATGTAGGAGCTGATCTTCATGATTTAACTTGTACCTGTTTTCCCACTGGAATTTCAGTAGGAATAGTATGAGATGTTAGTATGACAGATGATTCTTATATTACAGTTCTACACTGTTTTGTTAATTTTAAAAAATGTGGACCTATGAAATTCCTTACCAAGGTGGTCAGGAAGAGCCTTGTGAACATGAGTTTTGTAGATATATGTGCATGGAATGTGTATTTCCAAGTTGCTGTGTTAAAATAGAAATTAGAAGTGAATAAGAGAGTAGTGTCTCTTTTGAAATAGTACAAGTATTTGGCTTTATTACCAAAAGAACAAAAGATGGCAAGACATTATGAAAGAAAAATATAACCAAAGGCTCTTGATTTACTGGCATGATACATTATTGCAGACATAAGCAATTGCCTTTTAAATGGTCTTGAACTCTTTGTTAATAAGATTGTGTACGTAGGTGTTGAAAATAGCTAGGCTATGGACAATTTGCTATCTGAATTTAGTTCCTTATCTTTCATTTTTAATATTCTTAAGGAATTGTGACAATTGGAAAGCAATTAATTATTTGCATTTCTTCTTATAAATACTGCTTCTTTTCAGATTCCTTTTGAAGTAGTCCTGCATAATAGATAAAAAATTGTATTAAATTCCCAATTTTCAATTTATATCAGATTTCCTCCTCCTTGAGGAGTACATTAGCACAGAGACTTCTGTTACACTGATTTAAAAGTATGCAATTAAGTGAAGTATTTGGAACCAGAAGAATCCGATCTTCCTACTGCTTCCTACTGTAGAGGTCTGACATAATTGCCATTGCTTTTCCTGTGGTTTTGAAGTCAAGAAGGACTTTTGTGATAAAAAGGAGCAGAAATTACTTTTGATCTTTCTGAGCACTCATTTTTTTTTTCTATAAAGTATCACTTACCACACAATAAATGTGCGTGGATTTACAGAAGGTTGTTTGTGTGCTGCAAAATAGCAAGTTACTTGTGTAGTATCTCCCAAAATCTCTCTCTAATATGAAATGACAAATAGCATTGAAAAAAAACCCCACCCCAAACCAGAGGGATTCAGGTAAATGGTACAGGTTTTATTTTTCTTTTGTTGAGGAGTTTATATTTAGTTCTTAGTGATAAAATCCAGGATTATTGCTTGGCATAGTGCATAAGAGATACTGTTCTTAAAACACTTCTCTCCTGCTGAAAATGCAAATCTTTTTTGAACAGGAACTATCAGTTTATGTGAAACCTGCCAGTGCATCCTGGTGAAAGCCTGGGCTCTGAAGTGTTCTGAAAATTCAATCAAATTTTAAAAATATATTAAAATAATATTTATTGCTAAAGAACATAAACTCATTTTAATAGCAAAGGTGAATTACTGGAAGAATAGATGAATACTTCTCTTCTTTTGCACTGTCTGACTGCTTTATCTCGGGTCTATTCTAAGTATCCTACTAGCATATTAAAATTATTCTAGACAGAATATGGCATTTGTGTATGTGGCATTCAGTTGCTTGAGATATAGGATTTTAATTTATTTATTTTTTTAATAAAGAAAACTGGTAAACCCCAAGTTCATTGTTGGCCAAAATAGTATTTGTTTTGGTTTGACGGAATTCAGTGGATTGGCAACACACATGCGCATAGTTCTTGACCAGTGTACCATTTTAAGACATTTCACTTATTTTAACAACTGCTAAATCTCTCTGCATCTTTTGTCTTCCAGCTCTACAGTCTGTGGAAAGGGAAGCATATGTGCATGTTAGAATTGCTTAAAGTGATAAATTAAGAACTTTGATTTAGTCTTTACAAAACAGGTACTAAAGTTTCTTTTTCAGCAAAGCCTTGCTGTTTGTTTCCCAGCAAAATACCTTTGCTTGCTCAGTGGGGTTTGAGAATTAGAACAGAAACAGCTTTGGCAAAAAAATATTTTAATCCAAGTAGGGTAGGGCTGAGTGAATCCAAATTCCTATATCTATAGAGTGTTGTTTTCCAGATTTTCTAGTCTTTTGTAACTGGAATCAATAACAATCAGTCAAAACTTGCCAAATATTTATAGATTGGTTTGCTCCTGCTTTTTTGTTTTCTCATAAAAAAAAGTAACTGAGAAGTGTCTCCATGTATGCAATAAATGTTTCCGTGGAGGCAATAAATAACCAGCATTCTGGTATACACCCATCTCATGTGATGTTTGACTTTTACTGAGATTTTTTTCTTATCTTCAACCCAAAGTAAATAGCTATTCAGCTGGGAGGTGTCCTCTTATGCCATTAAACAAATGTTTTTCCCAGAGGGCCCCTTCAATATTGAAAAACTCAAAAGTTGAGGTGAAACTGCTTTGTTTTGGTACCTTAACAAGAAAGCAGATGACTACCTGTAGGCACACAGATTGTGGTCATTGGGAATGGGGTGGTGGCTGAGCCTCATCCCTAATGGGCTACAGCTGTGTAGGACAAGTGAGCAGTGTTGAAGGTAAAGAGACCTGGAATGCTGAGGTGTACAGAGCAATCACAGAAGGGTAGAGAGGGCACACAGGTGTAATGTGTGTAAAATAAATAGTATAAAGGTTGTACGGAAGAATAATAGAGGGCTAATGCTTGGAACCATTTATGGTGTTGGTTGTATGTTCTTGTTTGATGCCATTTCTGGTGAGTGAAGCTGAAGAACAAATTCCTAGTGAATAAATGTGAGTTTCAGTTTTAAGTCACCAGTTGGATGCAGTATTCTTTGAGACAAAGAGAAACGTGTCCTCTAACAATTCCCCTCTGTTTGACAGTTAAAAGAGAAGCCTTTAGAAGATAGACAAATTTACACTATAAAATGCTGCCAGCTTGAAACAGTATCTGCAACATTATGCAGTGTTTGCTTTTAACTGATTTTTCTATTTCTTGAAGTTTTGTATGTTCTGTTCTTTAACATTTAACATCTTTAATTTAAATACATTAGTTAAATTTAAAATAGATAGTCCACTTAGTCATGAAGCTGTCAAAGACTTAGAGAAGAATTACTATAAAATGGTTTCTTTTGTATGTTAGAAACATTGAATGCAAACATAGGATTACAAGGTTTCATTTCTAAGTGTGCAGCAATAGACAATTCTCTTTTGCCTTCTTCATTAATATATAACAATAATTGTAACAGTACTTAACAGGCTTAATTTTTTTACTACCTCAATATGTTAAGAATCAAATATAATTTCATACAGATGTTATCAAGGTTGTGCTTGATAAGCTAAGATTGATCTGGAATGTACTTTTTCAGGACTCACACTTTGGGGATTTGGTGGTTTTGGTTGTGTTTGATTTGGGGGGGGTAGGAGGTTGTTAACAAAAAGAAAATTATTTGGGGGTTGTTACCAAAATGAAAATTATTATAGTATTTTGCATAGGTCAGATAGGAGCCAACAGTTAAGTGCAGCCAGGGGCCAGACTTTCAAAGGATTTACTGATTCAAAGTTACATTTTTGTTTCTTTTTTTTTTTTCTTGATTATGTCATAAGTTATACTGAGCACTTCATTGAAAGTCTTGAGTGTTTGCTTAAGTGCTAAGCTGAGCTCCAGAACTTGGCCTGTCCAGTTCTGTTGAAAAATAGTTTTTTCCTTTCACCCAAACATATAACCATACTGATAAGACAGTGTGAGAAATTATGTGCATTTTACTTAGTGCCCTGAGACAGTGACTTTTTTAGGTACCATTTATCAGTTCTGCTGAGTTAAAACTTAGCTCAGATAAAAAGAGAATCTCCCCCAAGATGCTAAAGACCAAAGAGGAATAGTTATACCTAACCTAAATATTGAAAGTCTCATATTTGGAGATAAGAAGAGATTAGAATCAGGGCTTTCTAGCCCCCTGGATTTTTTCCATGAGCCTTCTGCCTCTCACTACCTGTACTTTCATTTCTGGGAGCACTTGCCTCCACACCCCTTGGTATCAGTGTTTTTAACAGGTTTATCTGAAGCACAGGTTGCACTTGTCAAATACTTCCAAGCTACTGCAGAGCCAAGTTTTTGCTTTCAAAAGAAAAAAATGCATTTTAATGTTCTCCAATTTATTTCTGTCCTGTCTCAGTAATAGGCAGTGTTGTTATCCCAAGAGTTTATTCACTAGCCCTTTGTCAAAAACTTTCATTACACTTCTAAACTCAAAGACCATAGGGTGAAAATTGAGTGGTTTAATAGATGTTAATGAAGTTTATGCAACATTTAAATATTTTCTGCAGTTCTATTTTCAGATGAGGTGCAAAAGACCTCTCTCTTCAGCACAGCAGATTCAGATAGTAGAAACTAGGAGGAAGGTAACACATGTGACTGTGTCTCACATTAACTTAGGGGCTGTGTAACACTGCTTTTTCAACCAAATCTGTCTTTGCCTAGCTTATATGGTTTTTTTATCTGAAAGTTTGCATTTATCTTTTAGCATGTGCCTGTTTCTTAGTCATGTCAGCTACAATCTATGGTTGTTAATATTGTTAATTTAAACATTAATGTCCAAATCAATATCTCTTCCCATGTACAGCTACAACAGGAGAAGCCTCCTCACCCAATCTTACAACCTGTTTAATGGACCAGGTTGAATAAAATGTTGCAAGAGGTGATGCCTTAAGATTTTAGCCTTTTATTTTTCAAATCCTGTACCACATTAGTGCGTACCTCTAAACTCCATATAAAGTGTTAGGTGCTGTCTACATATTGTGGTCAGACAAAACAATTCCTCTAGGCCTGAAACTCAAGGGCACCCTACAGCCTCAGGCCCCAAAAAGTATAAAGAAAAGTGAATTAGGGGGAGCCAACTGGGAGAATATGATTTTGTTACCTAAAGCTATAATTGGAGGATTAGCCCCTGATATATAAATAGACCAAACTTATACCTGTCTGAAAAACTCATGACCATTGTCTGCTTTGGCTGTAGCCCCTTGGGAGGCTTCATCTGCCCTTTATGTACCTGAAGGCCCTTCATTAAATGTATCTGCTTTTATTCTTTGAACTTTGTCTGGCCTCTGTTTCTAGGTAAGCTCGAAAAAAGCATCAGAGGCAAGCCTCTGCCACAAGTGTTTTCCTTCCCTGCACCTGCTTCCTGAACAACTCTTCTTCCTTCTTTTGAAGGCAATAAGGGCATCTCACCTATTTAGCTTCATTAGACAAGGAGAAATAACAACCTTCTTGATGTTATAGGTATTGGATATATTTTAACACCGTACTTGCTCCAGAGTAAAATTAGCATGCCAGCATCAGAGATTAAAGGTGTAGGGAAGGAACAACCTAAAATGCCTCAGTACAAATTACATTTTGGTTCTTTCCTAAGACCAGAAGGAGAAGCAATTAAATCCCCACTCTGTGTCTGCACCAAAGCATGCATATACTGAACTACCTCATATGTCACATTTATGTGAGTGTTTACTCTAGTAAAAAAGGAAATGTGAATAGAGGGCATTATCAGTCATGATGTCATTTGTACATGATGTAAGAGGTCATAGAATCATTGCACGTGTATGAATGAACTTAAGATACCATTCATTATGATTTCCAAATGACAAATCTCTGTGAAGACTTACAGAGCAAGAGACATTTTTTAGGCCACCATGAAGCAATAGCAATCCTTTTTCTGGTGAATCCTGAAGTAATCATATTGTTCTGATTAAGGGTAATTTCTGCCCTTTTACTGGTCTTTTAACATCATGTACCTTTCCTTTTTTGGCTAGACTTCTTTACAGTAACTCTCTTGGTCCTGCTTGGTGGTTTCAGCTGGCCACTGCAAAGCTCCTTTTATAAAATAATGATTTTGTGATGTTCACACTTTCATCCCTGCATTGGTAAGCATATTCTGTTGATTAGAAAGGTCTGATGAGTTTCTGGTTACAGCTTGTTCAAAATGTGGTTTTTGTTATGAAGATGCTTTGGTCAGGAAGGTTTGGTTCTATGGTAAGTGCTGGTTTTTGAAGGAGGGCTCTTTCAGCAAATTTGTCATGCTAGGCTTTATTGGGACTATCCTGTAACTGTCAATTTTTTTTCAGTGTCTGGGACACTGGTTAATTAAACAGTATGTGTTAAGTTTCTGCCATTGAATACTTGCTGAAGAACTGAGGACTTTTCCTGGAAAGAGTTCTGCAGAAAGCATCTTCTGTGAATAGTGATCTGTAAAGAGGTTTTTTATTCCCTTGCATGAGTTTCCAAGATAGTGTTAGTGCATGAACAACCATCTCATATATATGCTGGTGGGTTTTTAGCTTGACTTTGGAAAAGAGCATAATAATAGCCCTCCTGAGTCCCACAGCTTTAGATTTTAATGTCTGAATTTTGAAAAGATACCTGTTATATTCTGTAGTCTGTACAGAGTGAAGCTTAATACTGTGGGCTTTTTAGCACTATAGGCCACAGGCACTTCTGATAGTAAATTGTGGTTAAATAAATTCCTTCAAACCAGGAGATTATATTTTTTTAAGTGACAGATGAATTTTAGATGTACAAGTAACATTAACAGTCTTTAGTGTAGTCAGCTCTAGTGTTTTTCTTGTTTTTTAATGGTAAGGGAACCTTTGCTAGAGATTGTACAATTTGTTATCAATATATTGATCCTAGAAAGCTGTCCTGGGCACCTCTATACCTACTCTGGTGATTTCTCTTGTTAAGTGTTAAATATTTATCTGTGATTCCTTTTGCTTAAAGTTCTTTGCAAAGATTTTCCTGGACATCAGAAAGCTTTGGATCAGACTGCTAAGCAGTAAGAGGAAAGTGAAAGATGGGGTAGACTGGAGGTCTACCTGCATGTTTATCATGCCTACTCTAGATTCTGCATTCAAACATGGGCAGAATCCAAATGCTGAAGGGCACTATTTCAAACTCCTTCCATGTAAGTGTCCTACTACTCCCACGTGACTCTCCCCTGATAGGGGAGACTTGTCCTTTAAGTCCCCATTAAGTAAAAAACAAACGGGACTCTTGGTTGTACTCATTCTCCAGGTTGTTTATTCTTTCCTTATCAGCAATTTCTGCACAGCAGGCTTTACACCAGCCTGGTGTGAAGGAGAAGGACACAAAAAGCCTCTAACACAGAGAATCAAGTTTGTCTTAAAGATAATTTACCCAATTATCACCAAGAACATACATTATTTCTACTTTTCTACCAATTACTAACCAAACTGCTATTCACGTAACACTGCACTGCAGCAAATTCTAACCAACCGTCCTGTGTCCCCAACACTGCAGAATATGGAGTAGATGAAGAAGGAGGAAGAAGCCTAAAAACGACAAGGATCCTCCATCTTGTCTTTATCTACTTAACATTCTAAAAAACCCAAAAATCTACATTTCACATCCTGTGATAAATTACATATTATGTTACTATCTAATTTACATTCCTGAAAATTCTGTCTCATCCCAAAGCCTGGGATGCCCTTTCCATGGGCAAAGGTTAAAAGCAGTATTTGTCAGAGGGTTTGGATCCTTTAAAACATGCAGAGAAATATTCTCTGCATTGTGGATTCCAGCATCTCCCCCTTCTGTTTGAACCAAAAATACTTCTTTAATAGCTTTGCATGGACCACCTTCAACATTTAGGGGGACGGCAGGCCAAATTCTGTCCCCACAAATGAGAAACATTCATTTTGGTAACTGCAATGGAGCCTGGTTGGATGGTGTGATCATTTTCACAGTTGAATTGCACCAAGATGTAGCATTTCTGTATGTGATGTGATTTGGAGTGACATCTGTCACTTGGTTCTCATTCTGTTTCAGCCCAGGAGAAATAAACATTACACAAAAATTCATTTTCATTGAACCAAGAATTTCCAGTTCCTGAGGTTCATGAGGAGCCTTAGGAAGGGGTTCGAAATGAACTGTGGAAGTTCTAGAAGGGTATTTTTTGAAATTTGGACTTCCTAGTCCATGGTTTCTAACTGCGTCCATTAAATCTTTGATAACTTCATGATCTAGAAATCACCATACAGTCCATATGTCACTGGTAGTACTACACTTTCTGTTTCTGCCTTACTGAAGTTTCTTTCTTTGAGTCCTTCTTTCTTTATGTTTGACCAGTGTGTTGAACTGGGTGTCTGTCTTGAAGCATATTTCTTAACTAGAATCAAATCCATATCAACATTCTGTGGATTTGTAGCTTGCAAAGATGCAGTTTCTTCTTGACCGAAGAATTCCTGCATTCCATCCCCCCTTCCCCCCTCCTGTTTGAGAAGTGGGGAAGGCTATTTGTACCTGTGCACCATGAGGGAGCTGGGGAGGGATGGCTGATACTGCCATTGAAGATGGCATCGATATGGACATTGGAGGAATATTTACAGTGGGTTGGGGTAGGGTCATGGCACCTTGTCCTGATAATGAGGTTTGGATAAGGGGTGCACCATGTTGAGGTAGAAACTCTTTAGCACATTCTTTAAGTTGGAGGAAAAGCTGACAAATAAAGTCCTTTGGGAGTGCATAATGATGTTGATTATGTTGAAGAACAGGTATAATGAGATTCCTAGGTTGGCATATGAAAAGCTGGAATAGCACTTGTAGAGTAGAAATATTGTGAACGTTGTGATGATGTAGGAATTCCTTGTGAAGCTGTGATGGTTATATTTTCAGATTTTATTTCTTGAGCTGTTACTTGTGATTGTTGTAGCCTGGTTATGTTGTCAGCTGAATTGTCTTATGCTGTGATTTTTGTCTCTATACCCAAGAAATCTCATTCATCTGGGATTTTAATTTGTCCTATAGGTGCCGTCTCTATACCTTATTAATTTTTCTGGATTGTTGCATGAGCAAAGGCCCTTCATTTTTGGGGATTGCATTTGTTGTAGCTGTTCTGTTGTTCCACTGGGCAGCGCTGTTGCTCCAGTGATTGCTTCACTCTACAGTGCGTTTTGCATGCGATGAAGTGGGAGCAGTGGGCTCCGGGCTGCCCCGTCCCGGCCCACAGGCGGCGAGGAGCCGGGATCCGCTTCGGCTGCGCATGCAGTGATGGGGGCTGCGGGAGACCGGGGTTCATTTCGCGCATGCTGCAGTGGAAGGGGTGGAGGGCAGGGAGCTGTGTGACCGCTGGGGTGGGCAGGGCAGGCTGCTGTGTGCCTGGGGGAGCGGGGAGCCCTGCCGGCTGCGGCGTGGAGGGCGAGGGGCCCGAAAGGGGAGGGCCTTGCCGCACAGCCGCAGTTTCGAGCTCTCTGAAACCCAGAAGAGACTCAGGAGCGGGTGGGGGGAGCGTGGGGATAGATAGAAAGAAACCAACTCGGAATGATGCCCTGAAGATCCTTCCCCTCCCGCCTCCACTTTTTCATTCGGCAATAGAGGAAAAGATTATTCTTGCTGGTTTTACCAAAGGCCACCTGGTTTTTCAAAGTCTTTAAATGATATAATATCCTATTTGCACTTTCCCAAAGATGAAATTCCTGTTTGACCCAGGATAATTAATTTTCTAAGTCTTTTCTTGAAATTTTCCAGGATGCCTCTTGGAGAATTCCTCCAGACTATCAAAAGCATCTGATTATGATTTAGAGAGAACACCTCCCATTTTTCCTTTTTTCTTTTTATTTTTCTATTTTTTCTATTTTTGGACAGCTCACCAGCTTTAGTTAATTTTTTTCCGTTCCTGGAGCCATTTCCGTGGTCTGTCCAGCAGCTCACAGGTTCTGCTACCTCTCAAGTGGTCTCAGAATGTTCAGGAAATCCAGGTCCCATTTCTGGAGAAATTAATTTTTGTCTTCTGTCCAGTTGTTTCTTGTATTTAATTTTTTCAAGCCTCACACTTGGGCACCAAATGTAAAAGTTCTACTACTCCCACATGACTCTCCCCTATCAGGGGAGAGTCATGTGGGAGTAGTAGAGCTCTTACAGTTCCAGAATGAATAGATGGAGGCAATCTTAAGTAAGCAGAGGGAGGTCTTTCTGTCAGAACCCAATCCT
The DNA here is from genome assembly GCA_013397245.1 of Thryothorus ludovicianus. Taxonomy (NCBI): domain Eukaryota; kingdom Metazoa; phylum Chordata; class Aves; order Passeriformes; family Certhiidae; genus Thryothorus; species Thryothorus ludovicianus. Next base: position 159,299 of record VZTB01006884.1, on the reverse strand, counting down.
TTTTCTTACTGTGGACATAGTCTCTCCAACTGTGAAAGTAGAAGTTGCATTACTACAACTCTTCTTTTGTTGTTTATGTTTTCTCTGCTCTTGGAGTCCCAGGTAGAAGGATCTGTACAGTTTCTGAAATGGCCCAGAGCAGTGAGCTCTCTCTGTACTTGAGATGGCTTGGTACTGTTTTCCTCTATCTTATTTGAACCTTGAAGAATGTTACCTAAACTGTTACCCATTTAAGGAACTTGCTAAATTTCTGAAGCTTATCTCAGGTTTTCTGTGTCAGGATAGTCCCTGTGTTCTTTTCAGTAAATATATGTAAAATATTCTTTATATGAAAAACTTTTGTTCTTAAGTTGTTTAGGTGCAGTATAAGTTTTCCACCAAATATACATAATTTGTTATATTAGTATATGCTTATGTTGAATGTGTGTAGACAATTTTTAAATTTTTTTTACAAGAAATAAATACTATAATTATCATAGAAACTTACCCCATGTTGCTTCTATTGTTGCTCTATTACTTGAAAATAAATGACAAGTCTTTTGAGTCATAGTGCAAAATCCTTAAAGTTCAATTAGTGAGTTAGAAAATTAAAGAGCTCTGCTAAACATATGTGTACCTGAACTTTCTTTTTTCATAGGTATACTTGCTTAAAAACACATGAAGATCAATTTATTGTAAAATAGAGTGGTGGAGCAATTTTATTATGAATGGCAATACTGTGGAACTGTGTTCCATACTTAAAAAAAGGAGTAAATTCATTATGTTGACCTTTTAGACAAACACTTTAAGCCTTTCACTGTGGTTCTGTACAGTTTTCAGCAACCATTTAGAGCCATCGGTGTTTTTCTGCTGTTTTATATTTGCCAAAAGCCTAGCAGTGTAGTAAGAGAAATTCCATGACTCATGGTATATATGCTGTTTGAGCTGTTAGAAAGAATAATCATTAATTCTGAATGTCAACGTTTGGAGTATGTACTTAAAAATTACTGAAGTGTTCCTGAAGATGGGCTTTGTTTTTGATAGGAACAAAGGGAGATAGTTTTGCGTAGTTTAGTGACCTTGAAATATCCTTAAACTTTCCTTACTGTTTTGTACTTGTGCCGATGTTTCTGTACTGATGTTGGGTTTTTCTTTTGCTGGTTATCCAAGCACAAGGTATTTCAAGTTAAGTCTTCGCTTAAAGTAATTGAGAAAATTTTGCAGAAGTAGAATCAAATTGACACAATAGTTTCTGTATATTGGGTGACAGTTGTGAATGTATCAGTCTATACTTTGTACTTTGGATCATGGAACAAGTATTATTTTCTGTTGATCCCAGGTGGGCAAAAAGTGGGATGATGAATTACAGTAGTATTCTAAGGATGAGCCTGTGCTGACTGACTCTGCCTGTGTTCCATACTGGCTGAACAGCAACCAGCCTCTGGTATTGAAGCTAGTACTTTGTGAAGCAGTTTTTTCTTGCTCCAGTGTACTTGTAAAAACATTGAAGTACAAATGTGGTCCTTTTGACTGGGAAATCCACCTTAACCATTGCACAGATAAAGGTTCTGTGGGGTCTTGGGTGTCGTCTTTTCTGCTTCTCAAAAGATTCAAGGTTTAAGGACCTCATGTAATCCTGTGTGTTCTGCTTGTTAGCATTTTGCTAACAACAATCCTGTCAGTTGTTTTGTTTCCGGAATGTTTGTTCACTTGTTGTTTTTGTGATAACATGCTTATTTTCTTCAGCCTCCTTTATTTTTTTTTCTATTCAGGGTCTTGAGGAACATAGCAAACCAAGCAATTTCCTGATGACTTAGGTACTGCTCTTTCATGTTGGAAAACTGGTTTTGTTTAAAATGCAATGCATATATAAATACCAGGTTTGCTTAGGTCAGGTTAAAGAAAAAAATCACAGATTACTTCATACCTTTTTCCTTAATTTCTAGTTAAATTCTGTTACCCTCAAATAATAACTTTCTAAAACCTTTTTAAAAGCATATTAAAGGATTGCCAGATTAATGTTTATGTACCAGAAATTGATCTTGCAGCCTCTCACCGATTTACAAAATCAGGATCTACTTTTTATGTCACAGTTTGAGAGTTGCACTAAATACTGTTCTAGTTCTCTAAATTGTAGAAAGCACCACAACTGGGCCATGCCAGGTTCTAAAATGACATTGATTCAGAATCTATATCTTTTTCCCCAACAATCTATATCTTTTCCTGCAACAGCCAGCATAAAAACTTTGAAGAGGTGTATATTGTAGCTTCCCTTACAAAACTTAAATCTATATCTGAAGTAGATCAGACTGGTGAACCCAGTAATCCAATTGACCTCAGATGTAGGGATGTGCACATGGCCAGATGTGCCTGGTACTGCAAAAGGTGATGAATCCCTGGAAGCCTGGTACTGATAATAGAAGAAGAAAAAAAATGAGTGATATAGTTAGAGAACATATTTCTAAACACATCCATGGTTAGGTTTAACCAGTGGTTATCCCAAAGCATTCTTGTGATGGAGTGTGGAGTGTCCCTGCCCCAGGAGGTGGGGATTCTACCTAGACAGACAGCATCCGGTGAAGGGCATGGCTTAAAGAAGATTCCACCCCTGCAAGCCTGGGAAAAGACACTTCACCCCATTTTGTCAGATAAGGAATGGCCCCAGAATGTTCTTCCTTTCCTGTACTCTCATTGGTTTAAATTCTACTGCAACGTTCCAGCCTTAGTTCTTTCCACTGGTTGTCGTTTTTGATCCATTCCTTTGCAGTCCCCTGCTCCTCTCACTATTGGACCCAACCATAAACTCCACCTCTACTCTGGCATATAAAACCCATGACTCTACCCTTGTTCTTGTCTTGGTCCCTGGCTCAATAGAGAATCCTGGTTTTGCTAAATCAAGACCAGTCCTGTTGTTGCCTTTTCTTGTTGGTGGCTGCCTGAGGACTGAGATTCCAGGGCCTGGGGGAGTTAATGAGCCCCTTTGCTGCAGCAGAACATAACAAATGGTGCACAATGTGTGGCTGCAACAATGGGCCCTGTACTCTCAAGGATACGACGGTCGACGGTCGCTGGGGTACCAAACAGTCACTACTCCGTAGGATAAAGGAGAACAGCTGAGCTTCAGAGGGAGCAGAGAACAGCTCAAGACCAACAGCCCCGTAGGTCATTTTCTGAAGAGCACCATCGAGTTAGGACACATATATATATATATATATAAAGAAAACCCAGGTCTCAACCCCCAAGAGCTTTTAGGCCGAGCTTGCGGGAACCCCCAGTCCTAGTGTTGAGTGGGGGGAAGCTTATGAGGATAAGGATAAAGGATAAGTTCCATGGGAACAACAATTATAAAGGAGCACCAGGACGTTTACAAACATTTTAAGTTGGTTTTAGTTTCCTGTGGGTGAGAGTTTTCTTAACGGGATCTGAAAAGGACCATTTAGTGGCTTTGCAACGCTTTTCTTGACGTGTCTGTAGACTCTTATTTTTGATATCAAGTTTTGGGACTTCATATGCGTGACCCTATGTGACTTCACTATCAAGAAGGACACTATAGTGCCATGATTACTGCCCATCTCTTCTACCAACCGAGAAACCCTATATCACCATACAATGCGTTGAGGTCTCCTGCTGTTGTTCACCCCTCCAATAAACCCCCTTCTAGCTTCTGTGAAGCTCCCCATATTCTCTTCCCCTCTGATTTTTCCCACACCCTTCCCAGTCCCCAGTCTGGAGTGGCTTTGGCCATACCACCCCAGACCCTCCTTGCCAAGATGGTGACAGCTGCACCACTTGAAACCTGTTCTCCCACTCTTCACCTTCTCTTCCTGCCCCTAATTCTGCCTCTGGCTCTGCCTTTTCCCCCTAATGCTCCACCTCTGGAGGTTATGATCATTCCATCATATAACATGCCTCTTCCAGGGAAGACGGAAACAGAAACCCCACTCTGGAAACCATCATTTTGTTTACTCCCCCTCAAATGGTGGTACCCAAAACCTCCCTACCAAAGCCCCAGACAACTTGCTGCAGTTATCCAGCGTGTGACAACAATGCTTCCACTCCTTCTTTTTAGAGACACTCC
>VZTB01006884.1:85892-141275 GCA_013397245.1 Thryothorus ludovicianus | reverse complement strand
TGAAACTGCAGTAAAGTTAATTCAAAGTAGCTGAATAAACAGAGTTCGTTGTGAGCCATACGAGAGAGAAAGGCTGTGGCTGCTGGTACCATCCTGGTTGCTGCAACCTTCAGCTATGTGGCTGCTCACATCCCTCAGCCAAGTGGCTGCTTCTTTGTTTCAAAGTTGCTTTTTTGTTTCAAAGTCTTTTTTGGCTTCGGGAGNCGGACCCCGCTCGGCCCAGCCCGCCACCCCTCCAGGCTGGAAGAGAAGTGCAGTGCCCCCTTTTCCGTTTTTTTCCTTTGTTTCAAAAATGTGTCTTTACAGAAAATCACAGCAACCTCATTAGTTGAATTGAACAAGGCCATCCCACGACCAAGTTCCAACTTTTTCTTCAAATATAGTATAATGATGCTGGCATTAAATTTCTGTGCAATGTTTTCACAAATGTATTATTTGCCAGTAAAGTATTTTAAGATGTGCTCTTTCGGAAAACTTTCTGTTTAAACATGTACAAGTCACTGTGCTATGTCTGATTCTGAAATGATTACAGCTGGTGGAATTAAATACACAACACTTGCTGATTATGCTGCCTAAGTAATGCTAGTAGAACTAGCAGGTTTGCAAAAGGATGCCTCTGGCTAAGTCCACTAAACCTATTATTAATGGTCTACCTGAAACTTGTGACAAATAAGCTCTTGCCTAACCTTCTGTCATGTTTGAAAATTTTATGTGGTCTAATTTCTCTGGCAAAACATATGCCCTTTGCCTCACTTTTTCCCTTTCCATCTTTCTCCTCTTCTTGTCTCCAGTCATGGTGCAATGAAAGACTTGCTTGTGTCCCCAGGATTTGATTGGGTATTAGCCAACATGACAAAAGATATGCCCACGGCCTCACTTGACACAAATGAGTTGCTTCAGCTCAAGCTTAGGAGGGTATGCTAAACCATTCAATGATGAGTGTGCCTAACTAGTGTGTGGTGTCTGTTCATGGGCAGGCCTATGTGATCAAGGATGGTGATTCTTGTAGGGAAGGTGAAATCATAGTTCTGTGTTTAGGAGGGTAACTGAGGACTGAAGAAGCCTGAAAATCCATGACACGTAAATGTGAGATGCCTCATTGCTTATTTTTAATACACAATGTGTATTTTGTGGCATTAGTTTGTCATTCCCTTGAATCTTTACAAATTATTAGTTGATGAACAAACTAAGATTATTCCAGTAGGATAGAACTCTTCTCTTTATATACGGTAAATCTAGTGAAGGAGATAAAGAGGTAATTTAGAATAAGCCACCTTTTACAGTTCTGTGTTTGAATATATGAAACATAAAAGAGATACTTGAAATTTTCTCACAGATTCTGGTCATCTCAAAGGAAGTAGGAGTTGCTGTAATTTCCCTTCCATTTTTAACATGAAGTAAATAAAGAGCAGTGAAAATAATTGTACTTGAGGAATGATCTAGAAGAGGATTTGTTATAAAGAATTAAATTAAGGAATTATATGAGGGAATCAAATATAAATATATAGACAGCATTTAAAATCCTGAATATTTAAGGGGAGGTATCAGGGTACAGTAAAAGAGGAAAGACTTTAGTAGTCAGGAACATAAGAATACCCCTTAATTAAACAAAATTTGAAAAGTAATTTGTATAGCTTCAGACCAATAATAATTTTTTGAGTTTGTCTTTGTGTTGTGTTAAAATGTTCCATTTCTGAACTTCTGCAAGTAACATTCAATTTATACTAGCAAGAACTTGATTTTAAAACTACTCAGGGTTCCAGAGGTAAAATGGTGGCATGCTGCCACCTCTGCTTGAGTCTAGGAGGTCACCAGCACGTCCTGATTTTATAAGTGCTGCAGAATTTATTTATTTACATATCTGGACCTGACCCACTGAAATACACAGCATCATACATTCATTCATGCATGGTGTGCACAAACCAGCATAGGAAAAAAGCAATTTACCTGAATGAATATTAAGAATGAGGAATGTTTTTCCCTATATACACACCACTGTTTACAATTGTTGAATTGAGAACTGGCTGCATGTCAGGTCTCAGAGGATTGTGGTCAGTGGCACAGTCTATAGATGCCTGTAGTTCAGGAGTCTAAATCCAGTCTTGTTTAACTTATTAATCACTTGGATGAAGGGGTAGAGTGCCTCCTCAGCAAGTTTGCTGATGCATAAAGCTGGGAGGTGTGGCCATACTCCAGAATGTGTTGACTGTGGTTTACTTTACCTTGGAGTAGACTTGCAGAATGTCAGAGAATTAGGATAAGCAGAGGAACATTCAAGGCACTTAATTAGCGGTTGAAACTAGTGCAGCACAGGAGCTGTAATTGATAGCACAAAGAAATGCTGGCTGCCATGGGGATGAAGAAATAGCCATTAATAATGGATAATGAAAACAACAGTTGCTCACAATGGCTCATCTTACAGAGTCAAGTTTTAGAGGGAGCTCTATACTCTGTGACTTAAACAGTCCTTGACCTAACAAGTATATTAATAGAATGAATTGGCCTATGATAAAGAGAGTTGGCAGAGGTCTCATGAGTGGTCTGAGTGGTCTGAGTGGGGTTGATTGGACAAATGAGACATTCTGCATGAATCTCTCCACCATGTGGAGCAACCAGTGCTGGAGGTAAATGGGACCAATGCATGGTGTGTGCACGTCTGACTTTGACTTGAGAGTTGTGTTACAGAAGGATGCTGGAATTATCTGGTTTCCTGCATGAGTGTGCAGAAAATACATGCCTTAAAAGGTATGTGCATGTTTCCAGTGCCCTGCAAAGCTGGAAGAATGTGCATAAGACTGAAATGTGTGTGTATCAGCTGGATTATGGTGCATTCTTGCTTCTGTTTTCTCATGTGATTCTGCACTGATTGACAACTGATTGGCAACTCCCTCTCCTTTCATGTTTCTTCCTAGATGTTTTTATACACATGTGTCTTTAGCATAGGTCAACAAACTACTGACTGCCCATGCAGCAGAGTTCTGGGTTCTGTTTGAAACTATGTCTTGTGTTAAGTGCTTAGCATTTTTGGATCATTGAATTTCTTTTTGCTGGGGTGTATCTTTATGAACCATGCAGAACAATGGTTGATGACCTCTCCTTCAGTGTCATTGCTTATCAGACATGAATCACTGCACTGTTTATTAAGATTTTTCCAATTCTTATCTTTTACGTGAGCTGAGTTATGCAGAGATGAGTTTCTGGTAGTGAATGAAGCTGCCGTTTACTGATAACACAGTGCTGCAGTAGTGCCTTCATTTTTCCTTGTTGCATTCTTAAGCCTCATGTTGGATTGAATAGTAATTCATAGGGTTTTTTTAAACTGCTCTGTAGGCATTGACATCTGAAATTTCTGCAAAGCTAAGACACAGTTCTCCCCAGGGTGTTATTTCAGCCTTCATGACTTCTGCTGAAGTCTGTGAAAGGGACACTGGAAAAAACAGCTTTGTGGAAATTTTCACTGTTCCTTTCACAACTGAGCCCTGCATTTTATTGCTCTCTGGGTAGAATTGGTAGAGCTTCTTATGTCATGCTAGCTTTCCATACCAGTTGGAACCATAGTAAGAAGCTCACTTGAAGTGCAGGCACTTTGTCTTTTCCTCTCTGTGTGTAACATGCTTGTACACAGCAATGAATTCCAACTTACCTATCTGCAAAGTCTGTTAAGTTGTATTAATTGATTATGCATGCATCCTATTAAATTTTCTCTTTTTTTTCTTCAAACAATATGTCATTATCTTAAACCAACTAAAAGTTTGTCAGATTTTCTTGAATGTATAGGTGTTACCTGTTTCCCCTTGTGAAAGGGTTAGAATTGAAATAAATTGCAAATTCCAAAAATCCTGCTAGGCAATAAATGAAGTTAAGTGAGAAGCTGCCTGTGAAATAATATAGTTAACATTAGTTAAGCTATATCCAGAGAAAATGATCTTAACTGTTGCTCAAGTATTGATGATTGAAATTCAAGAGGTTAAAATCAGTTTTACAAGTTCAGATATTTATATTTCAGTGTTAGAACAAGGAATCATGTTTGCAACCAGTTGGATAATTTGCTAATAAATGAGATACAGCACTGTTATTGACAAGCCACTGGAGATAACATTTTAAGCTTAGTGTTGTTTTCTTTCCAATAGTTATAAATACCTCTCATAGTAGTTGAGGAAAGCTAAGCAGTTAAAGAAACCAAACTATGATTAACTTTTAACCACTGGCTGTGCTTCTGTTAGCTGTAGCTTTTGCATGGTGATAACCATCTGACAAGGTAAGTGCCTGATGATGTTCTGATGCCAATCTGTTGCAATGTTATTATTTGTTCATCTGGGAAAAAAAATTACTTCTGTAGGGAAAAATTACTTTCCATATGGGAAAAGAGAGAAAGGAGAGTACACAAAATGCTTTCAAAGAAATAAATATGTGCTCCTCAGATATTTATGAAGCTCTGCCAAAACATTAAGCTAAATTATAAGAACAAAAATGAATTTTATAATTTCTAGGACATCTTGGCAACTGACACATTACACTTTTAAATTAGTAAGTCTAAAACATCTCTTACATTAAATGAAACAGCTTTGAAGTACATTTTTGAAACTAATGAACTAAGTAGAAGTAATTTTTTGCTCATTCCTTCATTTAATTTTTATCTCTTAGTTTAGAGTTATTTGCTTTAAGCTTTACTGAAGTATATCAGCTCAATTTCTCCCCTCTGTTGTCCAGCATCTGATGGTAATTTGGTATGTAAAGCACTTTCAGTCTATTTAAGGAAAATGTCCATTTTCCTAGACAGACCTGTTTGTAGCTTTCTGAGGACTGCATTAATTTTGTTGAAATTGCAAGCTTCATGAATGTGTCAATATTATTGATGATGAAATCCTCTCATTAGTGTGACAAGAAAAACTTGCATTGAATTTTAAAGGTCTGTTTTGACCCATCCACAAGTTAGATATTCTTTATCATAAAGTAGTCTAAAAAGGCTCATGTTAACGAAGAGACATATTCTGAAATAAATTGTCTATACCTAATGTCCTGGGATGACTTTATGATGCTGAATTGTATCCCTATTTGTCTGTTTAGCCCAGAAATAAGTTTTGCACCTTTATAACTATATCTGAGAGTGAAGGGAGGGAGAAAGAAAAGTGGTGGAATGTATGAGGTGGTTGTTTTTAAAACATAAAGATAAGAGCTTCAGCTTTCCTTCAGACGGACTGTACTGTCTGCAGATGGCGGGAGAGAGCTCTCCTTTGCGTTTAGTTAGTTTTTGTAGCCAGCTGAGGCAGAGAGGTTTCCCGGACTGTGGCTTTTCTTTTCCTTGGATCTGATCGGCCCTGCTCTAGACTGAAAACCCAGTAAAACACCAGGAGCTCATGCCTGTGGCCCACTGGGGCCTGGGATGCACCATTTTCCAGTGCAGGAGGGACTGATAAGAGACTGAGTGAGCCAAGCTACCCCCCATAACAGGGACTTTCTGAATTTGCCAGTCTGAACCAAGAGGCTTTATTGTTTAATATTATTCCTTTTTTATGCTTTGAATACTTTGCTTGTTAAATAAACAGATTTTTTCCATTTTTCTCCAAGGAAATCTTTTCCTGAGCCAGTTAGGGAGAGAGGCTGCTTGAAGCTGTTTTCTAGAGGGACCCCTTTGGAAGTTTCCTCCCAAATTTGCCCTAAACCAGGACAACTTGGTTACACACAAAGTCAAACTCTCATATGCTGTTCCTGGTTCCTACTGCCTCCTGTGGAGAAGTGATGGGACTAGGAGTGTCTGGTCTCAGATGATCTGAGATTCTGCAGTGGTTCCCACTCAATTTTCTTTATAGAAATTACAAATAAAAAAAGGAAATCCAATGCAAAAAGTTGGTAAATGCTGGAATAGTATGAACTCAGTCTGCATTCTTAAATGTCTTCAATTCAAGTAGAATTCACTTTGACTTTAGTATCATGTAAGAGTTTTAGAAGGTATTTGTGATTTCATGTCTTTTCCTGGCTTCTTAAGTCTTGAGTGATCCATCTAGTTTGCTTACAGTGTCTTCAGAAGATACTCTTCTCATGAATGAGAGACCATACATAAAGATTCAAGTCAAGGGAAAAAGAGTTAAATATGGACCCTTAAAAAGTTTTTGAGTTTTCAAAGTTGCTGCAACCCTAAATGTCAGTTGACATTTTCAAATTGTGCTAGGTTTATAAATACTGACTTGATAAAATTAATAACTGGCTGTATTTGGACCCTGAAATTTAACCCTATTGGTGGAATTTTCAAAAATTATTAACATAGTTTTATTTATTTCTTTATTTGCCTCAATAGTAGTTATTATCGCACTGGCTTTGATGCTATCCAAGATGGATTTTTTGGAAGTGTCTGATTCTGCAGTTTAACAAGAGATTTATTAATACTTTTAGGTTAAGCCATTACTTGTCAGCAAGTTGATACATACATATGACAATGTAGAATCACTTAAGTACCATGAATTTTAGTCTAAAATCCCTGTCTCTGTTTCAAGTGTGAATAAAAACTGTTCCACTATACAGAAATGTATTTGTATATTGATGCTCTATAACTGTGTGGTGTAATCAAGGTGAAATATCTATAACACAGACTCCTATGCTGCATGCCAGATTTTACACCTTAGCTTCTATCAGCTCCTTCAGATTGGCAATCGATGTGTGTGTAAGGTGTATGCTATCATTTTTCTCTTCACAAGCTGTTGATTCAGCCCTCCTGCTGGTTTAGATGAAGGACTCACTTTGGACTCCTAGTGTCATGACTCCACAGTCTGGGTGTGTAGATGTGCTTCAACAACATACACTTACAGCTGGAAATGACTGTGAAGGTTTGAACGACACCAAGCAATTACAGTAACTTTTTTGTAGAAATACTCAGCTCTTTTAAGAGAAATAACTAGTCCTCAAAGATCTTTTTGCATCTATATAGACCATAGAGACTCTCGGAGGAGTATTTAAAAAGTTGCTATGCGTGTGGTTGTTTTTGACTACTCAGTAAGTTTTACAGATCCTTACTCTTGACTTAAAAAGAATAGAAAAGGCGGTTGTTGCAGAAGTAATCTGGACGTGCCTGTTTGGAGTTGATGACCATGTATAAAATCCTGCTAATCATAGCTCTGTATCTAGTGACGTGCTCTTAATAACGTCTATGAAAACAAATACTGCTTTATATCTTTGAAGGTCCTGTATCATTCTACTGGTTTAGCTTACTCTTCTGTGCTGTTCCTCTAAAGGATTCCAGCTTTTGTGCATAGCTAATACCTAATTTTTGTGATTAAATGTGATTGCTATGTGTGTCACAAAAGGTGTAGAGTGAACCGAGTTCATAAAGGGCCAGGGTCTGTTTTAACTAAAAATAATCTGCTTTTGGGAGGGGAAAGAGGGGAAAACGCAGCCCTGGACAGCAGCAATAGTTTTTCTGCCAAGAGCTGCTCTGTGTGAAAAATAGCAAGAGAAGTTTCTGATTGGAGCACTGGTAGCGGCCCCTTCTGGCTTGCTCTTCCGATTGCATTGAGGGAGATGGCTTCAAAAATGAGCGTCAGGAGAAACATCCTGCTTAACAAAGGGAACGGTGAATATTTTCATGTCAGCAAAGAAACTACAACTAGTATTTTTTCTGAAACTATGTGGTTTTGTGAAACAGTTTGAACTTTCTTGATTATAATCACTACAGACACAATAGTGAAGTTCGTTTTAACAGTTCTAACTGAAAAAAGTAGTTTCCAAATCAGCTTGCCTGTTTTCAGCAATAGGTATGCAAGATGATGATGCAACAGGGAAAAGGCTCAGAAAGTTAAGTGTCGGGCAGTATGACAATGAAGTTCCTGGAGAACCACTGTATAAGAGGTGTGCATGGATGAAGTCTCCTGCTACTCACCAGGCTGTAATTCCGCAATCACCAGTTGCTGGAGGGAAAACCAAGGAGGTAAACAATCAAGTATTTTTCACTAAATACTGAAATGAGTAGTCAATGGGAAGTTTTATGTTCTGTGTCCGAAATTAATGTGAAGCAATTGGGCAATTGCATCATGGCAATAAGAACAAATAACTGCATTTACCTCAGAAATGCAATTCAGTGTTTAAGGATGCTCTTGTCTATTCTGTGTTTGCATGTTTCAGAGTTCCAAGATATCTCTGCTGGAACAGTAGATCATATTATATCCTCACTGTGTCATAGGGTTAAGTGAGAATTATTGCACTGTAATTTTGGTTTTTTGTGTCTTCTCTTAGATGATCACTGTACATTACCAAGATGAAATAGATGGGGGAATCTTCTCCACAATAAAAAATGGAAACGAAGCTGTCACGTTCACATCAGCTTTTCCCCTGTCACTGGAGATGACGTATGGTAAGACAGTGTCTGTCTCTATTTATTTATTTATTCATTTTAATAGCACTGTTGACAAATTAGCTGCTACTGAAGAGGAACTGCCCTTTTCCTTCTCTCCTAGTGACAGCATCTCCACTATGCCATCAGCAGATTCCTTCCAGCCAAAAGGTCAGCACCCCATCTGAGCTGTACAGAACCATTTCTGGTAAGGTACATCTCTTTCCTAAATAATGTGAAAATGAACTGTGTATGAAGGCAACTAACACAACAGTGGTTTATTAATAGGACATATAAATGGTGAATTTAGATGTGTCAGTCAGAGAAACGGTTTTTACCAGTCCTATTTTAATCACACAAAAAACAAGTGAGTAATGAAGAATTATCCAATAAATATTTAATGCCTTCTAGATTTTAACTGCCAACAGGGACATTCATTGTGCAAACTCAGTGTGGAATAATTAGGCAGCTGTGTTACAGAAATAAGAGGAAATGCCGCTCAGTGTTTGAGGCTATCCTGCCCTTGTTCTCTCTATCTCTTTGCATAGTTTCAGTGTTCCTCAGTCATTTAACTGATATTTGCTGATGTCAAAATACTACTATCAGGAGACTTGAGTTCTTTGTGATTTTAAGCCAATTTTGTCTCTGTCTGAGGAAAGGTGGATGATATCCATATTGCCATCTTTCCAGGCAAGTGAAGCTGACAACAGAGCTTGACAGTAGCTATGCTCAAGTCAAGGAGATCCTTAACCAAAGGAATGGATGTTCTGGAGGGGGTTTTTTGCCATGATACAGTTTGTAAATGCTCAACCATGGGAAAGTAGTTAGTAGATATTTACATATTTAAAGATTTAATATGATCTAGCTATGATTTTTTTAATAAAGGATGATTTTCAAGACCTTAGTTTTTTGCTACTAAAAATAGCAGCTAAGCTACTGTTACCTGTCACCTTTTTTGTGCAAAATTATTTGAAAACACTAGAATTTAAAAGAAAAAAGTATTTCTGGACTGTATCAGAAAGTGCTGGACATAGCTGGAAGCCAGCTAATGTATTTAAAACCTGAATAAAAATCACAGGCATTCATTTTACTGCTTAAGCTATGACTGTCTTCTCCAGGAGGATCTTGATAGTAGACTTTTCAATAAATTTAATGGTGACTTTTGATGCAATAATAATGTTTCAGTTTTGACTTTAAAGAAAAACCTTTATGTTTAATTTGCCTCACTTAATAGTTGCCAAAAGCAAATAACATCAACACAGTATCTAATAATAAAAAAAGTATCTTCTATGTAATAAAAAATAAAAGAACCTTCTATGTAATTCAAGACATTTCTTTATGGTTCCTACTTCTAAGTAATTAGTGGCAGATATCCCTCTGGGGACAACTTCATGAAATCAATTATAGGTTGATCTACTGAACAATTTGTTGTTAAATGGTTTCTATTAATGTTGCTAAGAGCTAAGACTTGGCCTGTAAAAACATTTGGTTTTCAACGTACTTCTCTATTTTGATTTTCCTCCTTAATTCTAAATGCTGTCATCTCTCAAATGCTGGTTTTAGATACTCAGTAAAAGGAACACTGAAAATAATTATTCAAATTATTAGAAAAGGAAACAATTTTTTCTTTGAGGGCCTGTTTCAAAATGAAGCTCAAGGTGTACTGAATGCAGCAGGTTAAGTGCTCATCTCCATTCAGCTCTGGTTTTAGCTATAAACATAATGTGCTTCGACATTAAAGCTGTTAGTTTTTAGTTAGTTAAAGGTTGAAAGTGTATGAGGTGGGTCAGCTAGGAAACATGCAGTTAAAGATACTTTTTTGCAAGCATCTCTCAGAAATGTTAATTGGGTGACTTTCCCATCAGGGCACAGAAACTTCTATTGTTTGAAGCAAGTAAGAATCATACTTTAAACATTTTAAAATTTTCTCTTTTCCCTTCCCTTCTACTATAGTTATTGCCTGTATCTACAGTAAGTATCTACTGTATCTACTTGCTTCTTTATCTTCTGATTTCTCTGGCAAGAAGTGCATCTTATTTCTGCTACCAATCCTGAATTCATGTCCAGATCAAGAGTGTTGTGTTTTGTGTGTTGAAGAGGCCAAGAATCTGAAGGGAACAGACGCAGCTGTTTCTGTGATTGAGACCGCTTTAATGCACATGCCATAAAGGTGATTCTAACAGTGTGCACTTTGCAAGAGTTCTTAACAACCTCAATTTTTTTTCCCTTGCAGTCTAGCTCTTCTTTTAAATCCTTGCATGGTTTTATTTTGGTAAAAGTCAGGAAACATACTGGCTTCTTTAGAAATTTTCAACAGCCCGAGGCCTTTTGAGTCATGGACTCTGGAGCCTTAATTTCTGCCATTAAGGTATTACCACTTTCATCTCAGTTCAGATCACCCTTGAATTCAAAATTGCTTTGTTCTGCATCTCAGCTTTTCTGTTTATCTGCTTTTTAAGTTACCAGTGAGGATGCTATAACCTGGTTACCACTTATCTAGACGCATTACTGTTTCATTTCCTCCCTGTTTCCTTGTGGAGAAAAGCATTCAGTGTAATTAGCACTTGCCATATCAAGGGATTCTGTTGTGCTTTTAGAAAAGTACAAAAGTATATATTTCAAAAGAAAAAATACATGATTTTCTGTATGTTATAGTCAAGAATTGCAATGACATCCAGTTCTTATGTATAAAAAGTTAGAAAAATTCTTTCTTAAGTTATTATTCTAAACTGTGTATTTAGTATCTAGAATGCATCTGATTTTTAACCTGTTTACCTAAGGCCACTGTCTTTAGTAAAGTCTTATAAAACAGAACTTGGTTATGCCTAGAAATTGTTATTTTCTTTCCAGGTAAAACCACTTTAATGAGGAAAGTCAGTCTAGTAGTGTTATGTATCTGTCTCCCTTACATTAGCTATGCCCTAACTCTTTATTATCCCTATACGTTTATTGGAGATGTCCTGCCTTGCAGGATTTCTTTTCAGAGCCTTGTTCTTCATCAAAAAGGTGTAAATTTAACCTCCCTCAGTCTGTATGCATGCAGTCAATTTTGTCAGCACTGCTGCTCCAATTTTGTGTGATCACTTGCTGCCATAGTATGATGACCCTTTTCTTCACTTTACATAGCTTTAAAGTAATACAGTACCCACAGAGTTAATTCTGAATTTTCTTTGAAGGATACCTTGTTTCTTTAGATGAATGTAGAGTGGTTTATAAATTAGCTAGTGGCCTATAAATTGGCTACTTAAATAAATGCCCCTCAAAAAATAGAGCTGCTCCAGATAGAACTGAAATACAGTCCTCTGGAATTTCACAATAGCTGATGTATATTCCATAGGAGGGAGAGTCCCACACATCAGTGAAGGAACAACTGAAGCACTAATTGTAGGCTATTTTGAAACTTACAAAGGCTCTTGTGTCTCAGATAGCAGACAGCTAATTCAACTCCCTTTGTACATAGAAGTAACAAATAAAAACACAGCAAGCTCTTTGCCAGAGGACTGAATGCTGGCTAGCTGCCCTGCCACTCCTAGATGAGAACTGCCCATTCTTCAGCCATGGTCAAAGCACAGACAGAACTTCACAGAAGGTCTGCATTCACAAACAGGCACTGTCTTGCAACAGAAGGCAGGGATCTGTGGAACAAAGGAATATTGTCTATAATCCTTTACCAATGTACTGACAAAGAGAAGACATGATGTCATTTTTTTCCGTCTTTTCTAAACAGCTGAACTAGACCTGTGTAGTTCAAGCAGTGTAAATGATGGAGTGAAAGCATTGCTGCCAGTATAAGGAATCTCCGAGCTTTCAACCATGTGTAAAGCCTTGCCTTTTCATCTCTTCCATGGAGCTTAGCCTATATACTGTACTCAAAGCTTATGTATGAGCTGCATCTATTCTAAAAATTTTTAAAAGGGCAACTTTTCTCTTCATGCTGTGGAACTCTTCAGGATCACACACTGGAATATTCTCACAATTTTTCTCATACAGACTCTGTTTTTATCTGACAGAGACATTGTAGCCCTAAATTCCCTTCATTGGCTAACACAGGCTTACTCTGTTACATCATCCAGCAGAGTGATGAGTGTTTTATAAATGTACTGGAAGGCAAACCCCTAACACCTCATTATTGCATAATTCTATTACTGATTATAATTTTACACTCTTGTGGTTTCATACTGTTATTCCAGGATTGTGATTTCTTCCAGTCACTGAGTTGCAAGGGAAAAGATACATACTGCTTAATTTTTTTATTAGAAAGATGCTAGGGTCCTAAACTGAGGGTCAGTTTGGGAATAAAAGTGAAACTAATTTGCAGAAGGGAAAACTTCCCTGTTTATGATGGGCAAAAACTTTCTCCACAGTGTGAAAAGCTTTCATATAATATTGGTTTGTAACGGTCTTTCTCTCCTTTTCTTACCTCTTTATGTAAGATATACAAGTCCAAAGTAAGTAATAGGTCCAGAACTTTTCCAGACATTTCAGTTCATTTGCTTTGAACATCAGTGCATCCACTTATGTGGATGGTTATCATAAGCTCTGTCCTCCTGGAAACAGGTGCATTTTCATTTTTGCTAATGCAATTTTTGTGTTTAGGCTTTTTTGGATGTTTTGTTTATTTTAGTGGGTTTTAATTTCTTTGTTTCCTGAGGCTATCAATGAAAAATAATTTAAAAAAAATACGAGTAGAGAAGGGAAATTTATGATTTAATGCAAAGCAGGTACACCGGATTTCTGTTATGTTTTCCATTGTCCTGCAATTGGCCTTGACATGTCCATGATGTGTTTATGTCATGGCTGAATATGGTGTTCATCTACATAATGTTTTTAGAATTAAACACCTAATGTTTCTTTATTATAAAATACACCATTTACTAGTGCATAAGAAGTCTCCATAGGCTTCAGGAGCAAGCAGGAAATATGACTTGGATCTCCTGTTGGGATTCTACCAGCATGAACTTAATGAGGGCTTTCATAAAGAGCATTTGGAATGCTGTAAAGTAAAATCATAAATGTTCAGAGACCATTTCTTGGTTGTTGTAAGCACTGAAGTCAATATAATGTACTGTGGTCTATCAGTCTACTACGCTTTTCCATCTCTGGGTTACTTTCATTGAGACATTCAGCTCAGTAAAACTAATCTTTATATAAAGTTTTATTGCAGGAAGGTTGGAGATGACTTCATATGTTTTCAAGTTTTCGTTGTCACAGATCTCCTTCCATTTGTGCCACTGATTATAATACAGTTCTTAAGATATCTTTCTACTACAGTCACGGAAATGTTGTATTTGTTTGGTCTGTGGAGAAATAAACAACACTTATCAGTGATTTCACTCTGGTATTCACAGCAAAATTCAAATTCACAGCAAAAGTGATAATATTCCATCTCATGCTGAAAAGCTCAACCATTTAATTTAGTTTATATCAGTCTGAATGGTGGAAAATATCTTGTAACAGTAGAATGAAATTGAAACTGAAAATAACTTCAAATACTTGTAGCTGATGCCTACCTTTACTTAGTGGTATTAACCAAAATCCTTACAGTATAAGTGTCAACAACTGAGCTATTTGATAATCAGCTGTAATTAAGCTTTATTTTTCCCCCCACTCAGTTTGGCTAAGATTTTCATGGGAGGAACACTCCCAGTCTACACTACTTAACTTCCCAAAGCTTTAGAGATTAAATATTTTAGAGATGAATCCATTTAGCTAGCTAGATACAGACGGGTTTTGTTTACAGCTATGTTACATGTTTCCACATAAAATTTAAAAAAATCTATACATATTTTAGCCACTCAGTAAACATTCTAATATGTCATTGATTCAGAGGAGAAAGGAATATAATTATGCATAATTGAATATAAAAAGCTAGGGCATGCCAAGTCCATGGCAGATAGTATGTGATGATAAACCAGTGGGACAACATAAATGTGTGTTTTCTTTGGCTGATACATTAAAGCTGACAAAAGAGGCCACTTTTGTTACTGGATTTTCATAAGAAAACTCATTCTCTAAAATATATTCTCTCTTCCACTGGTTTTGGATTCTCTAGGTTGATAAAATATTCTGGAACATGAATACATTTTGTTTTGTAGCCAGTGTTGCATCTGCTTACAGACTCAATAATTCTTCAAATCTGATCCTTATGTCAAGGCAAAGGTATTTCATGATGAGTTGTTCTTACAGCTCCCCAAGCTAAACTTCTGCAAAGGGACACGGTCTGCTGTGACCTACATTTTGAACATCACATTGAATATGAGAAAAATTCAAGTGCTACAGATGGTAATGGAAAATACTGTACTAGTAGAACGCATAATCTAGTAGTGCACATGTATATAATTCCATGTGCAGCTTCTCTATAATACTGAGGAATTTGAAGGAAAAATAATAAAAACGAAGATAAGTTCTTCAGACCGTTACATTGAAGAGACGTGAAAAAACTATTCATTGTCTCCTCTTCCTACTCCCCTGCTTTTGTAGCAGGATTTGCATCTGAACAGACTGTGATCATAGATTAGAATGGGCCTTAAACCATATCCTGCCCTGTTAAAACTGCTTTGGGAAAAGAATTAGATACTGATTTGGAAAGACTTTGTTTTATACTGTGAGTTTAATTTTCTGTGCGAGTATTTACATTAGGATGTTTTTGTTTGTTTTAATGGATGACTTTTCATTCCAAGTGGGCAAAGAGCTGATAGATATGTAAATCAGGGAACTGGGACTGTTCCCCTAGAAATGACCTTCTGAGAGGTCCCTTAGCACTGTCTGCATTATCCATTTGAACCTAGATACTTCTGAAAAGTTAAATGGAGTCTTCTGCCTAAAACAGCAAATGTGAATGAAGTTTTCTCACAGGAAAATGAGTATCCAAATGGTGGAGATCCTAAATACAGAAAGAGGCTCTCTACTTTCTCATCCGTTCATTTTGTCCTGAATTCAAATATTGAACTGCATTAAAGGAGTGGCAGATCTTGTGACAAAAGAGTTTTCCTATAGGAGATCATATGAAATAAGGTTTCTAGCTTGGGACAACTTTAAAGTGTCTTGCATATTATGTCTTTCATCAATGATACCTTAACAAGTCTGACTGATCCTTGATCTCTCACTAGTAGCATTAAATCAAGCAACTGCTGGTAGGTTCTTCATCAAGAACTCACCCACCCTGTAAGTGCTTCCCTTATTTGTGGCGCCACACTTTAATCCAATCTGTCTGTTACTTGTTTTGTCTTGACTAACTTTTCATACCACTGTGAACTGAAAATGAAACAACTGCCTTATTTCAAAGGGATTTAATAGCTGAGAAAAAATTCGAAGTTTTGCATAATACACATATTATTGCCTGTTGAAGTTTCATTCGGGAACCAATACATCTGAAAGGTTAATTGTGTGGCCTGCAGCTTTCAATCTTCCCGTAGCTCTCGTCCAAAGGCATTTTCTGTTGAGAGAAACCAGTGGCATTATCTGGTGGGTTTTTTTTTGTGTGTGTTTGGTGGCTTGTTTTTTCTTTTTATACTTCGCATCCAAGATAACTGACCGTACTTGGAATATGCATTTATTAGTTGAAAAGATAATGGCATTTGCAAGGGTGCTGAACACAGTTTCTTGTTATGTTTACTAGTATCTGTCAGAGCTCAGAAATTCTAAAATTCAGACAATAAAATAAACTGTATAATTCTGAAGTTCCAAATGCCAAAAAAAGTTGTTTATATAATCAAATATTTCATGGGGAAAATGTGTTTATACAACACTTCAGTGTTGTTACTTGATCATGGTCTCAAAGTGTATGTGCCTCTTCAGTAAAATTTGTAATGCACCCTGATAATACATTGGTGGGAGGTAGTGGTTTAGTTTTGTTTTTTCCCTCTTTTCTTGCTAAGAACTACTGAAAAAGTGATTACTTGAGAGGTTTTTAAAGCATTCTGTTGTAGAGAGTTTGGTTTATCTTTTTCTCCCTTTCCATGGGAAAAAGTAATGAATTCCCCCACATAAATCAGTCATTTGATGAATAACTATCTTTGTATATATTCAATGAAATATAGATAATATCTTACACATATATAAAAACCAAAATAATCCGAAGCTGAGAAATCTGTCACTAATATTTGCTTTTTTTGAAGATGCAAACAATAAGCCAGTGACAGAAACTTAAAAACAATTTAATAGAAATACAGGATTGGATGAGCAGGCAGCCTGGCAGATGTGTTTATTTTACACATACCTGAGGTTGCTTCTTTGCAGTGCATGTGCATAGCATACATTTTTGAGATGTCACTAGTCACTTAATCTGGAAAAGGTTAAATTAACAGAAAACCATGGGAACAACTACTGCTCTTGCTATGATTCTTTGAAATTTTTTCAACTTTTCCAGGGTGAGGCCTCCTACATGGCACTTCATAACTATTATGTGCCATAGTAATCCATGTAGTTTGAGGGAAGGCTGAAGAAGAAAGCTCCAAAAATCAAAGTACAGCTGTGAGCGCACTTTTTCCAAAAAATTGCAGTTTTAAAATGATCCTGTATTTGAGTGTCTGGGAGAGTCTGTCTACTACATTCACAAGTTAAAAATATTCTGCAGTTTCAGCATGACAGACCTTCCAGTGTTGAGTGGGAACAAAGAGGAAATACATACTCAGTTCCATTTAATTGTTTATAGTCTAAAGGTCATATTGCTCTTTGTTTTGTAAGATGCTGTTCTCCGCTACTTTAGTTCTCTTCGTGTTTATTCCCTCTGGCAGAGGAAGAGAAAACCAAATTAATCTGTGTTTTACTCTACCTGAGTTAGGCATGTTATTTCACAAAGCCATTTATATTCAGACACCTTGTACACAAAATCTGAAATGAGCAATCTACTTGACACTGACTCCCAGATTTCTGTCAATCATCAGAGTAGCTGGAAAACACATGACATTCCTTCACAAATTGTGAAGTTTGCTGAATTTGTATGAAGGACACTGCATAGCCACTCTCCTTCAGGTGTTCTTGTTGGAGAAAGGTGCATGTTACAATTCAAGCCCTACATTTAAACTGTTTTGGGTAGATTTTGCAGTGTAGTGGTTCTGATCAAGCCAGGAATCTTATGTACTATGTCTAGGAGAACTGTACACTGGTACCACCTGGCAGAGATTGAAAAACCTGATCCTAATTGCTGTGCTTTGCCTGGAACAGCCATGAAACCAATTCTCCAAATAACAGACTTTCTCCTTTTTAGATGGCAATGTCTTACATACTGTGCTGACCTAAACCAAATCAGTTCCTCACCCAAGATATCCAACACTGCCTTTCCTTCCCTTCCTAACTCTTCTTTTGTGTACAATCAGCCTTGCCCTTTCTATCTTCGGGCTTTAGAGGTTCAGATTTTTTTTCTTCCTTGGAGAAGAAAATCTCATCTGTTTGAAACCTGGAATTTGTGGCAGAAAGACAAGCAAAAGGTGAGATTTTTGTTATGTGTCCTTTTGTTTCTTATTAACTGTCCATGTCAGAGGGATTTTCTTGATGAGTAGCCCCTTAAGTATAACTCAGTCTGTTAGAAGGATCCATGCAAAAAAAAATCTTAAGAAAGGGTGAATTTGATAAATGCTGACAAAACTCAAGTATATTAATACTTTTAATTACATGATTTCTGCTTATGTTACATCTAATAATACTTTGGAAAGTAAGTTTCTTACTTAACCAGCCTTCTTCATATGTAATCCCAGACCAGTGTTATCTTCTTTGTTAAATGTTACTATTCTTGTTCCCTTCTAATTCAGCAAGTGTAAATAGCCAAACAAGCAAAGCTTTCAAGATTTGAATATCAGGAAAGAAATTAGATATCCAAAGGTCCTGTGATTACAGTGCTTTTTATGCAGAGACAAGGATGTTTTCTATGGTGAGAAATTTTCTCTCACCATTATTGTTCATAGGAGTGTGAAAACTGTGTTTGACTTTATCTGGCTCTGCTGGGAAGCATCCAAGAGAAAGTGTAGTTGTAGAATAAATTATTCAAAGTACTGAACTGCTAGTACTGAACTGCTGCATAATAACCGTGTCTGATCCTGTGGCAAGGATTTTCCCTTCTTTTTACCTGATAATACGGTGTATATCACAATTAACCTTTGCTATTTGGTTCTTTTGAGTGCAATGTTTAATAGGAGCAACTACTATGAAGGAAAGCAGTGGTAGGAATGAATATTCTTATAAAGGAATAGTTCGATTTACATTACAGTCTGTGGAAGAAAGCAAAATGTTGATTAGTTTACCTGAACTCATCTCTATAACCAAGCCATCTTGTGTATTTTAATATTATCAATATGGTTTAGTACATACATTGAAAACATGATGCCGGTAGAGATTTGAAAGCAATAGAATAATTCAGTATGGGAAAGTTTTAAATGGTTCCATTTGTTTCTAGCTAGATCTAGTAATTTCCTGCAGTCATCCTTTCAGAAAATACGGTTTACTAGGCACTGAAGAACAATCTGAAAAGGAAATGTGCTGCTCATTGTGGAGCTGCAGTGTTTCCATTCATCTTCCTGACCTGTAAATAAAACCTGCTCAGAACAATGCCAGGGGGATGTTGAATGCAACACAGTAAGGCTACACGTGTTTGTGGTCTTGGGAAGTGAGTAAAACTTTATTCAGAGCTCTGGATGCTAAATTTATCCTAGTGTTGAGCCAGTTTGGTGTCACAGAGTAGCTGGGCTTTGGTCAACATTAAAAAACACTAATCTGACAATTCTCGGTTTCGTGTCTTGCATCTCTCTGAAAGAAACAAGTGAGGTCAAATGAAGTGGCGGGCGAAGAACAACAACACCCGCCCCCAACATTCAAAAAACCCTCTAAACCAACCGAGTACCGACACACAGAGTCCCCCAGCCCCAGGCCGCGGTGGCCCCGGCTCCCCGCCCCCGTGGCCCCGAGTGGTCGCCGCTCGCTCTCCGCCCCCGCGGCGCTCAGCGTGCGAGAGGCGGCGAAGGCCGGGCGGGGAGACGGGGAACCGGTCAAACGCAAACGAGGTGGAGTCAGCACAGCAGGCACACACTGAATGTGCAGTGGAGCTGAAGAGCGAGCGGGAAGCCTAATCTAACAACTATCAGGGAATTACTTTCTGCCTGGATGAAGTGAACTCTGGCTGTTCTTCATCTGGGTGGCTGTATTGAGACAAGGGAGCCTGTGCTTCTCGCCGCGGACACTGGAACTCACTTTGCGGTGAAGTTCTAACAAGCGAGGGAGAGCGGAGGGTGCTGGCAAATGCGGGAAATAGCTGCTCCCAAGTCTCTGCGTGGCGGGGCGGCGGGCCCGGCTGCCTGGATTCGGTGAGCCAGGGGCGGCATGCGGCACGGAGGGAGGGGAGGACCACTACGCACAGCCCCTCCGGAGAGGAGCGGTCGCGATGGCTTCCATCGGTAGGTTTGTGGCTCCTTGCGCCCCTGTTTTGTGCGTTTTTCTAAGTCTGAAAATTCGTTTTGTGGGTTGGTCTTAGTGTTTGGCTGGCCGCGCTCGCCTCAGCGGCAGCAAAACATGAGCCGGGGAAAAGGGGAGGGCGGCGGGAGTTCACTAAAGCGAAGCGGCCGCAGGCCGGGGCCGCTCCGCTGGCGGGGTGGGGAGCTGGGAGCGAGCACGGAGCCTGCGGCCTGCTGCGAGCTCTGTAGACATCAAGAGGGAGGAAGAGCTACGCCTTTTGTAGTCATGGAACAACGAGTCTACTCAGAGGAGGTTTGCACACAAGGAGTTGTGTCAGTATGAGAGTTTTCTGCAATCGCTGAGGAGCGAGGGCATGAGGCAGGGCTCGAGGAAGCCTTGTAATTTTTTGTGTGTTGTGATGGGTTTTTTTCAAAGTAGAAGAAATGAGGGCTGCCTGGAGTATACATAATTTCTGTCCACGTGGAAAAAACCTTGTCTTTTTGGCTGGGTCTTTTTCCTCACCTGAGGAGTTGTTAGTAATCTTCTAGCAGCACTGAATTTCTTTTCAAAAACATGAAAGACGTAAGATTTCGTAAATGCAAGTCTTTCTTAAATGAGGAATATGGCATAGTTTTTCTGCTTTCTTGCTTAATGAGAAAAACACTTTATTGTGTCATTAGTGCTGGAAGGGTAATTCTTCTAATTCGTGCATCCAAGACGAAGTGTATTTGTGTAACACATGTAAAACACTCTCACTTTCTTAAGATCTGAATTTTCCATGAAAATATAATAGAGTCTTAGAGCAGCCAACTATTACATGATACAGGATGCACGAGAATAAAGAACCTGGTTCCTACTGCTTTAATGCAAACAATTTTTGTATTGAGGCAGTAGCAGCACGTTTGGGTAAAGACTGCAACCCTAAAAGGAGAGTTACTGAATCACAATTCTCGAGAGACAAAGAAAAAAAATGCAAGAGTTTCAGTTCTCAGTTGTGTGTTTTGTGAGACTGAACAACACTGAAGATAAACTGAACTGAGTTTGTTTTTGCCGGTTTCAATTCCAAGTTATTAAAAGCAGCCTTTGAGAAGTCGGGTTTTTTTTCTGGTTTTAAAATAAAATGGTTTAGGTATACTACTTGAAAATTTAAAAACAGCCCTCGCTTTTGTTATTCAGGCTGCAGTGAGCTGGGTTCAGCATTTTGTTGCAGGCAAGTGACTAGAAAAGTGAACAAGTTGACGATTGTCGCATTTAGGCAGAATTTCTCTCACAGCAGAAGAACAGGATCAAAGTGAGAGTTTTGATAGAAGGTCCAAACATCAGTTTGATTGCTTCCATTTCTTCTATGAGGCAAGTATGCCTCAAACATCAAAACCCGCATACTGAGACCTCTCTGGTTCCTCGTGGCACCAGGGAATTGGACTGAGACAGGAAAAGGGGAGTTTAAACTCCTTTTCACCTCAGGAAAAGTACATAGAGTCATAACACAAAATAGAAAATGTCACTGAGTCTTTGTGCTTGCTTCTCAGAAGTGTCAGAAGGTCGGGCCCAAGCTCTATCCCTTCTTTGGCTCAGTTTGACCCCTCTACCTTCACCCTTGGCTCCTTTGCCTTTGCAGTGTATTTGTCAGTAGACATAAGTGGCACTTTTCAATTCAGCGCAGACATCTTAGACTTGCATCTCCAACATTTCAAGCAATTTTAATGGATTATGAACTTTGGAGCGCAAGACTGTTATTTTACTCTTTTCTTGAAAGGTACTTGGTCTTTCGGTGCATTCTGTCTGAAAAGGTATTGCTGTTCATTGGAAGCTACCATTTGCATATTTCATCGGTTCTTTTTTTTTCTTTTCTAAACCCATCGCAATTTATTTCTACAGTCTGATGAAAATTGTCATATTCAGCAATGTGAATGTCTGAAATTCCATTATGAGATAAACCATGATAAGAATGGAATTGTCTATCTCTAAAGCCATTTTACTAATTTGCTGTGTAAACTTAGTATGAACATATTAGTAATTGTGTTCTAATTGTTTTATTGGATTTTTTTCACCAGTGAATGATCTGCTGTACGTGGAGACAGAATAGAAGTTGTCTTGTTCATACGTTATGTACTGATAGTGATTCTCTCCTAAAGAGTGTTTTAATAAATGTCACATTTTATGTTGCGTAGGATGTGGAAGTTTTGAGGACGTGTCTCTGCAGCTGATTTGCATTCCTAAGACAGCAAAACTTGCTTAAAAGTCAGTAGCACAGCATCTGTAAGATCTTCTAAAATACATGAAAAGTCATATACAACTGATTGCTTTAGTCCTTGGGGGAGTTTCTTTTTTTCTCCTGATACTGCTTGGGAGAATGAAATGGACTAGTATAAGGAAGCCTTTCAGAAAGTCATGATAAGGATTTTACTACTTTGAAGATGCTGTATTGTTAAATCTGTTCAGCAAATAGGAGTTTGTATTTTGATGTTTGAATGAATGTATCATACTAAGCTACGTGTTAAACATTCTAGCTGTTTTCTCAGAAAGGCCGTATAGTACAGGCTTTAGGGCGGGGTAAAGTGTGGTCTGGTAGATCACCCTTTTAGTTCTGATTGATGTGCAGAGGGTAAGCGCAGCTAATTGTGTCAGCCTGTGGCTGCCGGGAGATAAGCTGACACCTGGCATCGCTTCAGAGGCTGCATTCGGCTGTTACGGGCAGGCTTTTACGGGAGCTGGAAGTTACAGAGTGCAGGAATGTACCGATACACTCCTCCTCCTGTCATGCATCTTGCAGGCAGGCCAGAGTCTCCCCTGATGGTGAAGTGCCATCCTTCCTCACCCAGTGCCTGCTGGGGAGGACTGCTTGCCAAGGATATTTTCTCAAGGGGTGACATGGATGATTTACAGCTCTCTTTAGGGCTTAAGGCAAGAATTATTTTTTTAATTATTATTTTTAATACATTTGAAAGACTCCCAAAATACAGTGAACGCTTTCAAAATGCACACAATAAATGTCCATGGAGTTGAAAACCTTCTGTATTGTAGTGTACATTACATTTAATTACTAGCAGTTTGGGTTCTAACTGTTGAATGTGGTTTTTTTCTTCCACCAAATAAATATATTTGAGAAATACGTTACTGCCTCTCTAGATATGCTGTTTTATTTCCGTGGTTGTCAGCCACTCCACTGTATTTTCTGTAATATCCAAACATGTAATATATATTCCACTGAGATTCTTCTCAGATGAAGCAACTGAAGCTTACCTTTTTTTTTGCAAAGATTATTACCTGCATACTAGAGCCACTGTCTTAGTGACTTGCCCCAGGTTCAGCCTGACTGATGATTTGCAAAGAGAGTTGGTCCACTCAAAACAGGCATTAGCAGAATCTCCAAGGAGTAGTAATTTTATCTTTTCCTTCACAAACATGAAAAATCCTGTTACATTTTCTCTGCTTGGTATTGGTGGGTTTTCAGGAAGAGGGGGAACCACAGGTGTCTCCCTGTTGGTACATGATGTGTACTTCTAAATTAAAAGTGGAGCTACTTATGTTGAATAGAAAAGCATGTACAGTGCAAAAGATACAATAAAGTTATTAAATTCCCTGGCATCTGAAGTTATAAAAGACAAGACTTTAAGCATCCTTTATTTATTTCCACATGTTCTGTTAAAAGGAAGGAACAGTGCACAGTTTGTGGGTTTCATATAAGGAAATAATTTGGTTCACTGTATTTTTGTGAAATTCAAATCAGAATGTAACAAGTTTAAAAGGTCTGAAATTCAGTAAAGTTAATACTTTGACTGAAAGCAAGAAGAACTTTTGGTCTCTCTTACTAATTTTGGCACCTTTGTACATGGAAAAGCAAGGGAGTGAAAGGGAAGATAGATAGCCATAAGAATCTTACAGTGCAAATATACTTTGAAAAGTGTTAGTTTACTGAGTCAAGTGGGCCATTACTTTGGCTTACTTCAGAGCAGTATGATTTTCTCTGTCCATTAGGCTTTTATGCTACCCTCAGATAGGCAGTGAGCTCAGAGTTTCGGAAACAGAACGCTGACTTAAAGCTCCCTTTCCCAAAAGATGTAACTGAGTATCTTGACTTGAGTTTTCAAGCTGATACAAACCTCATGAAAAGGACTACAAAGTTTGAAATGTATGAGAACCTACTAAAATACAAGGTATGGTAGTGAAATAACTGCTTTTACTTCCCTGCTGTTGTTGGATGGTTGTCTCTAAAGGCGTGAGGTGATTTTGCTTTTCAGCTGCTGCAGGAAAAGAAAAGGAATCTTGTTACCTGTCTTTAATTTGGACCATGGGTGTGGGTTAAGCTACTCTGGGTTTTTTCTTTTTCAGTAGGTTTTTTTTTTGTGGTTGGTTATTGGGTTGGTTTTTTTTGTTTGTTTGTTTGTTTTTTCTTTTGGTTTTTTTTGTTGTTTGTTTTTTTGTTTGAGGTTTGGGGTTTTTTTGGTGGGGGGGTGGGGGTTCCTTGTTCCTCTTTGTTTCAGCAGGTTTAGTTGATTAAAATACAGGTTAATCTGTAAGATTTTACTTCATATGGCTGTGTTGTCAGCACACTCAGCATTTTCTGCTTAAAACTGAAAAAAGCCTGCAACTTTTACAGGTTTTGCCTGTTGCTGACAAGTAGAGGAGTGACCTGGATGTTTTTGTACCTTGCATGTTGGCACAATCACTATTTTTTTTTTCTTAATATAATTTTTCAGTAGTGTTTGGTGCAAAGAGTCCAGCTCCTTTCTAAGGTCCTGCCTTTAAAATCGATGATCAGTGATAGTAAATGTAGGTCTGACCTGGGTGCATGAAGAGAGACAAACATGAAAAATCCGTCTTTGTCATGTCAATTCTTGAAGTAGGGAGCTGCACTCTTATATTGTCAGGGTTTTCACAGCTATAAATGGCATGGTAAGGGTCTGAACCAAGAAGCACTGATGCATTGCTTTCTGTCAAATGTGCCCAGCTAGTTAATTCTGCAGAAGCCATGAAATTGCAGAATTGTTGATTCGGTGAGATAAAGCTGAACTCAGACGTAGCTGAAATAACTAGCAGGTTTGTTTTTAATTGAAGTAAAAACAAGGCTGCTTTCATGCGAAGTTCCTTTAAGATATACTTGTTTCTAGCCTGGGAGGAGTTGTACCGAGTTTGTGTTTTTTCTGCAGTTTATATGACTGGCTGTCAGTAGCTTTTCATTCTCTGTTTAGTATTTTACACTTGTGAAAATGAGGTGTGAAATGCATCTGTGAAGCATAACAGTGATCCGTGGGCACACCGCTCTAAAGGCAATAGCAACATCCAAGGCCTGAAACAGGGGAAGACTCAAACCTTGGTCCCTTTATTCAAGCAAGTGCTGTGGAAGGAGTGGAATTTGCCGTGTAAATGTGTCAGATTAACTCTTATGCACATAGTTGAGATCAAATTAGAGTGGGAGACTTTTAAACTATTTCAGAAGGAGTGCCACTCCCCTCCTTGCCTGGTAACTGGATTCCAGTGACTCCCCTGAATAGTCTGGTATCAGGAGAACAGACACAGTGGCATGAAAACAAGCAAGTATACGGAGATAAGATTGGGATTGTAATTTGCATTCCTGTGGGGAATGCATTAATCTCTCACATTCTGAAGCCGAATCGTCTCAACCTGCAGTGTAATTGGGAAGCATCTGGGCAAGTTCATGTGCAGAGACGAGATGCCTGTTGCATTTGAGATACTTTGTCGAATGTTGGTCTCTGAAGATTTGTCAAAGTTGTGTTTCTGGGGAGGCTCTAGTGGTCTTCATATGTACATCAATTTGACCAACATAGCTTTGTGCAGCCAGCTTTTCTAAGTCTGTGCCAGTATGAGGATGGTGTAATGTAGCTGATCTGGTAGGTAAGTACAGATTCAGATTTCTGTAGCTCTTTCACACTAAACATTTTTACAGTTTTTCCCTAAACTTCACTTCTGTGACTGTTATGAATAAAACTAAAGTAATGGTGTAGTTAAAAGGCAGTTTTCTGTTTCCTTCATCCAATTAAATGTTTGCTCTGTACAATGTGTGCTATGTGATGAATTCAAATGGTTTATAATCAGGGCACTAACTTGCAGATTTTCTTGTCTCAGACACATCTTTTAAGTACCTTGTACAATCCTCATTCAAGTAATACCAGAACCAAGCTCTGCCATGAATTGAATGAAGAACAGTCTTCATTTTGACATGTTTTCAGTGGCTTTTTTTTTTTCAAGATTTCCTTATGGAAAAGATGCATTAGTGTGATCTTGTAGGAATGGAATTGTTCCCTGACTTCCTTGGTCCTTTCCCCTCCCTTAATCTTTAGAAGTGTTTCAACTCAAGAGACAGAAATTAGAGATTGTTTTATCTGTGATTGTCTTACTGTGTTTTAGTCCTGCCAGTGTTGAGGTCAGTAGGACTGTTCAGGTGAATGAAGCTATTCAGATGCATGGGCATTTGTACTATTATACTCTTCTGTCAAGGAAAACAGTGTGGTTGAGTCTGGACCTATGTGAATAGGTGTTGACTTTTTAATACTAATACAGAATAATTAAACGTAATCCCCATTAGAGTTTTACTGATTATTTATATGTAACCCCAAAAAACCAAGATGTATAAAGCTCTGCAGTAATAGCATCCACATTATTCCTCATCTAAATGCATCTGTTTAGCTATATCCTGTAGTATTTATGTCTAGTACAACTAAGTTGAACTGACTTCATATTTCAGTCAGTTTAGAAGCCAGTTACTCTGGTGCTGTTTGCAGGCTATTAGAAAATAAATGTTACAGTTGTTTTCCTTTTTGTGGTGTGGAAAAAGTCACATCTGAGAACTGTAGCTGCAAAGATTTCATGGTTTCAGCTCAGCCAGCAGCGAAGCCTGAAGTTGCTTGCTCACTCTCTTACCCGTAGGATTGGGATGAGAATTGGAAGGGTAAAAGGGTAAATGGGTTGAGGTGAAGAAAATTTAAGAGGGAAAGCAAAAGCCCCATGCACAGAAGCAACACAAAGCAAGTAATTAATTTACTTCTTCTCATGTGCAGCCAGATATTCAGCCATTCCCAGGAGAGCAGGGTCCATCACTTGTAGTGGTCACTTAGGAAGACAAACACCATCACTCCAAATGTCCTCTCCTTCCTCCCCTCATTTTGTATACTGACCATGATGTCATGTGGTCTGGAATATCCCTCTGGTCAGTTGGGGTCACCTGTCCTGGCTGGGCCTCCTCCCAGCCTCCAACTGCCTCGCCAGCCTGGCAGTATGAAAAACAGAAAAGGCTCTGAGTAAGCCCTGCTCAGCAATAACAAAAATATCTCTGTATTATCAGTACTGTGTTAAGCACAAATCCAAAACAGCCACATACCAGCCACTGTGAAGAAAATTAACTCTACCCTGGCCAAAAGCAGCACAACAGGTAAACCTTGTTCTGCTGGACTTTCAACCAGAGTTGTGTCCTTTTCTCATCGTGTGAGCAGAAGGCAGCTTCTGCTTTGTATCAGCTTTATATTGCCATCAGGTTTGTATACGCAGTGGTATATACCCCTGAGCTTTCTTTTCTCCAGGCTGTACAGTCTCAGCTGTCTGGGACTCGGCCTCTGTTCCTATTAAAGGTGCTTCAATCCCACTGACGGTGTCTTTTTGACCATATGCTGGACTTGTGTCTTGGTTTGTGGTGCAAGATGTAGCCAGAAGTATGTATTCTATCACCATTATTAAAACTAAGGTGGAGGGTGGGGTAACCCTCTGTTAATGAGCCAGCTGTTAAAAAAAAACAGCTGGGGCAGTTCTCTTTATCTCTTCAATGACCCATCCTCCTCCAGAGAGAGTTCTTCTGCTAATGGCCATTGAATCTCACTGATAAAATTCCATTATCCCATTGTGAGATGCTCCACCCACCCAGAGGGAGGAGCCAAACATTCCTACCTGGATAAAAATCTGAGATTTGGAACGCTAAGCAGCCTTTTCCACTGGATTCTCAGAGGAAGACCAGGCCCATCTATCACCACTGGACCTTCAGAAGAAAACTACGCCTTTTTACAGGATTATTGCTTCAACAGAGCCACATCTGCCACTCCGGAAGGACTGCAGCCACCATTTAATTGGACTGCTACCAACACCCTGACCCACAGCGTGTCAGGTTGTATTCTGACTCTGTCAGTAGGTTTGTTTTGTTGTATTACTGCATCTTTTATTTTAGGTCTCCTAATAAAGAACTGTTAATCCTATCCCTGTATCTTTGCCTGAGAGCCCCCTTAATTTCAAAATTAAAATAATTTGGGGGAAGGGGGTTTACATTCTCCTTTCCAAGGGAAGCCTCTGCCTTCCTTAGCAGATACTTGTCATTCAAACCAAGACAATAGTTCAAGAAAATCCTTGTCTCATACTGAGGAGCCCATAAATAGGCACAGAGATTTATATGTGGCCACTAGTGCTAAGCAGGGAGGAAGGCTTACCTCCCTTGACCTGCTGGCAACAGTTTGTGATACAGGCTGGGGTACTATTGCCCACCTTTGCCATGGAGTTGTATTGCTGGCTCGTGGTCCATTCATTGTCCATGAGAACCACCAAGTCCTTCTCCACAGAACTGTCTCCAGCCAGTCAGCTCCCAACATGTGCTGGTGCCACGGATGATTCCTTTTCAGTTGCAGGAGTTTGTATTTCTACTTGTTGAACTTAAGATTCCTTTTGTCCCATTTCTCCCGCTTCTAAATAGCTGCAGAACCATCTTATTTGTCAATGACTTCTCACAATTTTCTGTTTGCAAAATGTGCTGATGGAACTTCATCCCATTATCAGTGTTGTTAGTGAAGGATGTTGAAGACTATTGGTCCTAGTATCAGCCCTGGGGTACAATGCTATGACTTGCCTTCTGGTGGACTTGCTGCAGCTGATCACAGGCCTCTGGGCCCAGATATTCAGCCAGTTTTTATTAGATCTGACTTCCACTTATCTAACCCATTTTTTGTCAGTGTGTTTATGAGGATGTTATGGAAAACCATGATAAAAGCCTTACTAAAGTCAAGAAAGGGAACATCCACTGCTCTTCCCCTAGTCACTAAGCTGGTTGGTTTATTGAAGAAAATTATCTCAGTGGATATGCATGATTCCTCCTTTGTAAAGTCTTACTGAAAACTCTCAATCCTTTTTCTGCCATGTGTTTGGAAGTGGTTTCCTGGATTAGTTGCTCCATCACCTTTCCAGAAACTGAGGTTAGGTAACAAAACCTGCAATTCCATGGATCATCCTTCATACCATTCTTGGAGGAATGAGTGATACTTGCTCCGTTTTGTTCTTAAGAACCTCTCCCGGTCATTGAGACCTTTTAAAGATTATTGAGAGTGGTCTTGCAGTGTATCAGCCAGCTGCCTCAGCTCTTGAGTGTTCAACCTCAGTCCCCAATGGACTCAAATATGTGCAGTTTATTTTAGTTCTCCTTCTCTTAGTCCTTCTCCACTGAGAGTGTGTTTTGATCCACACTTTTCTTGTGGTACTAGGCTCTTGAGGTGTCTTCCTGATAAAGACTGATATGATGAAGGTTTTAAGTACCTCAGTATCATCTGTGTCCTTATTCACCTCATTCAGCTTGCTACCACCACCACCACCTCCCTGTTCCTTCGACCATACGTTCTTAATCAGAAGGGACCCTTTGTCCCTGTAAGAGACTCCCGTCCCCTCACCCCCAGCAGTGGCACGAGGTGGTGTGCAGTGCTCCAGGTCCTGGCCATGCTCCCTACTGCGTTCTGCAAGTTAACTCTGTTAATGCTGGGACCAGGACAGCCAATTTTCTACTGGTATTTTAAATGCAAATGATGTGCTTGATTAGACACACCTAATTAATTCACGTGGACTGTGAAATGCAAAACATCTTGGAACAAATGATCCATTCTCATCTTCAGGGTGGGCTAGAGAATGTATTCTGGAGAACTGATCAAACAATTTGAGTGTAGCAATTCTGTAATCTCTAGTCCCTCTGCTATTTGACCTGCTGGATGTTTTCAGCCAACATAATTTTGTGAAATAATATCTACTGCTCAAACAAACAAAAGCTCTTTCTTATTTAGAGAAATAATAAATAATAATAATAATAGAAAATATTTTCTTTTTATTAAGAGAAAACCAGACTGTTTTATAAACACTTATCTTCAGTAAAAGGTTCATAAAAATGCATGTTGTTTTTAAATTTGCATTTACTTTCTTTTCTTTGCTGCAGAATCTCCAAGTTACATAGAAGGCATTAACCTCCCTATGGTGATGTCTGACACCGTGGGCACTAACTCTTCTTTGCTGAGGGCCAACATGCAGACTGATCCCTCCTTTCAGCGCTGTTTTGCATCTTCATGTACTGTTCCAAGTAGCAGTCCTATCCCAGGGGCAGAAAGGTAGGAAAATATTCTCCTACATTATTGTTCAGTTCTCATAATGATAGTTCCCAGCCAGGACATTACGCTTACAGACCATATGTTGCAGACCATTTTCCAAGAACTTTGAGGTGAATTGTGACATTTAATGTTGATGTTGTCCATCAGCTGAATTTTCAGACATACACAGGTGTTACTTTTATGTGAGGGACACAATTAGCTTTGAAGATAAGTGAGAAGACAGAAAACCCCAGAATTTTATAGCTCAGTTATGTTATTTGTGCTACCACAAGCTCATATATATTTTGCTGTGTGCTTATCTGGCTTCTCTGATGTTTTACTTGAAGCCACATCATGAAATTTCACATTGGAATAAGCTGTATATGAGAGAAAGGGAGCACTCTTCTCAATGCATATGTATGTTTTTCGTCAGTAAAATGTCAGTAGATTTGTTTTGGTAGGGTATAGCTGATTCCCTTCCAACTGCTCAGCAGGCTTAGAAATTTTAATATTTTATAATTATATTGTGGTAAACATGTAGGGCTCTGGACAATAACATGAATAGTATAAATGTTCAAAGTAGTCATTGTCAAAAGGAGATTACAGCATAAGCTAAGAAATGGCAAGAAACAGCGAACAAACAAGGAGTCCCTTTTTACTGTTAGAATGTTCAGAAGACCATAACAATGCATGATCAGTCATTAGATTTGCACTATATTTTCTGAATAGACTAGGTGGTACATTACGCCAGAAGAAGTTGCCTTCTCTGTCACTCTGCAAAAACATTCTCTTTTGGCTAATTATCCTATTCTCGTTTTTGGCTATTTGGCTCCTTTTTCACACTAAGTATTTGGGAATAATTCTGGTTGGAGTGTCAGAGTGTCAATGAGTACTTCAAGTATGTTTTTACCTATTTATCTTTATTTATCTTCCAATCTAATTGGTTTCATTTTCAGTCAGTACTGAGACTGTGAAAGAATGTTCTGGTTTTGTAATTATGAATGTGAACCGTAAGATGGAACAAAATATGTTGGTATTTGCTGCAGAGGAGGCAATGTAGCAATTACAAGTGGATATGTGTTAAAAACTTAACAGGCAATTCAGTCGTTATCAAGTTTACATTCCTTCTTCAGACTTTATCTAGAAAATTTCGTTCCCTTCTTTCGAAATATTTTTTCTGTAATTTTTTATTTCACCTAGAAGATAGCTACAGCTCTAGAGTTTTTTTTCTTGCAGCAATGTCTTTTTTAATTTGCTTACCTTCCATTTCTTTAATGGACTATCTAATTTGAGCTGTTTAAATCTACTGGCATTCATTTCCACATCTTCCTTTTAATTAAAAATCCTTTCTTTATCGATTTATATCTTATATCAGCTTTTTCCCTTTGCATTTCCCAATGAGTTTATTCTCTCTGGATTTGGTAATATTAGCAATATTTTACAACTACAGCCTAAGGGTATTTCATTTTTAGAAGAAAGAAGACAAACTTTTATCAGATAATTTCATCAAAAGCTTAGTTTCTCTTGTTTGAAAGGACATTTTTTTATTTTTTACTTGAAAAGGTGGAATTGATATTCAGTAGAAAAATAGAATGTTAAAATATTTAATACTATAAATCAGTATTTTTCCACTGTCAAATAATTTAACCACTGGACCTGCCTCCTTTCTTTTTTTTTCTTAATATAAATTGTTTTAAAAAAGACTTGGTCTGCAAGTCATTCCGTGTGAACTGTGTTCCTACCATTATCATAGTTACTGATTTATTGTGTGGTGATGCATAACCACCTCCTCAGCCCATTACACTCTGCATGTAAGAACAGGTATGGCTGTGTCAGGTTTCTTCCATAAACCTCTACCTCTGTGCAGCTTCGGCATAAGAACTTGTTGCTTCCTACTACTGTTTTTCAAATAGCACTTTAGCTCATCGAGACCACTGTATGTAAAGCAATGCTGCAAACAGCCTCAACTAAACTGATTCATACTAAAACTAATCCCCTTAAACTTCTCCTTGAAGGAGAAGTATTTTTAGCTGTCGTTAATTTCGTGGACTGGTTTACAGTGCAAACTCAGAAACTATCCTATCAACATGGCTTGGTGGAGGGTGAGATAAGGCAGAACATAATGACCTACATTGAAGAAGTTACTGGTCAGGGTAAGGCTGGAATCCCTTGATCCAGCTGTATTACCTGATCCAACATATTTTCAAAGAACACCCTGAGAATTTTGTCCGGTGATGTTTCATTGCTTTCAACGATCACTGAAGTATGGGCTGTGCTGTAACATTTTAAGGGAATGATTTCGCTGTTCTTTTGTTTTTGTGTTCAAATTTTGGCTTTTTTTTTTTTTTTTTGACAGCCCTTCTGCAGCAGAATGTCCTTGGCTTGAAAGCAGCTCTAAAGCTTCCCTGTCAACCCAGTTTTCAATGAGAAGCACCAGACAGCCAGGAGGTTACCTTGTGCCCTCTGAATTTTCAAGTGCTGTGCAGGATGTCTCTCTCCTGTCTCATTTTCAAACTCCAGGACTGCAAGCTGTGACCCTGAGCAACCTGGAGAGTTCACCAGCAGAGACACACCAAGAGCATGGTAGCAGCAGCAGTGCCCGTGCCTACCTGAATTACAGCACGGGTACCAGGGACAGTAGCTCCCCCCGAGAGGACATACAGGCTACCTGCACAACCAGTGCTAGCACATCTAAAGCCCTGAGCTCATCAGTGGCAAGTGCTGATGACAATGACTTTTTGACACAAAACTTTCTTACAGTGGCCTCTGGACACAACAGCCAGAACAGTGCAGTTCCTCATTATCTTGGAGGGAGCCTACATGCTCAGCCATCTCTTCCAGAGAAGAAAAGGTCCTCTGAAGGAGAACGTTCCTTTGCCTCTGTGTCACCTTCTTCAAGCGGCTTCTCTAGCCCTCACAGTGGAAGCACAATCAGCATTCCCTTCCCAAATGTCCTCCCAGATTTCTCAAAAATGTTAAACCCTTCCCCAGTGCCAGGTAGGTTCTGTATCAGAGCAATGAAAAATACATTAGATTTTATTTTGAGTTTATTAAAAGAATTTCAGGGGTTTTAAAAGTGGAGAGGGAAAAAAAAACCCTAATGGAATGAAAATGACACAGAGGACTTCATTGCTTGCAGTAAATTGTGCCAGTTCACTGTCATTGGATGCATTATTCAGAAAATAAGGCTTCAGATTTCTTCCTGTGCTTCCTAGAATTCAGCCATTGGGCAGCCTTCCTTTTCAGCTGTCTGACTACCATGTACCGATGTTGAGTCCAATTTCTTTTAAAAAAGGCTGGCTTCTTTCTGCACCTTTCAGAGTTGTGCCAAGAAAAGTTAAAAATGTACATGTGTCTTCATTGGGCCCTGTTGAGAAGTTTGTATTTAATTCAGCTTTATAACTAAAAGTTTTTAATATTTTATGGATTTTGCAAAATGAAACTTTGAACATGCTTTCAGAACCTTGGTGTATGTTATTATATTTGCTGGTTCTGAAACAGCTCAGTTTCTCTAAACTGTCCTAATGATGAGTTTTATGAGTAATCATGGTGATTAGAAGTTGGAAAGGAAAGTAAAAACACTTCTGTATTTAAAAAAAATTCTTAACTTTTTTTTTCCTTTTATTTCACAGAAAATACAGCTGATAAACATGTGACCGTAAAATTTGTTCAGGACACATCCAAGTTCTGGTATAAGCCAGATATTTCAAGAGAACAAGGTATATCAATTGATACAAATTCTCACATATCTGTTCATAGAAAAGCTGATTGGTGAAGCCTTGATTTTAGATTCATACCTGATCTTTAAAAGAAATGTAAAACCTATGAGGGCCACAGACAGCCCCTCTTAGCTTCTTTTGTTGAAAGGCTGAATTTAAATGTGGAGGCAATCAAATAGTCTTGAAAAATATTCAGTTAATCAAATTATTAGCCTAACTCAACTAACTATGAAGTAATACAGATCTACCTGTGGTAGCTGCTGCAAATGCTCTTGGTTCGGAAGCTGCAGATTTTTGAATGGCAGCTATGCATGAAACAGTACCAAACAGCTGTCTGCTCTCTGAGACCTTTTGAGTATAATGTCCTGTTCTGACATGACCTCAGAATAATTCATCAGCTAGGTCCTGGCATAAGCATCCTCACCCACCAGTTGTTTTGTAGCCTGTATTTCAATGTCAAGTGACATACATTGTTTCTTAAAGGTCACTACCATGGAACAACATCTTTATGATGTATGATACAGATGCAGTACTTTTATATGTAGAAGAATGTTGCGGTTTCAAACTAACACAATGTATTACTCAGTGAACCGAAGAAAGCTTTTATTACCAATGTGAATATAGATACTTAGGAGCGCCTGGAGTACTGCATCTAGCATCTGAAAGACATAGATGGACCTGTTGGAGCAAGCATAGAGGAGGGTCACCAAGTTGATTAGAGGGATGGAGCACCTTTCTATGAGGAAAGGCTGAGGGAATTGAGATTGTTCAGTCTGGAGAAGGGAAAGCTTCTGAGTGCAGACTTCCAGTACCTGAGGGGAGCCTACAAGAAAGATGGAGAGAGACTTTTAAGAAGAACATGTAGTGACAGGACAAGGTGACATGGTTTCAAACTGAAAGTAGGTTTAGATTAAATATTAGAAAAAAATTATTTCCCATGAGGGTTAGGCACTGGAACAGACTTCCCAGAACAGCTGTGGATGCCTTCCATCCATGGAAATGTTTAAGACCAGGTTGGCTGTGGCTCTGGTGTAATGAAAGTTGTCTCTGTTCATAGCAGGAGCATTGGAAGTAGATGATCTTAAAGGTCCATGCTAAGCCAGGCCATTCTTTCATGATTCTATGAATTGACACATTGTCACTGCAACAATACTTATATAAGCATGCTAGGTGCTTTTTACAATCCACTAATCATAGAGGAGCAAAGAGTGCTCTGTGGATTGCAGGTAGAAACTTCAGGTATGAATGTTCTGTGAAACAAGACTAAAATCAAACAAGGTTAAATATGAAATCAAAGAATTGATAGATTTTATTTAACAGTAAATGAGAGAGAAAGAGAAAGAAAGAAATTGAAAAAGATGTTGTAGGGGCAGGAAGAGTGACAGGAACAGGTTAAGTAGAAATAGATCACCCCTTTGTGGGTCCCAAGATTAATACAAGTTGGGCCAGGTGGGAATGCCCAGGTACCTCTCCTGAAGGGGGACAAGTTTGATACTGTATCTTGCAAGACTCTGGATTGGTTCCATCACTTTGCATCACGTGTAGTGCTGTGGTGCAAGGCATCAGGAATGAGTCTGGGGAGTGCTTTGGGGGTCTTTGATGGATTATGACACTTCCTCAGATGCCCCTCATCTGAGTGTCCTATGGATGTGGCTTTCCTGGGATGGGGGGGTTTTACAGATGAGCCAGTTTGTGTAATGGAGGATGGATATTTACTGCCTCTGACCATGTCATATACCCAAAACTCTCCTCCCCCCCTCTTGGCTGGGGAGGAGTCTGTGCAATCCTGGCTGCAGATAAGCCAGTGGACTATGGCCTCCACCCCAAAGCCATCTGGGGAGAATTTTCAGGACAGCTGCTGTACTTGGCCCTCCTATTCGTGCATCATTCTCCCCCAGCCTTATCCATTTCTTCTCAAACCTGAGACAATTGAAAAACAGTATTGCTTCTATCTTATCTCAAGTTCTTTTAGGTGGCTTAACTCACAGGTCAGGGTTTCAGTTAGGAGGCCCATTCAGGGTGGGCTTTGGTGGTGCAGCTTCATTGCTGCAGCTTTGTTACATACTTCAGCCATAATGGGCAAAAGTGTTTCAGCCATGAAACTAAAACATTTCAGTCTCTGACAGTGCTTTCCAAATGCAATTGGTCTGACTGTGCTTGTGTTTATACAGTAATAATCAGCTATAATTAATTGTAATTAATGACATAAGGCAGGATTTTAAACTGGGATTTTTTAAAATGCAGTTGTCAAAAAGAAAAAATTACTAACTAGTTCTGCATTGAGAAGGATGTTCATACTAAACCAAAATAGTGTTAACTTCAGCTGTTGGCAAATGATGAATTGCTATGTCTGCCTTACTAGGTTCTCAGATGATGAGGGTGTTCTTGTGTAGTGGTAAATATGATGCCAGGGGAATAAAGATTTTAGAAAACAGAACATTAATTCATTTTTGGATGGTGCTTTGCTGATCCTTTAGCTCCAGTCCCCTTCATCTTACCTACTTAGCACCCATACTGAGAACTGAGTCTTTAAATGTGCAGAAAAATACCTGACGTGATGTGTGTTCTGAAAGGGAAGTAGATATAAATGCTTGAATAAATGAAACGAATCTTCCCAACCTTTTAATTTTCCTCTATTTATCCTTGAAGTAAAACTTCTTAAAAAAGTGTTTTAACGTACTGTTGCTGAGGAGAACATTTGTTCTTTTTTCCCTGTGTTTAATAGACTGCTCCTGTGACAAATTATTACTGTATCACTTTGTATTTAGAAGTGTTATGTACTGCTTAATTGCAGAGATTTGCAAATTCATCCTTATCCTCTCAAGACATATTGTTGTGAGAAAAGGTTCTTTCCATTGCCATCTGAAGAGAACACAATGCCCTACATGTTTGCTTTAGTCACTTTGACAGAAGAGATAATTATGTCTGCATTTTCCTGATTTTTTTTTTTTTTTACTTCTCCTTTTTTCATGAAAAGAACCTTTGCTTTTTAAGCATCACTCAGGCCTTGGAAAATATGCCTTTGTGCCCCATATGCATAATATCTGTGTTGTATGTGAATAGTTAATTTAGGAGTCCAGTGTCAAATTTGGGCTTTTTCTAGGGTTTATCTGAAGGTGTGCTTACGGTTGGAAATTCTAGAAACAAAGTACACTGGTATACACAAGTATTTCTAATAAGTTTATGGGGGGAGGGTAAGAAAGCAAAGTACAAAAATTCTGTTAAGATCAATCATTAGATTAACTTTTGTCTGTTTTCAAAGTAAGTTTAAAATTTTGGGCTCCTAGACTTCAAAGTATGCAACTGACTTGTGCAAAGCAGCAATTTCCTTGCAAGTGTTTCCTCTTGGAGAGGACTTCATATTGCACATTCCAAAGACATCCCAAAATACAAATAAAAAATATTTCAAAGTCAAAGAGCATAATACACACATTCCTTCCTTTGCTTTATAACTCCTAAGGCAGTAAGGTGGCTTTGCAGGGACAAAAACGTTGTGATGGATGAAAATGAATCTATTCTGCCTATTGAGGCTGAATATGAAGTAGAAAACAGTGCTGTCTAGCCAGTGTGGGAATTGCAGAGCGCTGTGCAGTCTTCTAACAGATTGACAAAATCTAAGCAGAAGTAGACTTGCTCTTGCACTAGCTGTAATAATTCTGGTGGGACTTGAGCACTCTTCTCAGTTTAAAAATCAGGATTCTGTACTTCAGGCTTCTTTTAAAATAAATGTCTGTGAGATTTGGACGAAGTGTTTCCATTCAGGTCCCCCAAATATGCTTGATTGTATTTTGTTGTACATCAATGAGGATAGAGAAAAAGATCTTCTGGTGTCCTGAAGGGAAAGGTCTTCTGATTCATTACACATTTGCACTTCTGTACTTTTTGAGTGTGTGCATTGTTCTTGAACTGTTTTTTTCTCTCTTTGCTGGGGTCCCTTGCAGCCATTGCTGTTCTCAAGGAAAAGGAACCTGGGTCTTTCATTGTTCGAGACAGTCATTCTTTCCGGGGAGCCTATGGGCTAGCAATGAAAGTGGCCACACCACCTCCTTCTGTGCTACAGTCAAAGAAAGGTATGTCCATATGTTATTAAACAGCTATACATGGTAGCTACTCCTTATTGTTGGATAGCAATCTGTTGGAATTTTCCCCTCTTCTAAGTGCAACTTGAACTGCAGGCTACATTTGATGTGTTGTTAAATGAGACTGGATACAATGCCTGTTGTACTACATGTTTTCACCATAACTTGTGTTGTGACTGTGCATGTATTGTACCTCACCAACCTAGTAAAAAATGTGTGTCAACTCAGCAGCTGGTCTTCCCTGGCAATCAGAAGTCTCCAGCTGATTCACAGGCTACAATGTAAAGTTTTCACTCAGCTGGAGTGCTGAATATTTTTGATCCCAAAGTTGTTTTGAGACAGTTCTATTTTAGGTATAAATCTGAAGAGATTCCTAAGGATAATTGTTTTTAAAAAGTGATGATTTAAATACCTACACTGTCAGTTTCAGTACCTTTGTATATAAATCATGCCTGATGGTTGTGAAACATAAAATGAGAAGAACATACAGAAATCATTAATTGGTATATGGAAACTCAGCAGACAATATCTGTAGTGTTCTTGGTTCCGTTTGTACTACTGCAAGGTTAGTGGAGTGGTTTTTATGGCTGATGTTTTTCTTTTATGAAGCTTGTTAGTTTCATTAGTACATGGTGACTGGTGAGGTAAGCAACTAAGATTACAGGAAAGGATTTATTCCTAGTGCTGTTTTTATGGAAGTATGGTTTTGGCTATTTTGGTTTGGTTGTTTTTCTGTTGATTTGGATTTGCTTACTCTAGGTCAAGGTTAGCAGTTCACCTCTATTACAGTAACACTTTGAATCAGTTTTAATCTGATATGTCTGAACAATTTTTAATTAAAACTTGCCATGTAGTCCTTTTTGTTGCCAGCAGACATCAGCAGAATTACTCCAATGACTTACTTAATGAACTCAGAGTAAGTGTACTGGGATGGTGATAGCAGCAGCTAGGAGGCAAATTGAAAGTGGCTTGTTGGTGGTTTAGTAGTCTTTTCTTATAATCATTGGTGAAGTCCAGGACGACATGAAAGCTCAAATTTTACCAGCCTTTAAGAGACAATTTATGTTAGAAAGACTGTAGCATTCTTTCACTTCTCATTTCATAATACTTTGCTCTTTTGATTTCTAATGTTTAATCCCAGAAGGCACAGATTGGTTCAGTTTCCTGTAGTGTTTCTTGTTCCAGGCTTCCCTTTCCCACATATCTTGTAGTTATTTATTTTTAATTTGGTGAGAGCATAACAGGAAACAGTCAGCTGTTTGAAAAAGCGATCAATGCAATATTTGCTTGTGTAGAAGTTTCTGCTGTCCATATTAATGCGTTCATTTGTATTGGCCTCAAAGTCAATCCTTGAGGTGCTTCCTGATAGATCAAAGGGAGCACATGTGTTAGTAGCTCTTTTGTTAAGGTTTGAATGGTTTGATAGCTTTGTCGTGTTGGTATGAGATAACCTTTTAATTATTTGGAGAAGGATTTGTTTTGTAGTCAGATATGAAATAACTATGAATCCTTCTTTTAAGAAATATATGTCTTAATTATATGTCTGCATATATATATGTATGTATGTGTATATATGTTTAAAAGAATATTAAATCTCGAGACCTAGCATAAAACTGCAGACGTTTGGAAATGTAAAAATTTCCTGAGAGAATTGTCATCATTACCTTTGTGTAGCTAAATATACTCTTCTTTTAATCTGGAGAATTTTTCTGAACAGAAATGTCACTGGAAATTGGAATATTTTTTCATACTTTTACTTTCTTGTCACTTTGGTTACGAATTCTTTTAATGGACAAATATCAAAATTTCTAACCATTCATTTTCCAAATTTCTGTTCCTATCTGTAGCTGGGACCATATTTGGACGTTTTTGGACACCACTGTATATTTGGATGTCAGTCACTTAAGAATATAAAACCTGTCTAAAGTGAGCTGTTGCTTATTTGTTTTTTGCAAAATGGCCTTTTAAGTACGTCTTGTAACTTGCAGAGTAGGCCTAATTGTATTCTTTGCATTTTGTATGTAAAACATTTGGTGATAATATGGAAAAATTGCATCATAAAGACCTAGTTTGTGAGACTTGTCTGTTAATTGCTTCTCTTCATGAGCTTTCTTTTTCAACGCAGTTGGAGATCTGTCAAATGAACTTGTAAGGCATTTTCTGATTGAATGTACTCAGAAGGGGGTACGCTTGAAAGGATGCCCAAATGAACCATATTTTGGTAAGTACTGTGCATCACAAGGACAGAGAAAATGGAATCAGTTGGCATTTGCCAGTGCTGGCTTGGGTGGAATACAAATGAGAGACTACTTTGAGTCCTAATGACTTATGTAGGAACCCATTCCAAGGTTCCAGAAGCCTTTTACATATATGCCTTAAGCAGATGCGCATGGCACTCTAGCAGAGATGCACATGACCAAGCTTCAGTCAAGCTTGTCTACCACTACTAATGTTGCTTCAGAAAGCTGAGCTAAATCACTTTTATCATCCTAATTGATTTTGTCATGTGTTACATTTATACTGCATATAAGGTGGCTAAAAATGACTCCAGAGTGAGGTTTTAACAAAGTACATTATACTGTGTTAGCCTACCTAATGTAATATGATGTAAGTACAATACCTGTAATGGCAAA
Organism: Thryothorus ludovicianus; assembly: GCA_013397245.1. NCBI lineage: Eukaryota > Metazoa > Chordata > Aves > Passeriformes > Certhiidae > Thryothorus > Thryothorus ludovicianus. The sequence continues at coordinate 100,808 of VZTB01006884.1, read as the reverse complement.
TAGCCAAACACCTACCTAGCTGTTCACTCATTTCCTTTCCACTCATTTGGATTAAGAGAGGAAAATAGGATGGGAAAGCTTATGGGTTGAGATGAGAACAGGGATATGCTAACCAGTTACAGAGCAAAAGAAACTCAACTTGGGGAAAATTTTTTTAATGTTTTTCCTTTTAAAATCAATATTCACATCAGATGTTGAGGGATACATTCAGTGAAGGTATTTCAAGTATATCAGGGTTTGCAAGCTGGAAGTGCAAACTGCAGATTGATGTATGGGTGTCCCTGGCAAGAGGCCATGACCTGCTGACCCTTTGGATAACAAAAGGGCCTGGGGACCTGTGTAGTCAGGTGACCAGACACTCAAGAGACAAAGCAGCAGCCAACCTTCAGACTTCCCTGCCCTTAGACTGTAAGGGCTCCTCGGAGGCTCCCAGTTTGAGCTGTTATTTTATTATTAAGTTGTTGCACCGAAATTAAATTATTTTAAGGGTCTGGAAGTCTGAGACTGCAAAGGGAAGCCTGAGGTTGAGCTTTTGAGGAAATATCTGACTGTAGGTGTGGGGTGTGTAGCTGTGAAGGGGCTTTAAGTACCAGCTCAGGTAGTACAAGAGTGACTGCCAGAGTGGCTCCTGGATTGTCAGACAGGGAAGTTTCCTTAACATGAGAATCAAAGACAAGTATTAAATAACATTTTTCCTTCCACTTTTCCAGGCTCAGTTTCACTCCCAGTCTTCTCACGCCCATTGCAGTGGGTGTGAGAGCATATGGTCATTACAGAATAGTTCCTCTGCTACTTCCTCCCAGTTTTCCTTCCTGGGATATGGGCTTTTCCTGTAGGCTGCCATCCTGTGGGAAAAAAATCTGTTTCAGCATGTGCTCTCTGTTGACCACAGAAAATGTCCCATCAGTTCCAATGTGAGATCCTCCAGAGGCTACAGGGTGGGGGATGGCAACTGGGATACCCAGAGCATCTCCTTCTCTTCCTGCTCCTGTCCATGGCATTCCCTCTGCTGTGTCTCACCCAACCTTTATTCCATAGGCACCCTGCAATGGGTCTGCTGGAATGGGCTATGTTTGGCGTGGAAAGTCCCTAAACTCTACCCAGAGGTCATCCTGCAGCCCTCCCATCCCTTATGGGCCTTGTCACATACAACAAATACACCTGTGAAAGGGTCATCTGCCATAAAATTAACAGATGTGAAATTAAAGTTGTATTTTAAATAAAGGTGGATTGAAGTTCATCAGTATTTGGCATGAGACTTATCTTAAATGAGAATTTTTAGTCCATTCCTACCTCAATATTGAAGTACCTGTTTAGGCACCCATGTAGCCCTGCTAGTCATTTACTTTGAACATCTAGTCTTTCAATGTGTACAGCCTGTGCAGGTTTAAAAATAAACCACAGGGAGAGATGAACCCCAAACAAATATCTTGAGAGAAGGTCAGAGTTACAATTTAATAAAAAATATTACAGTAAATGCAGTGATAGAGAAAAAGTGGCTTAATCTCACAAAGTTGGAGTACAACTTCACACCCTGTTGTTCAGGTTGGTGGTCATAGTCTGATTAGACAGTGGTTGCGGTCCTGTTGAAGTGATGATTTCTTGTCGAAAGTGGTGGTCCTGGGAAAGGTCTGGTCCTCCTCTGGGTCTGTTCAGCAATTGTGGTGGTGCCCCAAGTCCCCAAAACCTCAGATGATATAGTCAGGTTCAGGTAGTACCTCCCTCAGAGTGGGGAGTTGCACAGTGGAATGATGTAATACTCTTGAGTCATTGCAGACGTCCATTCTTGCTGGGGCCATTGATCCATGATGGCCCCTGAGCAGAGAGGATCCCTTCAGAATGGGTGTAGTTACCACATCTGAGTTAATTGTGAACACCAGGAAACCTTTCCTTGCAGGGTTTGCCTCCTTTCCCTTATCTAACACCCAGTTTGGCACTGGGCAGCTGTTGAAAATGACCCACTTGTTAACACTTCATCAGGAATTGTGTAGATGGGAGTAGAATACATAGCTTGGTTACCCCACATTGTAACTCAGGACACAGCCTCAAAACTGCTTCACAAAGTAGGTGAACAGGCACTATTACACATGTTTATGGGTAGGATAGTAAAGGACTAATAGTATCAATTGGTCTTTGCATTCCTGTAAGACCCTTGTAGAATTGTATGATTTTTCCATTTCAAAGAAATTTTTGATGGACTGTAAAGATGAGGTTGGTTTTGGTTGAACTTGGATTTTTCTTTAGCACATGGTTATAATTTTGCTTATTGTTAGTAAATAGGATTGAAGGATGGCTTTTTGTAGATTGATGAATGCCTTACTCCCACTCCTTAGAGTCTCACATGCTAATGTCAAAGATAACTAATACTGGATTACTTCAGTTAAGCCAAGACCAAATTGCAAGAGTGACTTTGAATGGAAAAGAAGAATCATTTAAGAGAGAATGCTATGTACATCACTGCTGAATTGAATGAAAGAGGCTTTACCTGAGCTATGTTTTATACTTTCAGAAGTACAAAATAGAGGTGGTGTAGACAGAACACTAGATTATGAAGTCCAAGCAGAGCTTTTAAGAGGGAAAGGGAACATATGATTGTGATTAAGGAGTTCAAGAAGATCTTGGCTTAGATCCCAAGAGATTTTTAAAGGGAAGCAGAGGGGGCCCTTAGTCTGTAAAATACTTGAGAGGAAACATAATTTGGTCGACAAAAAGGACATTTAAGCTAACTGTGCATGTCTTGTTACTTTTCTGACTGCAGGGAGTTTGACAGCTCTGGTTTATCAGCATTCCATCACTCCACTGGCATTGCCCTGCAAGCTCCTCATCCCAGACAGAGGTATGGTTGTTGAAGTACAGAGGGGATACTCCCAGCCAAGTTTTGCTTCCAAATGTCAGTGTCTGAAGGCAGGTCAATGTTTCACAAATGGAGATCTAAGCAAAAATGCACCGAGGAGGAAGCTGTGTTGTTGTCTTCAGTATTATCCAAAGTGTGGTTGTGAGCATACTGGTACTGTGCTATTCCAGTCATAAGCATATATTCATCATGGAAATCCATGTAATAATTTACCATGTGGGAAGACAAGTATACGTTTTAGACATGATATTATGCCAGTGTATGGTTAGGTTTAACCACTCATTCAGGTCTGGATAACAAAAGGACAAGTAGATGAAAAGTAGGTAGTGCCCTGAGTATGAAGCTGGCAGGAAGAGTGTAGCAACTTGCACAGGTTCAAATACTGTTCAAGTAAATGATCAAACAAGTCTACATTGCTTCATGGGATTGTGATTCTAATTTTGTTTATACTGATTTCATAAACCACTCTTAAGACAAAATGCTCATGCTTATTCAGTAATTCAGTTGTCTGATACTCTCCCACATGAAGTTAACCTCTGACACATTATTGAAGTATTAAATGTTCTTGTGGTTTTTGACTTGAAAGGGTTTTTTGAACCCTTTAAACTTTTGTTACAGACCATATGTTAGTGTACAAAAATAGCATTTGATTTATGTAAATATAGCAATGAAACCATTTTAGCACAAAAATATGCTGTGGTAGATGTGACAAGAGATCTCATGCATGTATGGCATAATAGCATGGAGGTTGACTTGTTCTCTTTATTCCTCTCAGCTAAGATGGAAAACTTATTCTGTTCTTCTAGAGGTACAGGACTGGGACATTTGCCTTTGTCTTGAATAAACATACCATAGTGAAATTTTGTTTTGAATTTATTTTTTAATCCAATTTGATCATGCATTTTAAGATGATCTTCTGTACTTAATAACAAGATACAGTGCCTGGAGTATTTAAAATGTTTGGATAACTGTAAGTCTAGCCATATGAATAGTGTCACAAACTGTATTATAGCTCTCTTCCTCATTTGATTATATTCAAAGACAGCATGCCTCATGCTAAATGCAGCTGTGAGATCTTTTTACATGCATTTGTAGATCTGAAACAACATGTTCATGGACAGTTATCTTACTACTTTTAACAACTAATTGGGAGGCAAATGTTCCACTGTTGTCTTAATGCTTCCAATTTTTTTTTTTTAACTGAAGAAAGTTGTGTTGTCATCCTCTGAATCAAAATATAATTAATTGATTTCATCATGGTAACACAAAGTCTTTCTGTATAAATTAGTGTAAATTACACAAGTAAAACGAGATCATTAGAATCACACTATTCAATATATTTTTAGGCTGTAGTGTGGGAATATAGCTGTAAGTGCTGTCTTAATGTGTAACCATCTGAGTCCCTTCAGAATTTGCCTGTGTTATGTCTTTTATTGTCAGGAAATAAAGAGTAAGCATCACGCTTGCAGTGCTCAAGGCAAAAAAACCTGATGGAGCACATAACCTACATAAATTATTATAATTGCAGATAAAAGATGATTTCATGTTTCTGGCCAAGAGTTGTCCAGTAGATGAGGTCACAGTTACAAGTGCTAAGCTCATACATGACTGTGGACTTCGATTTGTTAAGTCCATACAAGACATGGACAGTGTTTTCTATTTGCAGATCCCCTGGATGAGATAGCAGAAACTTCACCACAAACTGCTGCAAACTCAGCTACGGAGCTTCTCAAACAGGGTGCAGGTCTGTTGAACTTTTATCCTTGTATTTAAACCAAAGTTTGTGTCTTACAGACTGGGAGAAGCTGAAGCTTAGACTGGATTAAAGGATATGTAAAGGTAGCAGTTAAATTTATTGTGCTGGATAGAAGTGTCAAGAGCACTATGAGAATATGTACCAGACTTTTTCTGTTTTCTGCAGCCAGCTCCTATATTCTACAACTCTTGTGTTTGGTTTCCAGTCATGTGTCTCTTGAGAACATGAGGTACATGTGGGTTACTTCAAGCATGGCAATTTTTAAGCAGGACATTGCTTTCATAACTGATAAACTTTGAGAGGATATTTTCAACCTATGGTTGCAGTGGTTCAAGAACTGTGTGTGAGGTCTGCAAAAGCAATCTAAAGAAGGTGTTCAGTTAGGATTAAGTTCTCATCATAGGGGTTAACAATACCACTGCACAATGCTTACTATTGCATCAATCTGAAAAAAAAATATTAAAGAACACAGTTCTCTGTACTTGGTGCTGCATGTTATAAAGAAACGTCATGTGTCTTTTTCACTGGATACTTTTATGGATTCTTGTGCATAGTGCAAGTTGAGTGCTTGCTGTGGCAAGTTGAGTTGTGTTACTGCAAGCTTGTTTGATGTTATAGAAGAACTGTGACCACAGTGTCTCCAAATGATGTGATGCACTGTTACCATCTGTATGGCTCTCAAACTGGGGTGTTTGCAACAGCTGTGCAGAGGTGTGCTCTGCTTATCTGCTTTGTTAGTGTGCAGCTGATCCAGAGAGCTAATTAAACAGCCTGCTTGAAAAAGTGTGGTGGCATCCTAACTCACCATATTGGACAGTGCTCCAAGTACTCCTGCATAATCTTAAAGTCATCCTTAGTAGAAATGTGACCAACTGTGGTTTTCTGCTGTACAGTGGGCATGTCCAGGGGATCCTGCCCATGTCCTCCCTTGGTTCTTGGTTTTCAGGTTGCTATGCATTCTCCCCAGAAGCCGCCCCATTAGTGTCATTAGTAACACACTACATTTGCCACTTTCTTTTGAGTTTAGCCTACCACCGGATCCACAAATGAGTGCTGTGGCAAAGCGGGTTTTTCTAAGAACGCTGCCTTATTGCCCTCACGCATTAGAGCTCTTCTGAAGGGGCAGTTGCCAAGCTGGCCATCTCTGGAAAGAGTGTTGCTCCTTGCTTGTGCAGCAATCTGCTTCGACTTCAAAATTTGAAGCACTGTAATTGGGCAGGCATACGTGGCTGAGGCAATGGCAAACCTTTGTTGGCTCACTGGTCGATGTTTGTTATGGCCAACAGGGAAAAAAACCAGAAAATAAATTTTAGTAGAACGTTACTTCTTTAGAAAGCCATCAAAAGGGGCATATATTGACTTCCAAGAAATATTGGTTTCTCCTTGTTCAGACAATACTTTTCAAAGAAAAAGAAATAATTCTTTCTTCAGCTGGGGCAGTAAGTCTTTATTGGAGCTGTCATATCATGAGTCATTTAGGGTACTTAGTTCATTTTTTTTAGCCTATTTTGTTGTTTTTCAAGAAGGATTTGGAACCAAAATAGAAAAATTAGCTATGAGAGGTTGTCAGAGGGTTTCTTTTTTGCCTTGATACATCAGAGGTCACTTTCCAATTACGGAAGCATTCAAGTTGTGAAGTGCAACACTGCAGTATAGACTCAAACCACGTAAATTGAGTCCTTTCAAAGAAACTTTAAAGCAGATACACTTTCTCCCTGTCCTTCTATTCCTACACTTCTCTCACTCTGCAAGCAAAAAATTATGTATTTTCCTATAATGATTATTTTTTATAGCCACCTGAAAAACCTGATGAGCATTTCCGGGTTCTAAGTGCTGAAGCTAACTCGAAATCCTTTGCTTCTTAGACACTGACCATTGAAGACTAGAAGCCATACAGATAAGAGGCTTTTCCCTAGAATACACATTGCTTCCTTAGTCTTCCTGTTCAGCAACACAATTTTCTGCCCAAATAAATTACAGTTCCTAATTTCTCTTTACACTGATACAGCCAAGAAACTAAACATTCTGAACAAAGGACATTCCCAGTCTAAAAGAAGCATTGTTAAGCTGTTGGTGATAGCACAAATGTGCTCCAAAATGTCACCTGTGAAAGAAAAGAATAGCAACATTACAGAGCAGCTGCATTGAACAAAAGGTCTTCCTTTTGTTCTAGCTTGAAGTATGGTTTCTTCAGGATTACTATTCTTGATACCTTGTCAGACCATGCATGATGTTCTTAAATGAGAAATCTTTCAGTGTTTCTCATTACCTTTCCTCTCCTTTATAAGCTGACATGTTTCGACTTCTCAACACTTCCATAAAAGTTTCCATTTATTATTTTCTACAGAAGCAAAGGCATCTACTGTATTGGTTAAGTGCTGTTTGAACTATCATTTTGAGGGCAATCTAGATAAAATGCTTGGAAATTTCACTGAGAAACAAAACCTGAAAAGTCTGTTGACAACAATACACTGTGTGGAAGAAGAGGAAGGGACTCTGATGTGTGTGGCAGTGAAAGAAGGGAAGCTTCCTGTCCTGGGGAAAGACCCACAGGATAGTGAAGAGCTTTAGATCTGTACCAGCCATACACAGTAATAAGGGGAGAAGTGAACTTATATAGTTTAGAATGTTCATTAGAGTTTTGGGTTGCTACTCATCATCATAAGTCCCTCTGTGCATGAATTGTAATTGAGTCAAGCAAAAGTTACTGAAACTTTCCCAGCAATGCACAAATACATTTTTGAAATTTTACACTTGCAAATCAAATAAATGAAATCTCAAGATCCCTTCTTTCACTGATGAACTCCAGAGCTCGAAGTTACTGGGCTGATAATTATGCTGGAATCAAACTTAGGCTTATGCAGTTTTTAACTCTGGTTGTTTTGAAAGTGCCAGTGTCTAGCTCTGTAATTTTATGTAGATAGTCATAGGAGAAATCTTAAAACAGATTACAGAATAGCTAAATAAAAAGAGAAACTGTTAGATTTAATTTAGTCTTTGCTATAATAGTAATGTTGACAAGCTAAAGGAAACTGCTAAACAAATGAAATGTAATCATGGTAATTTTTATATGTCAAATGACAGAGTTGCAAATTTTGTCCTGGATACCTACACAAGTGTTTTTACCAAACACAAAATCTCGTGGTGCTAATGTTTAGCTATGGATGTGCATAATCATTCTTGCTCATTCTCAATTTGTTTGTAAACTTGACTTTATACTGCAGTCCCTTAATAAGCATGTGAATAATTCTATGAATTCTATATAATAGTTCATACTTTAGATGACACTGTACTATGTAGTATTATTCAGTAGTACAGTACTACTATATAATGCTGTATAATATTAATACATATTTTCCTGCATACTGCAGATCTGATACGAAACCATGTTAAAAATGTAACTGATAGCCTTAAAAACCAGTGAGCATCTATTTTACAGAGATATTTCAGAAGTTACTAATATCTCCAGAAGAAGAATAGTACTTTTAAAAGTTAGTACATGCTGAAATAAAGAAAAGGCCTAAAACTTTATGTCAGTAGTTTTTATTGGTGTGGAAATTGTTTTACTTGCCCTGAAATCATTAAACATACAGAACACTATGGAATTAGTGAGAAATTAGTTTTGAAATAACCCTCTGTTCTTTTTGTTGTGAAAACATTCTTATCTTGCCAATCAAGTGAGTAGCTCCTTTAAATATAGTTTAAATATTTGAAACTGTAGAACATGTGAATGTATGCTGCAAATGTGTATTTTCTTACTGGGTGATGTATTTGAACTTAAAAGCAAAATATCCCCATTCTTTCAGAAATGCCTTTGCTCCAGTACTACCTAAAGTGTACTCTCTGGTGTTGTCTTGTATTTATTTAAATTTCAGAATATCTATGGGTAATAGATAAATATAGTCATTGGCTTTGATAAAAAGGTATTAAAACCAAAGGGAGACCAAAAGGCCTATGACCTCTCAAAATCTTTCCCCTCTTTCATTACAGCTTGTAACGTTTGGTACCTGAACTCGGTGGAGATGGAGTCCCTCACAGGCTACCAGGCAATACAGAAAGCCTTGAGCCTGACACTGATGCAAGATCCTTCTCCTGTCTCAACCGTTGTCCATTTCAAGGTGTCAGCTCAGGGAATCACACTGACAGATAATCAAAGAAAGTAAGCAAAAGAAGGATGGGAAAATAATATCTGGCCCTGTCACCATCAGGTTTTGGCCTCTGTTGTTTTGACATTCCTAGTTACGTTTTACAGTCTATGTCTCAGAGGATACTAGGATTATAGGAATGATGGTGACTGTGTAAGATGGCTGCAATACAGGAAAATGTATTTTTTAAGCTGTGGACTTTATTTCCACATGGCATATTTTGCCTTCAGAATATCACTTTGATGTGACATCTTTTATTGTTATTTCTTATGAAGAGGGAAGGTAGTGGCCTTGCTAGCATTTGATATTGAACCTACACAATGAAATAATTTATCTTCTTGATGTCTTTCACCAGTATCACTGTACAGAGCTGACTTAAGCAGATGATGTGTATCTTTAGGATCTGAAACAGTGTTTTGGACAGCCTTTAAACAACTGTGATAAAATGTTAATTTATATTTATTTTGCTCTATGTGCTAGTTAGGCTACCGTAAACTCTTTCAATTATAAAAATTACAATAACGAAGGACAACAGGAATTCATTATAGGCTAAGAAAAAGAAGTGACAGACTTCTTCATTCCATAAGGTTTGCAATCATTTGTAGCAGATCACAGAACCTTTAACTTAATTGTAATGCCTAGGAGTGTGAATATTTTGAAACATAATAAAATCAAATTATTCACAAGTTCCACAAAGTTGTCTATCCTGCTGAAATAGTAGCTAAGTGCTCAGATTTTTAGAAAAAATATATTTCATACTTGTAGCTCTTAGCTTGAGAATCAGTTTTCCTTTAGTTCCAAAACTTGATGTTAGTATTTTAAATGTGTATTTATTGAGTTGAAGCTATTCAGGTGGATTTCAAAGTCACTCAGAGATAGCAAAAAATATTGTCTGTATTAAATTATAGCTAAATACAGTTTATTTTTCAGATTAGTTTATTGTTTAGAATTCTAAGCATCTTAATTTTTTCTGAAATTTGTTTTATTTCTTCCTATCCAGACTCTTTTTTCGGCGACATTATTCAGTCAACACTGTTATTTTCTGTGCTTTGGATCCACAGGACAGAAAGTAAGTATGACAAGAAGTATTTTTAACATGTTATTTGTATTGTTCTACTGAAAAACCCCAACAAACAGACCAAAACTAACATAGGTTTCATTTTTATTTCTCCATTCTGTGTTTTTTTTACTGCTTTCTTAATGGACTAGATGGATGAAAGATGGCCTTTCTGCAAAGTAAGTGGTCTCTTTTAAATGAATATTTTAGGAATATCATCAAAGTGATCAGTTTCTTGGTGTTATAAATTACTTTTGTCTGAGATGTGGAAGGGAAAGCAGCTGTTCAGAGACAAAAGTCTCTCAGCCCTTTGTAATTAGGAATTGGTTACTTCTACACCTCTACAAGTTGGTGCCTAATTATGTTATGGGTGGTGGTGGGAAGTCTGGAGCCAAAGCTAGCATGGTTTATTTAGATCACAGCTCTGTGATTTGACTGTGATTTCAGACATTAGAGATATTTGTCTCTCAGTTCTGTGTTCCACCTGTCCAGCAAGACTTAACACAAGCTTTTCTCACTTAGACTGATAACTTAAAAAAAATAAATAAATCTCCTGGTACACAGTTGAAAACACTCTTAGTAATATTAGTGTGTGGCATAAACACATGATTACCTGTGGATTGCAGAATATTTTCTGTTGAAGGCAAACATTATGACCCTTCAATCAAAAGAAATAACTTAAACACAGAGGATTAGTACTTGTTTTTGGAAAGGAACAGAAATACATGGTTTAAATCCTGTTTCCATTACTGTCCACCAAGATGTATGGCCCTCAAAATCACCTCTTTGGGCAATCCCTCACAAACCACACCACACCACGTGCCCCTCAAACTAGATAAGAGAACAGCAATATCGAATCAGATTAAATATATCTCCAGGGTCAGCAACATGTCTCTCACAGCAAATAGTACAGGATGCCATATGGACAAGAGTAGAAGGAAGGGGGCAGTCTCCTTTCCTGATTCTCTCCTGAGCTGGCTGATCCATCTGGACCACTGTGTTTAGGAGTCACGTGGAATCTTGTCCATCAGAACAGAGAAGTGTGCTATGGGTGCTTGTTTCTGCAGTATCTTTTCTGTATTATGAAGTGAGGAAATGCCTATCTGTCAGTTCTGTGACATACTGTGGTTGCTGCCCTTGCAGAGTGTTTGGGTTCGTTGCCAGGAAGCAAGGCAGTGCCACAGACAACGTGTGCCACCTCTTTGCAGAGCATGATCCAGAACAACCTGCGAGTGCCATTGTAAACTTTGTATCAAAGGTCATGATTGGATCCCAGAAGAAGATCTGATGCCTTTCTGTCCTTGACTCAGAGCTCTTTGCTGACTTCGCGGGAGATCACTGTGAGATGTTGAAAGGCTATTCAGCAACAATTTCTGAATATTGTCGTTTCCAATAAGGAAAGCAGAGGGTGATTTGTGTATTGTGTTTGCAAGAGCTCAGGCTTTTATTTCAAGATGCCTCACAAAGCATTATTTCTTTGTTTTTATATCAGAGGACAAAACAAAAGAAGCTGGGTGCCACCCAAAACCATGTAGCCATTACCTGAATGAAGCATAAATGAAGAAATTTTTCTCCTGATGGGTTTCTAATATATCTTCATATGCGGCTTCTCATCATTTTATTGCAGCAGAAATACTTACTAGATTGTGCTGTGTTTTTGTTCAGGAAGTGTTTTGTAAAACCTCCACAAAGGCATTTGCCATGATTGCATCAATGGTAGTTATAGGCCTTGCAAATGTGCTTTTAGGCGAGTGATCATCTGAGGAAAACTATTTGCACTTCCCTATGTCTGTGATCAGTGAGGAGAACTGAATGGAGAAAGGGGAAGATGTATGTGAAGAGAAGATTTGTGCAAGTTGTTTTCTGGTAAGAAAGGAGTGGCAGTGTGGAATATTCTGGAAGATTGCTCTGTATTTAGTGTTAAGAAGGATGAGCTATTTTAGTTTGAAAATTTTTTGATAGAGCAGAAGTGGCAGAACAAAAAAGAAGTGTGTAAATCTGCTATAATTAGGGTGTTTTTGTAATTTTTTTTAATACAGAGAGCTAAGCAGGGAAGATTTAAGCATTTTAGTAATTACAGGATAAATATGAGGGAAAAGCAAAGAGGAAGATTGTATAATTTATGCATTTTTACCTGTGACAGATTATTTATAGTGGATCTCAGACCTTGATATATCATAGAGATAATTCTTAAACTCAACCAATGTTGAGCTTTACCCCTAGCACTGTTTTGTGTACATAAATGTGCGTGTAACCTGTGCCTTGCTAGAAACAATAGTGTGGTATTTTGTATTTTGTCTTACAGTAACAAGACACTTCCCATTTTCTGCCTCTGCAATACTGTTTTATTCCCCTACATGATATGTAATAATATTTATGGATTCTTTTACCCCATTATTTTGCTGGAGTTTTGAGGATTTTTTTACTTTTTTTTTTTTTTTAATCTGTAGGAACTATATTTGATTTGTTATTCCTTGAGTTAGGAAATCTGAAAGAGAATGGAACTTATTTTGTTACTCTGTCCCATTTCTTGAGAGCATTTATGTCATGATTTTTACATTCATCACACTTGTACATCTCTCTTTATCTTTCTTTACACATTGATATTTGAAATGCATAAGAAAGTGCTATTTAGCTTTATAGAAAATTGATGCAGTAGGTTACAGTGAAAGCCTGCACAAGGAGAGTAAACCACTGAAATCCCCTATGTGTAGTTCCCATTCACCCAAAAAGAGCAGTACTAGACCACTGTATGAGAATTGATGATTATAATGCAACTTTAGTGTGGCAAGTGCAGAAAAATTTCATTGCTTCTATTTGTTTCATGTGTGGCTGTCAACATTATATTAACTACCTGAGCAATAAAATAACATTCTGTATTTTGCATATTGAGACATGAGCCACTTTATCCACTTGTAGATTTTATTCCTTTTATCCACCAATTTGAACTTTTTGTCCTGTATAAAATATGGGGGTTTTTAACAGCTCTCTTTGTATTTCTTAAAGTATTAGGACCATGTTAAACCTTTTTCAGTGACCATAGGTGAAGTGTTACCAAATTATTTGTGTAACTACCAATTTTGTGTAAATAACTTCATGCTTTTTCAAAGGAAGGTGATGTGGAGAAGAGAGAGAGAGAGGAGAAATATTTGAAGTTTAATGTATTTGGACAAGAAGGTGGTTTGTAAGTAGCAGTGGGCATTGGATATCTGTAGAAGAGTGAAGCAATCCAAAGTGTGAAATTCAATAGCTACCATTGAAGCAACAAAGGCAAGTACCTCTGATTAGTAACATATAATTCTGTTCTTTTGGCACAGAGGTATACTACTTAAACAGTGTTTGTGTACCATCCAAAAAAAAAAAAAAAGAATGCAATTCTTACTTCTAGGAGCTTTGCTTCTTTTATAAAATGTGAGAACAAGTTTTAAGATTCTTTAGGTGTACAAAGATTCCAGTTGCCTAATCTCATCATGCTGTTGGAGCCCAGAGAATTTCTTCAGCTGACATCTTAAATAGATTTAAGTCTCAATTAGATTTTAATCTAATGTGTAGTAAGAATTGAAATGAGGAGGATTTTTTTACTGTATTTTTTCACTTCTGTAGATAATAAATTTTAGTGTGTCTTCTTAGACACTAAATGTTGGCCTTTGGGCTGAAAATAAAATGTCCTTCTTTTCCCCGTGTATTGTCATTTCCATTCAGGATCTTATTTTTTATTCCTTGTGCTTTCTTAAGGTCTGCTGAATTCAAAAGCACGAGGAATTGCATACTGACACTCCTGGTGGTATTTTCTGGGAGTTTAGCTCTACTTGCTAAGTGGGAAAAAAGAAGTTACCCTGTTTCTAAGGGAGATTTTCTATTTTGCATTCCTTTGGATAGTATATTGCTAGGTGCATTAGCTTTTTAATGAATTAAAAAATGCACAAAGCAAGATAGTGCAGTATGTACCATTATGTAGTCTGTGTAGAAAAATATTCATGGAACTTATATGTTCATGGCAAATACAAGACTAATCTTTATATAGCACTTTCTTTCAAGATTTTTTGGTAGATGTGTATATGCAATTTCATAACTAATGGCAGCAAGTTTATACATATATTTAGCCAGAATCCTGTTAATGTGGTTAGTAAATATACAATTATAATCATACAGTGTTAAACTACAAAAATGCTAAAAGCCATGTTCTTAATTAAACAATTTCACTGTATACAACAGTATCATTAAATATTTAATACCTTTTTCTTGGTTTTTCCTACTAGAGAAAATTTTCACTTTTTTCTTGAAACTGTAAAGAAGCATCTAAAGCTCTTCAGTATATAAATGAATGTTCTGTAAATTCTTTGTATTGTCATTTTTTCTGCTCTTCAGATACTGCCTTTTTCAAATTACAATAAAATTACAAATGTGAAATTCCGCCACACAATGTCACAGAGAAGTCTGTTCTGAATGGAAGTTACCTTCTGGCATTCAAAATCAGCTAATTGGCAAAACCTTCCTCATGAATTAAGAATAATTTTGATGCTGGGGTTTAGTTGTAAGAAGCGTTTGAGATTTCTTTCAAGGACTTCATATGAGCCTGTGTTAGTGCTTCAAGTCAGTTAAAGTCCTAGTTAATTTGTGGTTGTAATGGTATAAAAGTATCTATTGCCTGCATTGCATATTCAGTGTAAGAAGGAAGAATATCACAGAATCACAGAATTTCTAGGTTGGAAGAGACCTCCAAGATCATCGAGTCCAACCCATGTTCCAACACCCCAACTAGATCATGGCACCAAGTGCCACATCCAGTCTTTCTTTAAACACATCGAGGGATGGTGACTCCACCACCTCCCTGGGTAGATGATTCCAGTATCTGACCACTCTTTCTGTGAAAAACTTCCTCCTTAACTCTAGCCTGTATCTCCCTTGGCGCAGCTTGAGACTGTGTCCTCCTGTTCTGTTGTTGCCTGGAGAAAGAGACCGACCCCCAGCTCACCACAGCCACCCTTCAGGAAGTTGAAGAGAGTGATAATGTCACCTCTGAGTCTCCTTTTCTCCAGGCTGAACAACCCCAGCTCCCTCAGTCATTCCTCACAGGGCTTGTGTTCCTCACCAGCCTCGTTGC
>VZTB01006884.1:69642-85450 GCA_013397245.1 Thryothorus ludovicianus | reverse complement strand
CTAACCCAGCAAAGAGTGTTCCTCTCCAAGCCACGGCCTGCCAGCTTATCTAGGAGTATGCTGTGGGGGACAGTGTCAAAGGCCTTGCTGAGATCCAAATAAACATCTACAGCCTTCCCTGCATCCACCAGGTGGGTTACCTGGTCATAAAAGGTGACCAGGTTGGTTATGATGTTACCCTCTGAGATATTGTAACCATTTAACTGTGCCTCCACAGTTCTTACACTGGAACACTTTCCAGAGGGGGGTGAGAAATTTAAACCCTGGCTGAAACAGGTACAAAATCGGTGTATAAGACACACAGTGACAGTTGAGTTACATACATGCTTTATCAGGATAATTTCTGAGACTGATAAATTCTGGTATGTCATGCTTACACCTTTTCTGTGAGGCATACACTGACAGGAATTTTATCCACAGTGTGCTTGACTGTCATTTGTCACTACAGGCCATTGTGAGGTTTATGAATGGTTGTAAATTGACAGTTATTCATGAGAAGTGTTGGTCTTTTATTAGAGTGAATTATAATGTGGGGCAGATGAAAGAATGCAATAGTAAAATGGATCTTCTGTGTCAAGAGTCCAGTCCCTCCTGTTAAACTCTTGCCCTTGAACCTGGGTGCCATTGTGTATGCGTGCTGCTGTTGAGTGCATTTAAAGGCTGCTCTGGAGTCTGCTCTGGTAAAAGAAAATCTGCTTTCATCATTCATCCTAGATACATTCACAGCTAATTTATATGCAATTGTTCTTAGGCCAGTGTTCTCTTTGAATATCTGTTCTCTCATTAAGATATTTATAGCAGAGAGATCTGCTCCCCCTCGTGTCCTTCAGTCTTCTTTTGGCAAGGCTAAACAAGTCAATACTTGGCCTTTGTGTTTGAAAGGCTGTTTTTTGTCAGTTATGTAATTTCTTTGAAGAGACCGTTAAATATACAGCCAGACTCTTTATAAAAGGGGCAGAAGCTGCTGCCTTGTAATTTTTTATATGTTTGTATTAGAAAACACTTGGAACAAGAAAACTTGGCCCACCAGATAGGTGGAGTAAATCTCTCATCTGCTTTTGCTGTTGATACCTAGAATAAAAGTTACAGTAGCATAAAATGTAACAGACAGTGTGGACAAAGGAAATTACAAAGGCAAATAGCTGAAGAAGTATTTAAAAGCCAAAGTCAAAAACAAGAAGCTTGCAGGAGACTTAGCACATCTGGTAAATTACCAAGAGGGCAAAGGGGAGAATTAAAGGGTCTTGCTGAATAACTGAGAAGGGATGTATATGACATATCACTACAAGGGATATCAAACTACAACTATTCCCTTCCTTTGAAGACATTTAGTGTCTCACAACATACAAATATTTGGACCAGTTTTAATGTTTTATTATTCGCAGAATCACAGCATGGTTGACAGTGGAAGAGGCCTAAGGAGATCATCTAGTCCAACTCCTTTGTTTAAAGAGAGACCTCTAGAGCTATTTGCCCAAACAGCTTGAATTCACCAGGGGTAGAATCTCCACAGTCTCCCTGTCAGTTGGTGGTAGTTCTTAGTCACTGTCAGTGTTTCTTGATATTCAGAGGTAACCTCCTGAGCTTCAATTTGTGCAAGTCACCTGTTGTGCTGTTACAGGGCACCAATAGAAAGAGCGTGGTACCCTCCCTGTATTTATACACATTGATGATCTCCCCCGGCCCTTCTTTGCCAGGCTGCTCAGCTTCTGTTTTGTGTCATTGACAACTCACTGAGGACACACTCTGCCTGATCATCCATCCAGATCATCAATTAACATATTATAAAGGACCGGACCCAGTATGGACCCCTGGGGTAGACCACTAGTTACTGGCATCCAGCTAGACCTTGCACTGCTCATCAGCACTGTCAGTGCCCAGCTATGCAGGCAGGTTTTCAATCTACTTTCCTGTCTGCCCATCTAGCTTCGTCAAGCTTGTCTATGAGAGTGTTACCCAATACAGTGTCAAAGGCCATACTGAAGTCCATGAAGACAATATCTACTGGTTTTCTTGAGCCAAGTCAGTCATTTCATCACAGAAGGTTGATCAGCAATGACTTCCCTGTAATGAAGCCATGCTGACTCCGTGGAGGTGGTCAGAGGGCTGGAGCACCTCCCCTATAGGAAAGATGGGCTGAGTGAGTTTGGATGGTTTAGCCTAATAAAGTGAAGGCTCCAGGGAGACCACAGTACTTAAAAAAGGCCTACAGCAAAGATGAGGAGGGACTTTATCAGGCAGTGTATGATCGGATGATTGGTAGCGGAGTAATAATGGTTTTAAACAGAAAGAGGGTAAGTATAGAAGAGGAAATTCTTTGAGTCAAAGGATTGTGAGGCACTGGAACAGCTTGCCCAGAGAAGCTGTGGATGCCCCATCCCTGGAAGTGTTCAAGGCCAGGTTGGATTGGGCTTTAAGCAACCTGATCTAGCAGAAAGTCTTCTGTCCTCATAAAGATCTTTAAGATCCTTTCCAACTCAAAACTATTCTATGATCTATGATACTGTGACCCACAAACAGGTGGTGCTTTTCCTTGTGAAGATTTCTTCTCTAGGTACGTATTTTTGGCATTGTTTTATGTAAGGTGTTCATGGGTGCAGCTTACCACTGGTGCCTTTACAGTAAGATAAGCAGTGTTTACAAATGGATTCACCTCAAATTTCTGCATGATTTTTTAAAAATCTAAGTCTTTAAAATCATTAAAATACATTTTAGTAATTGTAAAAATCTTCTAATGTCTTTGGTAGAATTAAAATCTAAGTCTTTAAAACAGAACTAGCTTTTTATGTAAGAATTACTTACTTTTTGTTTCATACTATCCTCAAATTTTGTTTTAAATATCTACAACTATTCATATCCAGTCTAATTAAATCTGACTTTTGGATTTTTTCTGTTGCCACCTGTATTACATATAACTCATTTGTTTGTAAAGCAGATGGCAGATATGAAAGAAAGTAGAGGAAAAGGAACTTGGATTAAATGCTCTATAGATGGGGAATTAAAATATGGGATGGAATTGGCCCAGGAAACCTGCGTGCTTGTGTTTACTGCAGTAGAATAATCCAGCTTTAAAAATTAACAGACCTATGTTGATTGAAGTACTAGTTTCAAGCCTTTCTGTTTGCAAGCTAATGTGAAACTCCCACTGAAGCACACGGTAATTGTTTATACCTAGGATATGCGAATAATGGGAGGAGGCCCTCAGATTTCAGCAGGAAGCTTCACGGCACATGGATTTCTCCCTGCATATGAAAATAGTTAAAATGCATTCATATAACTTCGTTCTACAGCAAACTTGGAGTCATGTTCTCTCGTATAAGCATGTTTTGCTCCAACTGACAAAAAGACAACAACCCATGAAAGTAACTGCTAGGTTGATAATTTTCTTGTTGGAGCACTCAGACAACTTTTGACCACTTCAGTCTCTTTCCATAACAAGTGCCAGGTACCATGTATTTGAAATAGCGCTTAGAAGTCTGTTAAGGATTTTTATGCAGAAATGTGGCTTAATATGTGTCAGGATGTTTTGTTGCAAGGCAGTTAGGAATAAAATCCCTAAAGGTAGTATTGATTATATAGTGGCATAACTACAGTATATGGTATATACATGGGCTGAAACATGTATATGAATTTGTTCCTGTCAGATATATATTTAATCTCACACCAATTGGTGAACATCCAGATATGATATTTTTTCTATATTCTTACATGGGACCCATCCGTACCTGTTTCTCAGCAAAAATTGAATAAATGTGGTTTCCACCTCTTCAGTGGTAATATTTAGTCACCTTTCACTATAACTTTTGTGCCTAATTTTGTTATAATAACATGTTGAATAGTTATGAATTTTGCTTGCTTCTACCTCTGATACATTTGTTCGTGTGGAATACTCTCATGCCTGAACCTTAGTCCAGTTCATTGAGTGACATGCAGTCTGAATATACATTTTCCTGCGTGCACTGTCACACAATGTATTGGTTTTGCATGGCCTGGGTTTTGGTAGCTGGGGGGCCACAGAGGTGGTTTCTATGAGAAGCTTCTGGAAGCTTCCACCATGTCTGGCAGGGCAAATCCCTGCTGGCTCTGAAGATGGACATACTGCTGGCCAAAGCTGGGCCAATTAGAGAGGTTGGTAATGCCTCTGTGATAACATATTTAAGAAGAAAAGCAAAACAAAGTGAGGGCACTAGCCAGATGATGCTTAAATAATTTAAGTCAAAGTTACAAAGTGCTTATATAGCTTGAGTTATAAGATATCAATATAACCTGATATATCTATATAACCTGATATAAATAACTTTTATTCAATGTAATGGCTCGTTATGGTGCTTAATGCTGAATAGGCAAAAAAAAAGAAGAAAAAACTCACCAGGGGATAGCTTTAGAGATAGATAAGTATAATGCTAATGAAAAATTGGCAAGTGCAATGCCAATTAGCCACAAAACAAAGAATTTAGGCTGATTAAGACCAGACAGTCCAAGGAACACCATAACTAAACATGCTCCGAAGACAAAGTGGAAAAGTTCAGATGCAAAGAAGACCTTGGAAGCCTTCATCAAAGACCCCCAATGACCTCCGAATTCAGGAGATGCAAGCACAGTGCAAAAGATCTAATAACCATGAGATCATACTATGTAAATTAGTTCCAACATGTATATCATGATGTTGTAGTGACACAGTGATACTAAGCAATACTTTCTGTATGTATATACCACAGCACTTGACAAAGATGGGTGAGTTAGGTGGAGATACCCCCCTCACCACCAACACTGCAATAAACAAATACCTACTCTATAGACATCGGTCTATGGGGATTTAGTTCCAGCCTATCTTTCAGGCATCACAGAGAAAATGAGGAGGTGAAAACATGTGAGGGAAGACAACATTGCAACACCAAGGTCAGTGGAGAAGGAGGGGGAGGAGATATTTCAGGTGCGGAGCTGAGATTCCTCTGCAGGCCATGGTGATTAATGACCATGATGAAGCAGCTGTGCCACTGCAGTCCATGGGGATCTGTGGTAACCAGGGCTTGTCTCTGACTTCCCTGGAGGCTCAGGAACCCTGACAGGGGGCTCAGAAACCTTGGAACAGAGCCCAAAATACCTGTGATTTGGATTTTAGCCCATGGGAAGGATTGCCAACCTTAAAAGAATTACAGATCACAAGAGTTTAAATAGAGTAATAATAAGTTTGTCACAGGGTGTAAAAGTAGATTTTGGGTTTTAGTACAGGGGGGTGTGTGAGGCCAAGATGGAGGAACCTCGTGGCTTTTTAGGTTTCCTCCTTCTTCACATTCTCCATTTCTGCTGTGATGGTGACACGGGTGATTGATTTAGAGTAGAGACCAACTGTCTAACATAGGTGATAGGTATTGGAAAGTAATTGTAAATAATGTAAACGTAGTTTTTAGTATAAAATATAAAGACCGCCTTTCAGGCAGGGAGTGTTGCCTTCTGCTGTCCTGCCAGGAAGACCTCGGCAGGTCAGAGAAAGAATGTTATAGATAAGAAAAAGTAAACAGCCTTGGAAGCAAGATCTGAAGAGTTCCAGCTTCTTCTTTCATCGTGGCTGGGGGAAAAGGACTTTATTAGCTCAGGAAAATTTCTGCAAAAGCAGCAAACCCAACAGGGATCCACAGGGGATACAGAGATTCACCCACAGCCGGTGGGGGAGATGCTCATGCTGGAGCGGGAGGATGCCTAGAGGAGGCTGTGATCCAGCGGGAGACCCAGTAGAAAGAGAGAGAGCCCCTGCTTCCAGGCTGGAGCAGCTTGTTCTTGGAGGACTGCACCCTGTGGAAGAGTGATCCACACTGCAGCAGTTTTGGGAGAATTGCTGCTCATGAGATTGGACCCACACTGGATAACTGTCTCGTGGGAGGGACCATCCAGTCTTACAGAGGGAGGACTCCTGTCTCCCAGACCAGTGGAAGAAGATCTGGGGTAATGACCTGACCAAAACCCCAATGCCCTACGTCCCTGCACTGTCAGTGGGAAGGAGGGAGGGACTGGGAGGAAAAAGGTGTTTTAAGGACTTATTTAGCTTTTCATTATCCTCCTCTGATTCAGTTAGTAATAAATGCACTTTGCAACTTTAAGTTGAGCCTGTTTTGCTCTTGAAGTGTTTTCTCCTGGTCCTTATCTCAACTCATAGACCCTTGTTAATTTTTTCCCTCTCCTCTGCCCAGCTGTGGCAGGGAAGGGTGAGTGAGTGGCTTTTGTTGGTGTCTGGTGTTGGGCCAGTGTCAAACTATGACACACAAGTAGTTTTTTAAAGTACTGTGGTCACAGTAAGGCTATCTAAGTGTGTATTTACTTTCAGACCCAGGGAAGATATTGCTGAGATGTAATAGATACGATTTTTAGAAACTACTGGAAAAGATAAAAAAAACCTGCATGAGTTTGAAATCACAGAGTCACTGTAAAAGAGAAACAATGTAAAATGTCTCACAAGATTTGATGTTTATTTTTGTTCAAGAAAGGTGATTAATCTTTTATAAAATGGTAGATGCTTGCATGGAAAAATCCAGTCTTGAGTTTTTGTCTTTAAACTAGACAAGCAGTTGTTGGCAAATCCCTGTGAACATTAATACTATGGTAAATTTGTGAATTATGATTTCTGAGGTGGATAAAGTTGTAGGGGTGATAAAATAATGTCTTTGATCTATTCCTCCTATATTTAATTGCAATAGCTGAGGTTGACTTAGTATCTCTGGACCTGTTATGTACCTCTGATTGTATGTGTTGGGAACATTCCAGAGTTGTTTTTTTGTGGTCCTTGTGTCCTTAAACTTGTGTGCTTTTGTAGAATCTTGCCCACTATCCACAAGGTTGTTTTGGCTATACTGAGAAAGGAAGAACAACATGCCTACAAAGGAAGGTAGACGTATGGTAATGCTATGAAAAAACTTGAGACTTTGAAAAAACGGAGGCTGCAGAACTAGATCTAGGATTTTTGGAAAGTGGAATAGTGTTAACAGGGAGAATAAGTGGGAATTTAATTGGTTGAGTTTGGTTTTCTTATAATTATTTCTACTCTAGTTAAAGCGTAGGTGGTTGAGACTTTCATTTGCCTTGTATTTCGGTTTACATAAGGGCAGTAGTATAGGAAAAAACTGAAAAGTGGAAGATCTCAATAAAAACAGGTCATGAAGGAAAATGTAAAATTCCTTCTCTGTTAACAAAAAATGCTAACCTTGAGAAATGAAAAACTGCAAAGAATACTCAAGAAATCAGGAAAGATGTCCTAAAGGTTGCTTTGTGATTTTGGGGATTCTTGGGTGCTAGATCTCCGGAAGTTCTTCAGGGTTAAAAACATGCTTCTTTTTAAAATTTATAGCTCAGCTTCTCATGTAATCTCTGAGAACTTTATGAGAATAGAAGACAAAGTGCAGTGAAAAAAAATTAAATGAAATGCTGACTTGTTTTGCCATTTTGTCTCCTCCTGATCTGACCTCTTGCCAGCTGATGGAATGATTTAGACACAAAGCTGTAGTGATGCAGCTCACAGTAGCACAGCCCTGTGGAGTTTTCCTGAGCAGCTCTTTGGGAGCAGTTACTCTGTTTTTCTACTTCTTGGTTTGTATCAGTTTGCAACAGATACTGAAGCAACACAAGGGCAGCAGCAGTTGCAGGAGAAGGGACACACATGGAGGAGGCAGAGCTTGTCTGAACGTAGGTGATTCTCCCCCAGCTGACCTTGGACCTGCTGTTCTGTGTTAGCAACGTAAGCAGTGAGAACTCCACACAACCACTCTCACTCTTCTTCACTAGGATGGGGGAGAGTTTTGGAAGAGTGAATATGGGAAAACTCATAGTTTGAGTTGATAAAGACAGGTTAGTAGGTAAAGCAATAGCTGCATGAACAAGCAAAGCTAAACAAGGAATTCATTCAGTATTTCATATGGTAAGGCTGTTCTTTGAAGAAGTTGTGCAGCTATGGGATGAGTGGGTTCATGGTGCAGTGGGTGAAGATCTGGCTGAAGGGCAGAGCTCAACAGCTGCAGTGAAGATCTGGCTGGTGATGACTGGTCACCAGCAGTGTTCCTCAGGGATCAATCCTAGGGCCAGTTCTGTTCAATATATTTCTCAGTGATCTGGACGCAGGCTTGAGTGCACCATTAGCAAGTTTGCTGATGATTCCAAACTGGCACTCCTGAGGGACAAGATGGCTTGCAGAGGGATCTGGGTAGCTTGGAGCACTGGACAGTGATTAAAGGGATTAAACTTAACCAGTCCAAGCACCTAGGATTCAGTAGAACTTGACACAAGGCAAAATTGAGTGAGGAGTAGCTGCAAAGCTGCCTTGCCAGAAGGGGACTAGGATTGCTGATTGGCAATTACCATTTCTATAAGCAATACATAGATATTATATCTATTACACTACTATTTCTAAAAGCAGTACAGTACCTACTTAAACTGTGAGATTATATTATATTAACAAGCAGCTAAAAAGGAGTTATAATGTATACAATATCTAAATATGAATAACAACATGCAAAAGCAAATACATAAATGCGAAAGCCAACATTATTTAGTAATTTTTAACAGCAGGATTAAATATTGTCTTATTGTTCCTCATAACAATTGTGTCTACAAGTTGAAGTGTTTTGATGACCTCACAGTTCATTTTTGTTGAAGTAAAATGTTCTGGTTCAGAGCATTTCCCATCGCAGTGTGAAGAATCTTTTCCCCTTTAATAGAACAATATAACAGATCTTTCAATTCTCATTTGAGTTTTACTACAAGCAATGATCCAAGATGAACTTCACTTCCACTTATTGATGAATTTATAATATAGCATGTAGCTGGTTACTGAGTTGTAGTATACTTCAGGAGTTAATGTCGTTTGAATACAGCAGCTATTGTACTCCCTATCCAGTAAGTTGTTATATTTTTCATAGCCTAACTCATCAACAAAAAGGACTCAACCATTTGTCCCATGTCAATCCTCCCAAACCCTAAGTGCTAGTGATATATACAGTCTATTTTAAGTACTTAAAGTACTTCACCACTATTGTACTGTTAAAATGGGATAAACCCTATTTGCCAAAGGTAAATTACATATATGCTGTTTTACCACTGAAAACTCGAGTTTCTTCACAGTGAAGCCATCAGTACTGCTGTGTGGACGCTGGCCGTGATCAGGGAAAAGCAGTTCTCAGCTTTACTCAGGCTGGCCCTGGGAAAAGCATGCAAAAAAATCCAAACAACCTGGCACCTGGTGTTTGTGTAAATGTTACAGCACAAGAATAGGCACTGTTTATGCTAGGATGTTTACAAAAGGATGTTGATCCTTTCTTCTCCAATAATATTACTGTATTCTCGGATTAACCTATCCGCCTCTAGACTGCGAAGCACGCTCTAAAAGGTGTGCTTCGTTCAATAAAGTTGCTTTTAGCCATTGCCTTCTCCAAGGTGTGTTGCTGTTCCTTCGCCGCTCCTAACTCTACAGCGGCATCTGGTGACATCTGGTGACACGACGTGTACTGCGCCTGGTTAAATTCGGACGCGCGCTACTGCTGGAAAACAGGGTCGGAGTCTCCGAACTCTCTCTGAACCGGGGCGAGTGCCTGTGCAAGGCAGGTCGTGGCCAGAGCCGTGCCGTCTGGCAGATTTAGCTGCAGCAGAACCTAGAAAACCGGGACTGCATCTTCGAATGCCGTCTGATCTGGGGCCAGGAACCGATGCCGTTCTGAACGTTTGGCTGGAGTCCAACTGGGAAACTGCGGACCCCCTGGACACTGTGGGACGAATATCCAGTGTCTGCGCGTCGGACTACCATCCTCTGCTCATAGAGAAAGAAGCGCTGTATTTCCCTGCCCGAAAGCAGTGGGATCCTGAGTTAAGCTGTAATACTGAGCATGGATACTCCTGTCTCGGATGAAGCCCTAAGTGCTTTTATTATCCTGGGCTCAAACCATGGTTTTTCCGTGGACGGGGAGACTACGTTTTCTCTGCTTGCTTGGCCGATGTTCGGCGATCGTTTATGGCAAGCAATTCAGAGAAGAGACCCCACGGCTCCCCCACTGATGAGCACCTGGGCGACACTTTCTATAAGCCTGCAAGCCAGTACTCCAAATGGCAATGAAACACAGGAGGGAAGTGAAGTAGTTCTTGGGACAGAGAAAGAGGAGGCAGAGAGTGACTCGGACTGCGCGGTCGTAGTTCGCTCTGTGGCTTCCTCCGGAAAACCAGAGATCCCCCATGTAACTTATGCCTCGCCTAGAGACTACGTTCCGCCCACCCATCCTTCTCCTAATGATTATGTCAGGCCAGTTTACCCCTCGCTCGCACCAGCGTCTCTGCTGACCGTGAAGCTGAGCAGTGCGCCGAGCGCCCCTCTCCATTTGCGCCCTGAGGGGCAGATGTCTTTCTTTCGCAAGCATCAGCGCCCAGCATTCACATGGAGGACCGGACCCCTCCATCACCCGATGGCCTCGCTGCACAGGTCACTCCCTCGGCCCCTCTGCTTTTCCTGCAAGGGGCGGCCAGTGCTCCGCTTTTCCCTGCGGCAGCAGCAGGGGCGGTGGTCCGGGCTGCAGCAGAGGCATGAGCGGCAGCGGGTGCTGCAAGGCGAGCGGCAGCGGCCGTCCAGGAGGCACAGGGGCGAGCCGCGATGGCGAAGCAGAAGGCAGCCGCGTTGCAGACGGCGGTGGCGGCGCTGACAGCTGCGTGGATGGCGCAGACCTCGGCAGCCGTCCCGGCACCCACAGAGGGCGAGACTCTCTCTGCCCTTCAGCGTCCATCTGCGGGCGCGGCCCCGCTCGCCCAGGCTGCAGCGCCAACGCCCCCTGTGCAGGAGTGGCGACGGCTCCTCCTTTGCCTCCGAAGTCTCCACCTGCCCCTCCCGCCCAGACTGGGGCACTGACATCTCCCTCTGCAATCACGGGGGTGGCGCCGGCCCCTGCACTGCCTTCAACATCACAACCCATTCCGCCCGCCCATAGTGTACCGCTGGCACCTCCCTCTGCAGCCACAAGGGCGGTGCTGGCTTCTCCTTCGCCTTTGCCGTCACAGCCCACACCACCTGCCCTGGGAGAGGCCGCTGCCCGGCTGCCCAAGCGCCTTCGGCTGCTATGTCTTCCTGCGTCGGCTGTGCACCGCCTTCACCACCCCCCACCCCCGTGTCAATGTCGCCAATACCGGGGACGACGGGCAGTGGCCTCCTCTCCGGGCGCATGCCTTCGCTCCAGGGAGCCGATGCAGCAACGAACCATGGACCTCTCCTCGGAGCCACCTCTGGATGCTTCCTCTGTGCTCAGTCACTGTCAGGCACAAGGATCATCGCGCTTTCTGGGAGGCAGTCAAACTTCGGGCTTTGCAACATGAGGACTGGGACTTGTTAGAATGAATGGGGATGCCCGAGGGTGGTGTCCACACTGGGGGAGGAGTGGAAGAGGACACCCGGAGGGACGCTCTCGAGCTCGATTCGACCCCTGGGGAGGGGACACAACCAAATGATGTTCAGTCGCAAGGGGAGGTTCAAACCTTTCCAGCGTTTGAAGCTGTTCTTAACACTGGGCAACTTGATAGACATGTCATTGCTTGGCATGCGGTGCAGGATTTACAAGATAAAGTTGCAAGATATGCACTTGGTTCTATACAGGTTATACAAATCAGAGTATTAAATACAGATTTTCTAGCCTCATATGACATTAAGCATATAGCCCAAGTGCTGTTTCAGCCTGTTCAATTCAGAGTCTTTGAAGACAATTGGAGACAGATGGCTGGAAGAACAGCTGCAGAAAATATGCATCGCCTTCGGGCTTATCCCAGGTTTGCTGTGGGAGTAAATGTTCTCTTGAGCAACCATGCTTTTGCCAATCCTGATCTTCAGGCTACCTGGGAACCTCTAGTTCTTGAACAATGCCAAGAGATAGGCTTTGTAGCATTTCTAAAAACTACAGAGCAGCTGATCCCAAGCCAGGATATGTAAAAATAAC
The DNA here is from genome assembly GCA_013397245.1 of Thryothorus ludovicianus. Taxonomy (NCBI): domain Eukaryota; kingdom Metazoa; phylum Chordata; class Aves; order Passeriformes; family Certhiidae; genus Thryothorus; species Thryothorus ludovicianus. The sequence continues at coordinate 73,505 of VZTB01006884.1, read as the reverse complement.
TCAGGGTCTTAGAGAAACATTTTTAGAATTTGATGAGAAAGTGGCAACAACTTTGGAGAAACAGGTAGAGGACAATCATCTAAGGCAACTGTTATGCAAACAGTTGGCAAAAGATAACACAAATCCTGACTGTAAAAAGATCATACAAGCTCTGCCAGGAGATCCATCCATAACTGAAATGGTTGAAGTATGTTTTAATATAGGTTCCATAGATCATGAGGTATCTACACTAGCAGCTGCCATGTGGCACCAGCAGCAAATCTCTAAGGGTGGAAAACAGAAAAGGGGAAAAATAAAGGCAAGGACAAGCAGAAACCATAGCAAAAAAAGGCTGAGATACCTACTTTGCTATGTGCCAGGTATGCAAGGCCAGGTCAATATGCAAATCAATGCAAGTTAAAAACACATGCTAAAGGTCAGTAGTTGTCAGGTTCAGAAAACAGACAGATGAGTGCCATAGGGTACAGTGCTCAGACACAAATAGTGCCTCAGACCACAGCACTGCACAGGTTCGCTCAGCCAATTTTCATGCAGCACCCACGGCTCAGATGGGGTGGATGTTCACACCACAGCAACAGTCATTCTAGACTCTAGCAGTGCACATAAGATTCCTCTGGATGCCACTGGACCTTTAGGCCATGGGCTGAGTGCACTGCTTGTAGGAAAATCTAGTGCCACCCTCCAAGAAATCTTTCTGCACCCAGGTGTCCTTGATTCTGACTTTACAGGTCAGATCTCTGCTTTGGTTTCCATGTCTTCCTCCCGTTACCATCCCAGCAGGAACTTGTATTAATCATCTTGTACCGTTTGTGTTCCCAGGACTGATCAGCAAGATCATAAAGATAGTGGCTTCAGATCCACAGAACCATCACAAGTCTCTAAATAACTTCTATCAGCGCCCACAGATGGTGTGTACTCTGGTTCTAGCAGGTGCAAGCCTGCCACAGATTGAGCTCAAAGGATTGATTGACACAGCGGCAGATGTCACAATCATCTCCCTTTCTGCATGGCATCCCATGGCCCCGCTTGGTCAAGCTGTTGAAAGGTTGGGGGGCACAACGCAGATTTTGTAAGTCAATGGCCTGTGTTGATGAAAAATTTTGAAGGGCAGTCAGCCTCAGTTTGACCCTACATTATTGCAGCTCTGATCAGCCTCTGGGGGCAGTCTGGGGAGCATGAATTGAAATGCATTTTTAATTGGGGCCACTGTGATGAAGGGTGGAAAATATCCTGTGCTGCCTTTATGGTGGCTAGTAAACACACCTATTCTGCAAAACCAGTGGCCCCTGCCAAAAACTAAATTGATTGCCCTTCGCCAATTGGTTAAAGAATAGTTGCAACAGGGACACATTGAATCTTCTACAAGCCCCTGGAATACCCCTGTGTGGGACATTGAGAGTGATCGGAGAGAAGAAGTTGCAAAAAAGAGTTCCAACTAGCAACTGCTTCTTGTGTAACCATTATAGCATGAGAATATGAGTTATGTTAAATTGTTTATAAGGGATGTTAGTTTGTTCTTCTCCGATAAGCTTATTGTATTCTTGAATTAAGCTATCCGCTTGTAGACTGTGAAGCACGCTATAAAAGAGCTGCTGCGTTCTAATAAACGGCCTTTTTGCCATTTCCTTCTGTGAGTGTTGCTGTCATTGTGCCGTTCCTAATTCTACAGCGACATCTGGTGACCCCCAACTTGTGACTGAACTGCGCCTGACCGAACTTGGGTTTCGGCAGTCACGGTGAGCCTCCGAACTCCGTCTGGGCCGGGGCGACTGCCCGGGCCAGACTGTCCTTGGCCAGTGCTGTGCTGCCTGGCACATTTAGCTGCTACTAAACCCAGGAAAGCGTGACTGCATCTTTGAGTGCGGTCACACGCTGGAGCGCGAATTCCATGCCTGAAGTTAATGCCTTCTGGGAAGCTCCGTGACCCTTTGGACACTGCGGGACGAACACCCACAGTGTCTGCACGTTGGCATACCATTCTCTGCTCATTGAAATAGAAGTACTGTAATTTCCACCCACGATAGTGGGAGCACGAGTCATAAAGCTCAGAGCCTATTAGGCTCGCTTGGAGCGGCACACCCCCTTCCAGTTTAGTTCCTAGGAGGAAGCGATCTCTGTAAAAATGGGAAGGCAACATTCTGTAGAGCAGGAATCTATGCTTTCAGCATGGAGAACCATATTGCCTAGCATGGGGAATCCTGTCTCTAACCAGAGTTTATGTGCCTTGATGGCTTGGGCCCCACAACACACTTCTTCTATGGATGCTCCTGGCAGAGTCTTGGAGACCATTTGTGGGGAGCGATTCAGAAAGGGGATGCTACACCACCCTGGGATTCACATGTAAAGATTTCCTGAAGAAGATCTGTATCTTCCCAAGTATAAACTTAAAATTTAAAAAACAGAAGATTCACATACAAAGGCTTTCCCTGGAAGAAATTTCTATCTATCCAGGTCCAACTAACTCAGAAAGAGACACAAATCCTGGAACTCCAGACACTGGACTGAAGACTGTATAGATATTCAAATCACACCCGGACACAGCAATGTCGGCCCCTTCTTCGGACCCTGAACAGAGATGAGCACCACCTGAATATTCAGAAAAAGAGAAAAAGACAAAAGAAACTCTAGCCTCAGGCTAGAAAAACAGTATAAAATATAGACTCATGAACTAGACCTTTGTGAACTTCACCGGTCTACAGTGACAGGGAAACAGATCTGAGTTCACCCAATGTTTGAACGTTGTCCAATTCTATTGTGGCTGGCAAAAAGATTGTAATTCGAAATGAAATAAATTAGAAATAAAGATTGTAATGTGAAATAAACCCTGTTCATTCTTTTTATCAATCTGGCTCTTGCAAATTTATTAATTTGGCTAATTCGATCACTGTCTATAACAACTGCAAGGATTGTTCCCTTAGTCCCTCCACCTCCCACCGCAGGGACAGCTCACACCCTTCCCTTCCTGGCGGCAGCAGCTGCGGCCACCTGGGTTGCAGCAGATGTGCGTGCAGCAGCTGGTGCAGTGGTACAGGCGGCAGCAATCACCTGGGAAGCACAGGAGTGAGCCAAGGCTGCAGAACAAATGATGCATAAGGTTTTAGCTTTTATATATTTTTTAGATTCTGTGCTGTTTTAGTGGGTAGCTTTAGGTTTCACATTATATGCTACTGAGTTCTCTTCACAGAGTAGACAGACAAAACAATTCCTTCTCTAGCTCAATAACTTTCAGGCCCAAGAACAAAAACAATGATGAAGTGAGAAGAAAAAAACAGGAGGATGGAGCTTCATAACCTGAAGCTATGGTTGGACAATTGATTCTAATATGCTAATGGACCAGAAGTTATAAAAGTGTGGAACCTCATGATCGGGTGTCCATTTTTGTGACCATTTTGGGGCGCATCTTGGGTGTAGTCCGGTTGGACTCTTGTGTGGCACAGGTGTACCCACTGAGACCTTTTAATAAATCCCTGCTTTATCCTTCTGCTCTGTGTAGTCACTGTTGCAGGTCAGCCTCTAGAAGGCAACAGTTTCTGGCAACCCAGATGGGACAGTGAAAAAATCTAGAAAACCCCTCTGGGCTGGGAAAACATCCAGCTCGTGTCCCCCCAACACTCCTGCCGGGACTCCAAGGGGACCCAGCTGCAGTCCAGAAGGTGTCAGAGTCCAAGGACCCACGGGACTGGTACAAAGACACGTGAATAGTTGGATAAAAAGGGTATTCTGTTTTAGCACCTGAGTTAGGTGTTAAGAGCTCTTTTGTAGTTTGTTTAATGTGAAAGGACCCTAGGGATCCAGGCGGGGTGGCTCCTGCTCTGCATCTCCCTACAAGCAGGAAGAGAGGATGCTCTCTGAAAAGTGGGGTT
>VZTB01006884.1:40565-68999 GCA_013397245.1 Thryothorus ludovicianus | reverse complement strand
AAATCCTGGAACTCCAGACACTGGACTGAAGACTGTATAGATATTCAAATCACACCCGGACACAGCAATGTCGGCCCCTTCTTCGGACCCTGAACAGAGATGAGCACCACCTGAATATTCAGAAAAAGAGAAAAAGACAAAAGAAACTCTAGCCTCAGGCTAGAAAAACAGTATAAAATATAGACTCATGAACTAGACCTTTGTGAACTTCACCGGTCTACAGTGACAGGGAAACAGATCTGAGTTCACCCAATGTTTGAACGTTGTCCAATTCTATTGTGGCTGGCAAAAAGATTGTAATTCGAAATGAAATAAATTAGAAATAAAGATTGTAATGTGAAATAAACCCTGTTCATTCTTTTTATCAATCTGGCTCTTGCAAATTTATTAATTTGGCTAATTCGATCACTGTCTATAACAACTGCAAGGATTGTTCCCTTAGTCCCTCCACCTCCCACCGCAGGGACAGCTCACACCCTTCCCTTCCTGGCGGCAGCAGCTGCGGCCACCTGGGTTGCAGCAGATGTGCGTGCAGCAGCTGGTGCAGTGGTACAGGCGGCAGCAATCACCTGGGAAGCACAGGAGTGAGCCAAGGCTGCAGAACAAATGATGCATAAGGTTTTAGCTTTTATATATTTTTTAGATTCTGTGCTGTTTTAGTGGGTAGCTTTAGGTTTCACATTATATGCTACTGAGTTCTCTTCACAGAGTAGACAGACAAAACAATTCCTTCTCTAGCTCAATAACTTTCAGGCCCAAGAACAAAAACAATGATGAAGTGAGAAGAAAAAAACAGGAGGATGGAGCTTCATAACCTGAAGCTATGGTTGGACAATTGATTCTAATATGCTAATGGACCAGAAGTTATAAAAGTGTGGAACCTCATGATCGGGTGTCCATTTTTGTGACCATTTTGGGGCGCATCTTGGGTGTAGTCCGGTTGGACTCTTGTGTGGCACAGGTGTACCCACTGAGACCTTTTAATAAATCCCTGCTTTATCCTTCTGCTCTGTGTAGTCACTGTTGCAGGTCAGCCTCTAGAAGGCAACAGTTTCTGGCAACCCAGATGGGACAGTGAAAAAATCTAGAAAACCCCTCTGGGCTGGGAAAACATCCAGCTCGTGTCCCCCCAACACTCCTGCCGGGACTCCAAGGGGACCCAGCTGCAGTCCAGAAGGTGTCAGAGTCCAAGGACCCACGGGACTGGTACAAAGACACGTGAATAGTTGGATAAAAAGGGTATTCTGTTTTAGCACCTGAGTTAGGTGTTAAGAGCTCTTTTGTAGTTTGTTTAATGTGAAAGGACCCTAGGGATCCAGGCGGGGTGGCTCCTGCTCTGCATCTCCCTACAAGCAGGAAGAGAGGATGCTCTCTGAAAAGTGGGGTTAGATTGCAGTTGGCTTTGGGCCAGCAGTGGCACGGAAGTTTAGCTCCTGTACTAGGACTCGGAAAGTCATGATTTTGAATCTTGTACTGTAATTTTGTGATTGCTTGCTCCTGCTTGTGCTCTCCCGCTGTTTTTTTTTGTTGTTTTTTTTTTTATTTCTGCCGATTTTCTTATCCATAATTGTTAAGATATGGGGTGTGTATTCTCCTATGAGTGCTGTACTAATAATATTCCCAGAGATTAGAGTTCTAGTCTCTCTTCCAGGTCAGCCTCCAGAAGGCAACACAAGCAGCAGTTGCAGCGCAGGTGGCGGTGGCAGCGCTGTCGGCTGCATGACCACCACAGCTCGTGGTGGCCGTGCCTGCGCCCGTAGACAGCGTGACTTTTTCTGTCCCTCAGCATCCATCGGCAGCGGCGACCCCTCCCACCCACGCAGGAGTGCCGGCACCACCCTCTGTGCCCACAGGGGTGGTGGCGACTCCTCCTTCACTTCTGACATCACCGCCTGCCCAGGCTGGAGGGCCGGCGCCTCCCACTGTGGTCGCAGGGGCAGCACAGATTCCTCCTTCGCCATTGACATCACAGGCCACTCCGCCCGCCCCGGGACGAGCCGGGGCCCCACCGTCCAGGAGTGGCTCCCCCACTTCAATGCCTTTGGCAGCCGCGTCCTCCTCCGTCGGCTGTGCGCTGCCTCTGCCGCATCCGCCTCCTGCTGACATCACTGACACCGGTGGCAACAGAGAACGGTCTCTCCCTCTGGGGACATGCCTTCGCATCAGGGAGCCGCAGGCACGCCAGGTCCTCAGCATCTCCCCCGAGCCATCTCTGGACACTTCCTCCGTGTTCTGTCATGGTCAGACAAAAAAATCGTCGTGCTTTTTGGGAGGCAGTTAAACTTCGGACTTTGCAAAAGGGCGACTGGGACTTGCTAGAACAGATGGGAATGCCAGGAGGTGCTGTTGTCACTGAGGAAGGAGGGGAAGAGGGCGTTCGGATAGATGCTGGCGAGGCTGAATCAACCCTTGGGGAGGAGTAACAGTAAAACTGTAGCAGCGAGGTTGAATCCCATGAGGGGACTCTAGACTTTCCTGTCTTTAAAGCTGTCCCTAACACAGGAAAGTATGATAGACAAGAGGTCATACCTTGGCGTGTAGTCCAGGATTTGCAAGGCAAAGTTGCACAATAGTTCTACAAAGTTGCCTTGGTTCTACACGTTATGCAAATTATCAGAGTATTAAATACAGATTTGCTAGGCCCATATGACATTAAACATATAGCCCCAGTGCTGTTTCAGCCTGTCCAGTTTAAAGTATTTGAAGATAACTGGAGAGAGATGGCTGAAAGAACTGCTGTGGATAATATGCAACATCCTCAGGCTGATCCCAGGTTTGCTGTGGGAGTTGATGCTCTTATGGGTCAGAGTGTTTTTGCTAACCCTGATCTCCAGGCTACCCGGGACTCTTTGGTTCTTGAGCAGTGCCAAAAAATAGGCAATGCAGCAATGCTAAAAACTATTGAAGCGACTGCACCTAAACCAAGATATGTAAAAATAACTCAGGGTTTTAAAGAACCATTTTTTATCGTTTGTTGAGAAAGTGGCAGCAGCTTTAGAGAAGCAGGTAGAGGATGAGAGTCTGAGGCAACTGTTATGTAAACAGTTGGTAGGTGTGCAAAGCCAGGTCATTTTGCAAATCAATGCAAGTCTAAAAAACATGCTAATGGCCAATCGTAGTCTGGGAAACAGACAGATGAGCACCACAGGGTACAGCACTCGGACACCAGCGTTACCTCAGAACACAGCACTGGCACAGGATTGCTCAGCCAGTTTTCAGGCAGCACTCACGGCTCAGCCAGGGGGGATGTAAGCACCGCAGTAGCAGTTATTCTAGACTCCAGCAGTGTACATAGGGTTCCTTTGGATGACATAAGGTCTTTTGGACCTTTGGGCCATGGGCTGAGTGGACTACTTGTGGAAAGGTCTAGTGCCACTCTCCAAGGAATCTTTGTACACCCAGGTGTCATTGATTCTGACTTTACAGGTCAGATCTCTCCTTTAGTTTCCACGCCTTCTCCCCCTGTAACTATCACAGCAGGGACTCGTATTGCTCAGCTTGTGCCTTTTCGATCATATGTTCCCAGGACTGATCAAGGAGATTGAAAGTCAGTGGCTTTGGATCCACAGGACTGCCACAAGTCTTTTGAACTATGAATAATCCTGATCAGCGCCCACAGATGTTGTGTATTCTGATTTTACCCAGCACCAGCTGGCCTCAGATTCAACTCAGAGGTTTGATTGATACCAGGACCAATGTGACAATCATCTCCCTTTCTGCATGGCATCCCACGTGGCTGATGGCCTGCTTAGTCAGGCCATTGAAGGGTTGGGGGGTGTAACACAGACCTTTGTAAGTCAACAGCCTGTGATGATCAAAAATTTCAAAGGGCAGACAGCCTCAGTCAAACCCTACATTACTGCAGCTCCAATCAGCCTCAGGGAGTGGGATGTTTTTGGCAGCCTGGAGGGCGCAACTTGAGACAAATTTTTAATTGGGGCTACTGTGATGAAGGGCAGAAAATATCCTACACTGCCTTTATGGTGGCTAGTAAGCACACCTAATTGGCAAAACCAGTGGACCCTGCCAAAAATTAAATTGATGACCCTTTGTCAAAGAATTGCTCGCCCTTGGTTAAAGAACAGTTACAACAGGGACACCTTGAACCTTCTACTAGCCCCTGGAATACTGTTTTTGTCATAAAGAAAAAATCTGGGAAATGGAGATTGTTACAGGACCTCAGAAAGATTAATGTGGCGATGGAAAGCATGGGGGCATTGCAGCCTGGTATGCCCTCAACCACCATGCTTCCTGCTGGGTGGGACATTCTGATCATTGATCTGAAGGATTGTTTTTCACAATGCCTTTGTGCCTTGATGACAGGCCAAAATTTGCCTTCACTGTGCCTGCAATTAACAATGTGGAGCCGGTGCAGAGATATCAATGGAAAGTTTTGCCGCATGGCAGTTGCAACAGTCTGACTATCTGTCAATGGTATGTGGCTCAGGCTTTATCTGGAGTCCGCGAGCAGTTTCCTGATGCATATTGTCATCATTACATAAGTGACATCCGGGTGGCAGCTCCTACCCAGGAGGAAATGCTGAGGATACAGCCTCAGCTCTTCGCTGCCTTGCACTGTTATGGACTGCATGTGGCCGCAGAAAAGGTCTAGCAGCACCCTCTTTGGAAATATTTGGGGGTCAAAATTTTGGACCAAACCATTCAACATCAAGAGGTGCAATTTGTGGATTCTATTAAGACTGAACGATGCTCAGAAATTGCTGGGTGTTATTGGCTGGTTGTGTCCTTATTTAGGGCTAATCATGGCACAATTGTCCCCGCTTTTTAATATTCTAAAGGGGGACTCTGGCCTGAATTCACCTCAGAGATTGACTCCTGAGGGGCAACAAGCACTGAACGAGGTGCAGCAATCTCACTCATCAGATATGTCAAGTAGATCCTTCCATTGATATCATTGATATGTTTTTATCACCATTCCAGATTTATATCCTACAGGTATTATTGGCCAATGGAGTGACAAATGGTTGGATCCCTTGCATAACTTGGAATGTGTCTTTTTGCCACATCAGCCAAAAAAGATGGCACCTACAGTGTTTGAATTGATCGCTCAATTGATAATCCAGTGCTGTCAGTGATGCTTGCAGTTGATGACAGTGGATCTCACGAAAATTATTCTTCCTATAGAGCAGGAGTCCTTTGAATGGAACCTTATTAATAGTGCTCCTTTTCAAAATGTGCTGCAGAACTTCTCAGGGCAGATTGTCTATCACCGGCCCAGTCGTAAGTTATTGCAAATGGCAAAAAACAATCAAACTGTCATTGTGACCCATGAATACTCAGGTGCTGTGCAAGGTCCCACCATCTTGACTGATGGGTCAGGAAAAATAGGAAAGGCCATTATTACCTGGGAGGATGAGCCCAGTTGGCAAGTGCTGGAGGGCCATGAGTCAGGTTCGACTTAATTGGTTGAATTGCAGGCTGTCACTATGGTATTCCAAAGATTTTCTCAAGTGCCTTTTAATTTGGTCATTCACTCTGATTATGTTGCAGACATAACTCAGTGTTTGGATTGCTCTCTCCTCAAGGAAATCAACAATGCAGCTTTGTTTCAGCTGTTGAAAACCTTGTGGTGCACAATTCAGACCTGAGTTCATTCGTATTACATGCTGCATATGGAGCCACACAAATTTGCCAGGTTTCCTAACAGAAGGTAATGCCAGGGCTGACAGGTTAGCTAACCCTGCATGGATAGCACCTCAGCCTGACAAGATTGCACAAGCCAGAGTGTCACATGACCCTTCCCATCAGAGTGCACACACTCTCCAAAAGCAATTCCAATTAATGGCGACTGAGGCTCGTGACTGTTGGGGGTTGGGTTGTTTTCTTGTAGAATTTTTTCCCAAAAGAGTGGCTAGGAAGCTGATTGCTGGGTACTTATGGACACTTTAAAGTACTTGAAAGAGAAAAAAGAAGTAACTGTCAAGAGGGAGTAGGACCGACTCCACCACTCTCTTGGGGGGGCTTGGAAAGAACGGAGGGGTGCAGTTTTTGAATCCAAAGAGATCTGACCAGACCTCACTTGGAGCGGAGCTCGGAGCAAGTTTTGTGGGTCCGCTGGGAATTCAGACCCTGGTCTCTCCCTGCCCTGCTGGGAGCTGCTGCCCCATCGCTTTGCACCCACGGCTGCTTCAGTTTTGCTCTGGGTTTTCTCCACGCCATTTCTTCTGCCTGCTGCGATGTTTTCTACAGCTTCAACACCTGCTGCAGACCTTCAGATCCATCTCGTCCTTCGGGACTCCTCGTCCCCTTCCCCCCCCTCCTCCCAGAAAGGTGCATCGAAGAAAAACCTGTGACTGTTTCCTAACCCAGTTTGTTATTAATACTGTAGTTATTGTTATTTTGTTAATCTCGTTAGACTCATTAGTAAAGAACTGTTATTCTTATACCAAATTCTTTGCCTGGGAGCCCCTTTAATTCTAAAGGTATAGCAATTTGGAGAGAGGAGGTTTGCTTTCTCCATTGCAGGAGAATGACTTCCTTTTTTTTTTTTCTTACCAGGCATACCTGTCTTCAAACTAAGACAGTGACATTGTCAGTTCTTATGCTAACTGTCAAGGACTCACTGCACCTTTATCAGTGGGGGTGAACCCTAGAGGCCTGAAAGCCCTGCAGCTTTGGCAAACAGATTTCACTCATGTTGTCAAATTTGACAAACTTAAGTATGTGCACTTGTCCATTGATACTTTTTCTTCCACAATGCGGGCATCAACTCATACGAGAGAGAAAGGTCATGACGTGNCTGTCTTCAAACTAAGACAGTGACATTGTCAGTTCTTATGCTAACTGTCAAGGACTCACTGCACCTTTATCAGTGGGGGTGAACCCTAGAGGCCTGAAGGCCCTGCAGCTTTGGCAAACAGATTTCACTCATGTTGTCAAATTTGACAAACTTAAGTATGTGCACTTGTCCATTGATACTTTTTCTTCCACAATGCGGGCATCAACTCATACGAGAGAGAAAGGTCATGACGTGTTGCTCATTGGAGAATGGCTTTTGCAGTTTTGGGCATACCTTCTGCTGTGAAAACTGACAATGGTCCTGCTTATGTCTCACAAAAGACGTGGCCGTTTTTGCACTTGTGGGGAGACTCGCATAATTTTGGCATTCTGCATTCTCCAACAGGTCAAGCCATTGTTGAATACGCTCATGGTACTTTAAAGCATGTTCTGGACAAACAGAAAAGGGGAATGCCTGGAGAAACTCCACATAGTGGATTGCAAAATGTTGCAGTGTCTANCATTGGAGAATGGCTTTTGCAGTTTTGGGCATACCTTCTGCTGTGAAAACTGACAATGGTCCTGCTTATGTCTCACAAAAGACGTGGCCGTTTTTGCACTTGTGGGGAGACTCGCATAATTTTGGCATTCTGCATTCTCCAACAGGTCAAGCCATTGTTGAATACGCTCATGGTACTTTAAAGCATGTTCTGGACAAACAGAAAAGGGGAATGCCTGGAGAAACTCCACATAGTGGATTGCAAAATGTTGCAGTGTCTATTTTTTTTGATAATTAATAGTTTTGATTGTTAATGGTTTATCCCCATATCTTCCCATGTTTTCTCCAGGTTGGTACNTGTCTCACAAAAGACGTGGCCGTTTTTGCACTTGTGGGGAGACTCGCATAATTTTGGCATTCTGCATTCTCCAACAGGTCAAGCCATTGTTGAATACGCTCATGGTACTTTAAAGCATGTTCTGGACAAACAGAAAAGGGGAATGCCTGGAGAAACTCCACATAGTGGATTGCAAAATGTTGCAGTGTCTATTTTTTTTGATAATTAATAGTTTTGATTGTTAATGGTTTATCCCCATATCTTCCCATGTTTTCTCCAGGTTGGTACGTTCATAAGTTGGTGTCTTCCCCTAAACTGCCCTTCATTGTGTCCCCCACCATTTGTTGTCCAGAACCTTCCCTGTCAATCCCCCATGAACTAATCCCTGTTTGCACTCCATTGGCCCAGGTGACCCTTGTCCCTCCCAAGTATTCCCTCATTGGATGTTGTGTTGTAAACCCTGCCTGTTACACTGCCCCTTCCTCTACCCTATTGGTCAATGATTTGTATCCAACTCTGAGACCTCCCCCATATAAAAACCCCTGCACAAGTCTGTTTGGGCTCTTCTGTCACTGGCCCTACCAGAATAAAACGTGTGGGAATTCATACAGGAGGCTTCTCTCTCATTCTTTCCCCACTCTTCAATGCTGCACCAGCCCTACAGTAGAAGCCTGTGTGCTTTACAGCTGCACGCTTCTCTGCTAGGGGCAGCCCCTCTGTGACAGCTGTGTCAGGAGCTGGCCAGGGTTGAGGAAAGAATCTGACATAGTACGTCAGGAAAAGGCTCTATATACAATCAATCATCTTACAGTGCCACCAAATTCAGACAATCCTATGATTGTAAATGACTTTTCCTTGTTACAGGCTTTGTGTATGTATGCCCTGAGCAAAGATTTGGATATGTGATGTAATCATGAATAAGTGGCAGGGTCTGCACGAGCTCATCATTGGGGTTGTGGGTATGCATGTATATACTGGAGTATGATAGATACCTGCGAGGTGTGTCTGCCCTGACTTGTAACATCAGAGATGGAAGATAGCCAATGCACAACCTTCAAATGATGATCAAAATGCCAGTCACCAATCAGATGGACCCTCTGCAACTAGGGACTGAAAATTCATCTTTGATTTGAGAGTCAACTGTTGACAAGTTAGACTACCAGTTTCTTTGAGCATGCTAATGATGCCTTTTCTTAGAATTAGTAATATGTTTTTTAGAATTACTAGTTGACTTCTTGTAGGCAGGAACAGGACTTGAGAATCTCCCTGATCACTCTAAGGCATCCTCAGACCTCTTGAGCTGTGTTTGTTCTCCTTCTGCAAAGGGCGCTGCAGAGGGCTACCAAGAGTTTTTCACTAAAAAAGGGTGACTTGTGGATGCTGGCCATGATCAGGGAAAGGCAGTTCTCAGCTTTTCTCAGGCTGACCCTGGGAAAAGCATGCAAAAAAATCCAAACAACTTGGCACCTGGTGTTCGTGTAAGTGTTACAGCATGAGAATACGCACTGTTTATGCTAGGATGTTTACAAAAGGGTGTTGGTCCTTTCTTCAACAAGCTTACTGTATTCTCAACCTATCTGCCTCTAGACTGTGAAGTACACTATAAAAAGTGTGCTTCATTCAATAGTTGCTTTTAGTCATTGCCTTCTGAAAGGAGATGTGTTGCTGTTCCTTTGCTGCTCCTAACTCTACAGTGACACTGCTAAGTCTCTTGGACATCTCTGAAGACCTGGTCGTCATTTGTTGGTTGTGGTTTCCAAGGCTTCAAGATCTGGAATCAAGTTAGCGGCTTAATTTTCTTTCTTGTTTAAAAGAAAGGTTATAGCTTTCCAATTTTCAGTGAAAAGCCTCAGTGTTTGAGTCTTGATAATAATTTATAAATGCTGGACATGCCATGAAATTGTGTATTTCAAAAACCTATTTAGGAAAAACAATGTCTGATCACACATACTCTTTCCAAATCTAATTCTTATAGGCACCGAAAAGTGATCTGTACTAAGATAGGAGATTGTCTCAAAGTCTGGATGTGTATTATGATGAAGTGTGTCATGCACAGCTGTGTATCTTAATGTTTAAAAACAGAAAAATCTTGGAATAATTATTGTAAGACTTTCTAAAAGATAACATTCATGCTTTGAAAAATTGCAATTGCCTTCTGAACTTTGGCAGAATGAAATCTGAAAATACACTTATGTGGGTAAAAATGAAACCAGTGAAGTTCTTCATAAGTACATTACTTCAGCAATTTCAATTAAAACAGCAACTGTTCTACCATCTACTTCGTGTTAAGACACATATATGAACTGGCAACGCTGTGAAGCTACTCATTCAGTGCTTTGTTGTATGGAGACAGAATCACAGATAATAAGCAAACTTATCAATGAACAAACTTCAGCTTTGCTGGATCAGTTTCTATGTCTCTATTAGAGAAGACTGAAAGAATCATCTGACTTTTAGAATCAGTAAAAATTGCCAGTGGCAAATGCACATATCATGGCACATATTTAGAAGTATGGAGAAAATTAATTATACCAGATAGATCAAGATACTAGATTATAGCTCTGATGATGTACCACAAAGTGACATTCTTGTCTGACTCTCTGCAAAAATGTTTGTTGGATTTCCCCATGGTCTTTTGCAGTGCAGTTTTGGATAGTTTGGATGAATACAATGTTTGAGTCATTCTGGGATCTCTGTGTGACAATGTGTGTTTGTGAGATCATCTGGAGGCTGTTGGCTCTGGCCTTGGAAGTTTGCTAGCATTTACTTTTGCATCCTAGTAGTAATGCTTGCCATTTAGGCAAAGATCCCACAGAGACTAGGGCAGGCACCAAAAGAGATGGGGGAGCTGGACAAGTGTCCCTCAACAGCAAGAATCATGCATATACTTGTCCAAATGGCTAATGGTGAGGCATGCTGTGTGCTGGGCAACTGCTGGGTGGGGAGCAGTCCTCAAAGCATAGCCTTGCATCGTAAGCACTTCATTGTTTGTTTGAAGTAATGAACTTATCCAGGAAGACAGGAGAGTAAAAAAGAAATAAAAATGTCATCAGCAAAGTTGAGGAATACTGCCAGTGCAGTCAGCTCAGTGAACAGCTACTGTGCAAGCTGTGGGTTGTACCCTGGGTGAGGGGAAATACACCTGGCCACCTGCCTGGCACTGGCTGTTTGCCTACCAAAGGACGTGGAGAATCTGTTGCACCAGACAGAGAGGGGTGTGTAGTGTCTGTGGTAGTCACTAAGGGACTCTGTAGAACTCAAATAAACAAAGAGGGGACTCCAGACCAATTAAGACCAAGAGGCACACGTAAGGGGCATGAAATGTGTGTGAGGAACATGTCCACAGACCACAGGGATGCAAAAGCCCAGAGATCCCTTTGTTTGGGGTCCCTCCCCTGAGCCATCAGCTCGAGTTGTGTTGCTGCTGCACTGTGGGAATTAGACATGTCTCCCAGTAGTCCATCTCGTTTCCTTTACACAAATGGAATGAGATTACTGGGAGACATGTTTCATTATATGGTTGAGACAATGGGAACATGACAACAGCTCACATCTTGCCAAAAACATCCAAAGATATTTTTATTACAGAACATTTTAAAAACTTTTAGCTAATACCATATTGCCAAAGCTAACAGGCAGTTGTTCTAGCCAGTCATTAAAAGTACACATGCACCTGCTTCACAAAATGCTTGCTTGTATGCTTTCTAGTAACAACACACAATCCTTCATTATTAAGCTTAAAATCTTCTACTATCTTGCTAGGCATGTTTTTCTGCAGTCTTAAGGTCTATCTTAGACAAGCCTAAGATTCAAGCTATTGTTTCATGTCCTTATTTACTATACTCTTGTAACTTTCCTGCTTGCAGCTGCAGCTTAACTCTGAATTTTCTATTCTTTTCTAAGATCTGCTTTTACAGCTTTCTTTCCTTTACTCATTCACACATTGCACCATGATTAAATGATTAAAGGAGCCAGATTTCTGGGACTCTGCCCCAGGAAACCTAGAGCTCAAGTGATGAGGGAAACGTGTCTGACTCTGTGAGACAGGTGTATGTAGGGGATTGAGTGGGACACCTTTTAGCTTGCTGAAGCCACCTGCTGCAAACGGGCTTCTGTCCCAGTAGTTAAAAGTCTGGGGTGGTGCAAGTGACTGCTAGAGTGACATCAGAATGGTCAGACATGAATGTTTCCTTAACTTACCCAATCCCCTGCAAAAAATGGGAAGGGAGCAAATGACGGAATTAATGTATGATTTTAATTTTTTCCCCCTATCCTAAAAAGCTTGCATTAGCTTGTTATGGCACTCAGGAGGCTGTATGGACTGGGGAAAAGATTACTTTTGAATGATGCGCAGTTTAGAAAAACAGAAAAATTAAGAAGTGGTTCACAAAACTGTATGATTCCTGTTTGTGTCTGGAGATTGCTTGTCACATAACGTGAACCCTGAGCCTGCAGCTAGAGCCTCTAGGATTGCTGTGGTAGTGGATGAGATGGTTATGCTTTAGGAATCAGGAGGCTGACATAGACAAATGGCTAATTTTTATTCCTGCTTTTTTTATTCCTGTCTAAGAAAGGAGTAAACCAGAACCTTCCCAGGGATGTGGTAGAGAGTGTTAGGATGGATTGGACAGGGTACTAGATAATCTCATCATGGCTCTTTCCCATGAAAAAAGTTGGGTCAGATGACCTTCCAGCCTGGTCTGTTCTAAGATTCCATGTTTTAAAACTCTAAAGCCCACTTGGATCTTCCTTGCAGGGTTAAATTGGCCTCACACATAGGTGTGAGCTTAATAGATTAGTAGATTTGTAATAATCTCTATGATGCTTTTATTGTAGAGAAAGCTGACACATATATATAAACCATGAAAGTGAATACTTTTATTCACTATTACCAAATCTGCATATGTCTACTTCCCTGAGTGCCAGCTATTTGAAGCCATGCTACATCATCCTCAGCATCTCTTCTGTTGGGTTTTCTACTTTTGCAGAAATTCTCCCATGCTAATAAAGTCCTTTTT
Organism: Thryothorus ludovicianus; assembly: GCA_013397245.1. NCBI lineage: Eukaryota > Metazoa > Chordata > Aves > Passeriformes > Certhiidae > Thryothorus > Thryothorus ludovicianus. The sequence goes on along the minus strand of VZTB01006884.1, from coordinate 56,407 downwards.
TTCACACCCGAGATGAAAGAAGAAGCTGAAACTCTTCAGATCTTGCTTCCAAGGTTGTTTATTTTATCTTATCTAAGACATTCTTTCCCTGACCTGCTAAGCTCCTTCCAGCAAGACAGTTGAAGGCACACTCCACGCCCTTGAGGCAGTGTTTATTCTTTATACTAAAAACTACATTTACATTATTTACAATTACTCTCCAATACCAATCACCTTTGTTAGACAGTCGGTCTCTACTCTAAACCAATCACCCGTGTCACCATCACAGCAGAAATGGAGAATGTGAAGAAGAAAGAAACCTAAAAAACCACGAGGTTCCTCCATCTTGGCATCACACACCCCCATGTACTAAAACCCAAAATCTACTTTTACACCCTGTGACGAACTTATTATTACTCTATTTAAACTCTTGTGATCTGTAATTCTTCTTTTAAAGTTGGCAATCATTCCCATGGGCTAAAATCCAAACCACAGGTGTTTTGGGCTCTGTTCCAAGGTCTCCAAGCCCCCTGCCCGGGTCTCTGCACCTTAAGTGCAGCCAGAGACAAACCTTGTGTTCCCACACTCTTCTTGCCAGTTTAATGTTCCCTGCATGAAGCATGCACATAACCTTAAAAGGAGCATTTGTGCAGTAAGATATGACTGTTGGCTTAACTGATGACTTGCTTGAATATATCAGGGAAACTTATCTGAACACTTTTAATACACATGCATATATGTCTTACTTATATGTACATGTATATGTACGTGTATATATATATATTTATTATATAAATTTCACAATGTCCAAGGGAATTAATTTTAATATAATTTGCTGCCATATCAGTAATCTTATGTGCATATATTAATATGTAATTTATATACATGTCTCTGTATGTTAACTTGTTCTGTTCACTAGACTGTGCATATGATAACATATTTCTGCTGTGGGCATAGATTCCAATATCTCATGGAAAACTATGCTAAAAACTGAAAGGCCTCTTTTTTGTAATTAGCAGCTGATTGTACTTTAGATACTCGATCAGTGGCATGCTCATCTGTACTTAACGATGTGATACTGACAACACAACTATTGTTGTGACAGTGTTGTTACAGTGACAGCTGTAAGTTGTCTAGAGAAATGAAGAATTTTTTGTTCCAACTTAGAAAGCTTGGTGGTAGCATAAAAGTGAGAACAGAGAGGGTGTTAAAAAAATTCTAATATAATATTGGCTTTTGCATTTATGTATTAACTCTTGCATGTTGTTATTTGTCATAATTATTTGGATATAGTACAATTTATAACTCCTTTTAGCTGTTTGTTAGTATAATGTAATTTATCAGTTTAAATGTGCACCTTATAGCTTATAGATCTAGTGTGATGAATGTATTATATCATAGCAAAACACAAAATGTTAAAATGCTTCTATGTAACTAAGGAAATAGTGTAAAGTAATTATGTTTTTTCCCCAACATGCTGACTAACTTCTCCAAGTGAAAACAGTGACACAAACCAGAGAACCGGAGAATAATTGGAGAAAGGCTTGTTAGCTCCAGACAGGATGGAGACACAAGAAGAAATAAAATATATTGACCTGATCTGCAGGATGTCATGCAGATAGGCCAGAGTGTAAAGACCAAGCAAAAGAATTCCTGAAACATATAAAAGCTCACAATAATGTTTGAATAATGTATGAAACACATGAATATGCATGTACCTCAGTAATGTAACATTATATATCTTAGTCTACCAGTGGTGTTTTGGAACAATAGCCAGAAACATCCTAGCACTGGATATTGTCCCTTTTTAAACTTTAAAAAAAAATTCTGAAGCATGAATTTCATTTTTTACAGAGGGGCTACTGTTTCAGGGACATGTGATGTAGACAGAAAACATTTTTGTAAAGAAGAGATCTTAGACGACATGATTAACTTGTTCTCCTGCATTCTCACAGACAAGAACATATCTGTATCTGATAGTCCAACTCAGTTTATGAAGTTTTACATACTTTCTTCTTCCTTTTCTTAGAATTTATCATAAGGGGGATATCTGAGGAGGATGTCTGCTCTTACAGAAATGATACTAACTCACAGGAACTCTGAGTTTCAGAAGCAGTGCATTTTAAAGCAAGCAAAATGTGCATTTAAGATTTAAGTGGTGGATACTGGTCTGTTCAGTGAAGAGTCTGGGTAAAGTGTAGAATGCCCAGGTGGTTAAGGAGAATGGAAAGACAAGGGATACTCTTACCTCCCACTGGTTTCTTAATGATTGACATGATGAGTTCTACAACATGGGTAAAATCTTGGCAGCATATAATTAGATCTGTGAGGAGAGTGGAAGTCATTTTGCCTAACTTTTATACAGTATTAGATTTTTCTTATGTAACCAAAATACTGACCAAACATTTCCAAAACCAAAGCTATTATCAATGGGTTTATTTTGTTATATGTTTATATACTCATATATGTGCACTGTATTATGTTTTTGTGTGTGCTGAAATGAAGGGAAGTGAAAGCCTGGAAAATTTAAGGAGTCTGGCCATGCAAGGTGATGACAGATGCAAAAGCAAAGTTAACTTCAGAACTCTTGACAATCCCAATTGCCATCAAATTACTGCTGTGCTCAAGTTTATTTTGGCTCATTTCCTTGGGACATCTGTGTTTATTATTGTTTAAAGAGTGGAACTGGGAGAGAGTGGTTGGGATGGAAATTGATTTCTTGGGATTTTTTTTCATTTAATTTACTGCTTGTGCTTGGCACTACTTGGAATTCTTACTAGTTTTAAAGACACTGATTCTTGCTTAAAGGCCTTTAGAATTAAGCATCCATGAAGAAATTCTCGACGGTAGAGTCAGTCTGGTTAATTGGTATTCCCTTACCTCCCAGCACTGTCAATCCTTTCATCTCTTTTTTCAGCAGTGGTGGTTGAATGTGTCCCAAAATGCCCAGGTTTCGCTGATGTTTTTGCTGATAGCTGAAAATTTCTGCCCAGCAGATGGCGCGTTTGTCCAGTGCCTGAGACCCGCTTGAGCATATAAAGCTAATTCTCTGATGTTGAACTTTCCTTCGTGCCGTTAAGATTACACAGAGTGATTACACAGTGATATGTACACTTTTTGCTCCTCAGAAAAGAAGGAGGATATTGTGCCTGTCAGTATGCTTGGAGGAGACGGTTCTTTTAAACAGTGTAAGTTGTTCATCTTTGTTTTCTTCTAAAGTTGAAGCCATTCTGTTTAAACTGAATGGTGCCACTTTGTTTCTAAAATGCAGGAAATGTTAGAGGTGATTTTGGTGAATGTAGGCAATGAAGAGTATCTGAATAGGGTATAGAAAGCTGCCAAGGATAACTCTAACCTCTTGGTGCCCCTCTCCTGGGAATTGTACCTTGAAATCTCCACCATGGCCCCTCTGATAGCTCACTATACTTCCTTTCTGCTGCTCAGCATTAAACAGAAGTTTCCAGAGGGAAATATGAAGAATTTTGAGTGAGACAGCATATAACCCTTAGCTGCTTAGTCACTAACCTCTATCCTGGACTACGTAGCATATCCTGACAGACATTTTTTCCTTTAAGACATTAGTACAGCTCATTTCTGAATGAATTTTACAGTTATCTAAAAATAACACATTGTAAGTGAATTTCTAGCAAAATTGTGCATGTCATTCTAAAATGCTTTTATTCTATTGTGCAATTAAAAACCAATTATGAATTTGCATATTCCATGTGTAGCTGTCATTGAAAAAGCATGATGTGGTTCTAGTGTCCTAAGGCTTAGATGAAATCAACTCAAATGTGCTGCTAATGGATGTTCCCTAGACAAGTTTTTTGCTTTATCTGGTAAGGATTTTGTGGCATAGTTTATTTGGGTTATTTTAAAGGTTTTGTGGGTTGATGGGTTTGGGTGGGTTTAAGGTTTTTTTGTTTGGTTGGTTGGTTGGTTGGTTTTTTGGTTTTTTTCCCATGAGAATATCCAGCAATAATAATGGATTTGGATTATGAAGAGAAATTTTCATAAGTGTCTTCTTAAGACATTGATGCTGAAATGAAGAAATTGCAAGACCTGCTCCCAATTGTACAAGCAGGTCTTTATAATCCTGTCTTTGAACTCTCATATATTAAGAACTATCCCTTCTTACACTTGAAATTGGTAAGTTTGAATATCCTTGCATAAGGCTTGTTTCTTTTATCAGTTACTATTTCTAATGACTTTACAGTAATGGTATCTAAATATGACAATTATGGAAATCTGTGGGAAACTTGAAAAGCTAATATTTAGTCAAAGGTTTTTTAGGTTGGATTGCTCCCTACTAGTATTTATATTTGCCATCTGCATGCATCAGAGTAAATATTTTGATTTGATTTTGCAAATATTTTGAGGTGCTTTATATTAAGTATGGAATTACAAATATTAAAAAATTGCTCATGGCTAGCATGGACATTTTTCTTCCTCACCTATGTCCTATATAGCAAATTTGTGAAAAGTAGAGAAGTGCTCTTTGAAGAATACAACTGACTCACAGAGGAAAGACTCCACAACCAGCAAAGAAATGGAGTAGGTATGTTTAAGCACTGGGCTCAGGGAGGATCTCTCCACCACAAACATACGTGCCAAACAGAGCAGATGCTCTATTTATATTCACTTAAGCTCATACATATTTATGAGAGTTTCAACATTGCCTATACAATATTCATAACCTATCCCTGCCTACTCTTACTTTGTATGTTAATTAGCTTTTCATCATTCTGCGCTTGTACACTGTCTTCTGGTGGTCTTGGGCAGGTGTCACTGGATGAAGTAAGTAGTCATCCTCACAATGTCCTCTGGATGAACCTGGTCCTTGCTCAGGTCCCCTTGGTATCTGGCCGTCCTCCAAGGCTTCTGGCCATAGTCTGAACTATAGATCCGGTTTTTATCAGTTTTTTGAGCACGGGTTCCTGCTTATCAAACTTAAACAATAGACCAAATCCTGTTGTTGTTGTCTATACTCCATTACACAGCAAACCGTAGTCTGTTTAAGCTTAGTAATAAGTTCCCTGTATCACAACTTCTGCCTTTTGTTGCTTTTCTTGAAAGAAATAGGGAAATAGTGAGATTCTCAACAGTGAGCTCACAACACTGAAATTATTGTTCACTGACTCCTCTCATCCATGAAGATAGCTTCAGAATGTAAATGCAAGTGCATGAGTGGAACCTGTCCAGCTTTGTCACATCTAAAAAACTGTAGTGGAGCATTGCAGCCTGAGCCACATCCCTGCAATTTCTATGGTTCTCTCACAAAAGATGTCTGTACAATCTGGGGTTAAATTAAGGAGAAAAACGGTGCAGTTACTATATATTAGTTCTCAGTGAGCTTTTCAGAGAGTGCTTGTGCTGACACTGCAAGTCCATGATTAAGCCCAGAAGATAATCAGATTTGATAGTCAGAATGATCAGTAACACTGAAAAAAACTGTCAAATATCCTGGTTACAGGCAAGTCTTTAATTTTGGCTGTACTCATAGGCTGCAGACCAGTGTGTGTTAGATGCAGTCATTATTCCACTTCACCCAAACAGCAGTAGTAGAAGAGTTGCACCAGGGGAGAATTTACTCTGCTTAGTGAAAATATAGCTGCACCATGCACATCAAAAAGCTAGCCTTGGCTGCAGCTGTCCAACAGTGTCTCATGACCTGGCTTCATTTTTATGCATCTACATTGCCATACATATGTTTTAAGTTAAAATAATTCAGCATCTATTAATCTTTGTAATGGACCCTTAGAGATCCACTTCAAGGCTGCCTCAAATTCTCCTTTTCTGTTGAATCCATGGTAATGTCTTTAGAAAATATTTTCCCAATCCTCTCCTGGATTTTAAGTTTGTTTGTACTGTATTGAGCTCCCAATTGGAGGAGAATTACTCTTGTTTGCTTGATGAGTTGCTCATCTGCCAGGAAGCTCCATGAAGTCAGATCACTTTTTCCTATAGTTGCTCTTTCAGCCATGCACAGAAGCTAAGTCATGACATCATCAGCTACAAGGAGTTAGAATAGTATTTTGTATAACGTTTAGAATAGTTTAATAAATAATTTTCAAAACTGGACAAGCCTAATCACTATTACTAGAAGTTTTTATGCCCAGAAAACTTTATTTAGAAACCACATAGAGCCACAGATGGTCATCTATTTGTTTAGATGAGATCATATAGCTGGTGTTCCTAGGAGGAAACTTTGGCTGACTTGGATTTGTTCTAGAATGGAGATCAGTGGAACTTAAGATCCAGTAAGTGTAGTCTTCTGGTCTGCAGCTACTCTACTGATTGGTGCAAGTCTGCTGATACTAGGTGCAACCTCTTGTTTGAAATACTTTTCCCCCTGCAGTTCAGCCTTACAGACTAGGAAAGGACATTTACCTACCAATGGACAATTTTGCTAATGTTTATACTTTTGAGGATCAAATGCACAATTCTAATATTTGCTCTAGATAATGAAATGAAAGTTCTTTGTATTCCACATAGGCCCACCTCTAAATGCCCTGCTTTTTCTTCCAGAGGTAACACAGGAACAAGTGTTAGGATTAAAAAAGGTAATTTGGCAAGCTGCCACCTTAGAGATTTTTATCCCTTCTCATCTAGCTATGTCTACAGAAGTATTCTTAATTGAATAGCTCTCTTGTTTCCGACCCCGTAGACTTGCCTGATAGTGGTAAAATTAGTGGATGTTACTTTGGCAACCAGATTGGACAGCTACTGCTCCTGGGATTGTTGCTGCTTTTCCCATTGTGTGTGGCTGCAGGTGCTTTTCCCAATCTGCTTCCCAGTTATAACTGTAGTGGAACTATTTCCACTCACTACATGAAACAGTGGAACGGACCTTAATGAATAGCGAAAAGGCTACAGAAACAGATAATTTTTGCATTTGCATGAACGTTTCAATATAAAAGGTTTCTAACATTGTTACTGAGATTCACTCTTCTCTCAGGTGCATTAAGCAAATTCTTTTATGTGACTTGCTTCTCTATAAGGTAGTGGTATATCTATCTGATGTGCCACTTTTTGGGAGGTGTATATTTATAGTCTCTTTTGAAGATAAAGAAAACTATTTAGACTGAGTTAGACTTAATACTTCTTTTTCTTGAGAGCTAAGGAAATAAGTTTTTAAAAAATATGTCTTTGAAGTTATTAAACAATTGTTTTTCTAGAAATATGGGCCTTTCTTTGTGAAGACTTGGTATAAAAGTTGAGATACAAGCTGCATCAAGCAGCCTGAACTGGTCCTTATAGGAAATATAGAATTAATTTCTTCCTATTCTGCCTAAAATTTAAAATAACATTTAATAATCTCAAAACAAACTGTTTTTTTTCAGTTTACAAGAGATAACAAGTTCTGAGTATAATTTCATTAAACTCTTTACCTTAAAAGGGAAGACAAACATATTGAGAATGTAAATCACATAAAAATTAATTACTTTATTTGTACTAAAATTTTGTAAAATATTAAGGGTTTAGGTAAATACTCTTCATTTGGTAAAATTAGTTAAAATCCACCAGCAAAGAAAATGATAGAAAATGATCATATTTACTTTTCATATATGCCTAATGGAAGAATGATGTCATAGCCATTAGACTACAGTATTTTGTCCAGTGGTAGTTCAAATTCAGTGAAGTTGTTACAGCCTCCAGAGGAAGGTTTCAGCTCTCCAGTTTTGGATAGCTGTAAATATTGTCTGCTCACAGTTGTGGCATCCTGTAGGTAGGTTAGGGGAAGGGGCTGGTCATTGTGCAACAGCAATTAGAAATGACAGTTTGCAAAGTAGTGCAATGAAGGAATTAGAGATCTCTTATGGAAGTAAGAGAGTTGACTATTCCATCCTAAATGCAGAATTAAACATTTTGTTTTCAAAGGTAAGGAATTTCAATAAAAAGTCAGTGAGATGACAACAGATATTAAAATCTTGCCCTTGCTTTTTTTTTTCCAAAGAGATGACTGAGGTGTAAGAGAAGAAAAGCTCTAAACAATAGCACAGTTGTAATTCAAAATGATACTTTGATAATAAGTGGGTTTATATTATAAAACATTGCACAAACGATACTTTATAATTTTTTTGCTTTTATGCTTGAATGTCTCCTTTCATAGAAAGGAAAGAACTCTATCATAAAATGCAGCATCTAGAGGATTCACAAAAACATTTATCATGAGAAGATTCTTCAATTATAGAAGAAAATGCAATTGTAGGGGTTAGCAGCATTAATTTTTCAGTATAAAGTGGGTCAGGGTTGTCTATGGGAATTATTATTTTTGCAAAATGTTTCTTTATTGTAAGTAGCAGTTGGTCTTGCTGTTTACTTATAAACAGAAGGTATCATGAGTACTGACTTCTTAAAATTAATTCACTCACATACTTTCTTTTCCCCAGAATAACTGTTTTACTACAAATGATAGTTCTGTGCAAATGTGCTTTGCATTGGGATAAGAACACTTAACATGATATTAATCAAACTTTTAATTGGGTCATATACTCAGTTGAATATAAACTGGCTGAGGTCCACTGAAGATCTGTCAGTATGCAGATTTGACCCAGAGCATTTGATGAAGCTAAAGGAATGCTAAATGCATTTTTCAAAGGGTTCTCTTCCCCAGGATTACATATTCGGTGGAATTCATTAGAAATTAGAACAAATGAATTGATTACCATAATAGTAAATTACGAACAAGAAAACAATGCCCTCAAATCAAATCACATTTTCCCTGTTATATCCCTTTTCAATGCCAATCTTCTCCACTGCTCTACTACTCTTGCAGCTGATTAGAGTAGGTCATAATAATAAAATTTCATTACAATAATTTTTTTTAAAATATGAATATTGTTTTTGCAAGAGTAATGTGCGCCAGATGCTATATGTATAGTGACAATAGGACTCTCCACTTTCTTCCAAGTTCACTTGAAAGTAACTGTGAGAACATGGATTCTAATGTTTAAGTACCTCATTATAAAAAAATGCAATTCAGGTAAGGTGTAGACCAGCCCAAGACTACTGTTCTTACCACAGGGAAGTCAATAAAACTGCTCAACTTTTTCCTTATTTGACAAATTTAAAAAATGTATTCCCACCACTACCACCTTTTTTTTTCCTGTTTGCCAGGTAACCACTTTATCTTTTTGAAAGTACTATTCTCAGAATTTATTGCAGTGATTAATTCTTTATCCATCTTATTTATACAAAGAAAGAATTGGACAATATACATCAGCACAGGGATGGCATGTTGTAATTAAAGAAAAATGTGCATGTCATTGTAATAATTTAATTAGGATTGCTAGGGGGAAAAATGTCACTATCATTGTTTCTTCTTCAATGGCCTGGGAAAGATAAAATTTATTCTTAGCTATATGTTGAAAAATATTTTATTTTGGCAGGGCCTGATTAAATGTCAGTTTTAGAGATAGATATTAAAGCAAGACAATAAAACCAACAAGTTTCCAAAACCTGTGTTCAAACTGCACAATCAATAAAAGTATCAAGAAGGAGGTGAAGTAAGTCATAGAGAGTTGATCTGAAAATCAGTCGAGATACCAGACCCAAATGACATGGGTCTCATACAGGTTCTTCTGCTGATTCTATATGTCATGCACAAGTCTGCAACATGGATCACTTCCAAAGGGTAATGATTTCAGTTAAAAAATAGTCACCAAATCCTCAAGGTTGGCTGCAGTCCTGGTGGAACTGATAGATTTTTTTTTTTATATCAAAGGCTGAACAATGCCTCTCTTGTGATAAACTGATATGTGGTTGAGACTGTGCTTTAGACTTTTACAAGAGTCTTAATTTCTGAAGCTTTGCTTCAATTTAGTGAGCCCATCTATATTTGGTTTTTATGCATTGTTTTCTTAGTATCTGCTTTTGTTCTGCCTGCGTGCTTCTAGCTTTCACCATTGTATTTACCACCCATTGTTAATGCATACTGGGAGAGATTTTCAGTTGCACTGCTGAAGGAGAATCAAATCTTAATGTTAGTGCCCTACAATTTCAATAGAAATACAACTTTCTCATTTGAGAAGCCCATGTAGTCATGGACTTCTAAAAATCTCAGCCTTGTTAGTCTTTTTATGCTTTTAGCTTTACACACAAATACTAAAGACCCACTAGTGCATCTTAAGATAGGTAGTCCAACTCAAAGAAAATCACATGAACTTCCTTCTGCAACTTCTCCAAGTTTGCATAAACCCACATCTGATGTGTGCTGAAAGTTGCACTCAAGAGTGAGTCTCCTTCCTAATCGGCCTTGTTACTCCATGAGCAGAAGGGTATTATTTCTCTTTTGTGATGGAGAATATGGGCTCCATCGTTAATGAAGATGCCTTCAGCCCAGTCCCACCTGCCTATCCTTTCCCTGCCTCAGGTGACTTTATGATACTTGTATCTCCAATCGTCTGTTCTGTTTAGCCCAGAAATAAGTTCTGCACCTTTAAAACTAGATCTGAGAGCGAAGGGAGGAGGAAGTGGTGGCATGCAACTTGTGTGTGCAGAAGCTTCATTTTCACTCCCCTGGAATTCCTTTTCTCTTGGTGCATGTTGTCTGCAGCATGGACAGGGAGTGGGAGGGAACTCTCTTTTCCTTTTAGTTGGTTTTTTAAGCTAGCTGAGACAGAGAAGTTCCCCAGATGGTGGCTTTTCATTTGCTTGGAACTAATCAGCCCTGCTTTGGACCAAAAAACCCAGAAAAACACCTGGAGCTCATGCTCACCAGGGCCAGAGCCNCAATAATTTTTTTTAAAATATGAATATTGTTTTTGCAAGAGTAATGTGCGCCAGATGCTATATGTATAGTGACAATAGGACTCTCCACTTTCTTCCAAGTTCACTTGAAAGTAACTGTGAGAACATGGATTCTAATGTTTAAGTACCTCATTATAAAAAAATGCAATTCAGGTAAGGTGTAGACCAGCCCAAGACTACTGTTCTTACCACAGGGAAGTCAATAAAACTGCTCAACTTTTTCCTTATTTGACAAATTTAAAAAATGTATTCCCACCACTACCACCTTTTTTTTTCCTGTTTGCCAGGTAACCACTTTATCTTTTTGAAAGTACTATTCTCAGAATTTATTGCAGTGATTAATTCTTTATCCATCTTATTTATACAAAGAAAGAATTGGACAATATACATCAGCACAGGGATGGCATGTTGTAATTAAAGAAAAATGTGCATGTCATTGTAATAATTTAATTAGGATTGCTAGGGGGAAAAATGTCACTATCATTGTTTCTTCTTCAATGGCCTGGGAAAGATAAAATTTATTCTTAGCTATATGTTGAAAAATATTTTATTTTGGCAGGGCCTGATTAAATGTCAGTTTTAGAGATAGATATTAAAGCAAGACAATAAAACCAACAAGTTTCCAAAACCTGTGTTCAAACTGCACAATCAATAAAAGTATCAAGAAGGAGGTGAAGTAAGTCATAGAGAGTTGATCTGAAAATCAGTCGAGATACCAGACCCAAATGACATGGGTCTCATACAGGTTCTTCTGCTGATTCTATATGTCATGCACAAGTCTGCAACATGGATCACTTCCAAAGGGTAATGATTTCAGTTAAAAAATAGTCACCAAATCCTCAAGGTTGGCTGCAGTCCTGGTGGAACTGATAGATTTTTTTTTTTATATCAAAGGCTGAACAATGCCTCTCTTGTGATAAACTGATATGTGGTTGAGACTGTGCTTTAGACTTTTACAAGAGTCTTAATTTCTGAAGCTTTGCTTCAATTTAGTGAGCCCATCTATATTTGGTTTTTATGCATTGTTTTCTTAGTATCTGCTTTTGTTCTGCCTGCGTGCTTCTAGCTTTCACCATTGTATTTACCACCCATTGTTAATGCATACTGGGAGAGATTTTCAGTTGCACTGCTGAAGGAGAATCAAATCTTAATGTTAGTGCCCTACAATTTCAATAGAAATACAACTTTCTCATTTGAGAAGCCCATGTAGTCATGGACTTCTAAAAATCTCAGCCTTGTTAGTCTTTTTATGCTTTTAGCTTTACACACAAATACTAAAGACCCACTAGTGCATCTTAAGATAGGTAGTCCAACTCAAAGAAAATCACATGAACTTCCTTCTGCAACTTCTCCAAGTTTGCATAAACCCACATCTGATGTGTGCTGAAAGTTGCACTCAAGAGTGAGTCTCCTTCCTAATCGGCCTTGTTACTCCATGAGCAGAAGGGTATTATTTCTCTTTTGTGATGGAGAATATGGGCTCCATCGTTAATGAAGATGCCTTCAGCCCAGTCCCACCTGCCTATCCTTTCCCTGCCTCAGGTGACTTTATGATACTTGTATCTCCAATCGTCTGTTCTGTTTAGCCCAGAAATAAGTTCTGCACCTTTAAAACTAGATCTGAGAGCGAAGGGAGGAGGAAGTGGTGGCATGCAACTTGTGTGTGCAGAAGCTTCATTTTCACTCCCCTGGAATTCCTTTTCTCTTGGTGCATGTTGTCTGCAGCATGGACAGGGAGTGGGAGGGAACTCTCTTTTCCTTTTAGTTGGTTTTTTAAGCTAGCTGAGGCAGAGAAGTTCCCCAGATGGTGGCTTTTCATTTGCTTGGAACTAATCAGCCCTGCTTTGGACCAAAAAACCCAGAAAAATACCTGGAGCTCATGCTCACCAGGGCCAGAGCCATCGCAATTTCCAGCGCAGGAGGGACTGATAAGAGACTGAGTGAGCCGAGCTACACCCCATGAAGAGGACTCTCTGAATTTGCCATCTCTTCAGAACAAGGAGAGTTTCCTTGTTTAATATTATTAATTTTTCCATGTTTGTGAATACTTTGCATGTTAAACATTTTTCTTCACTTTTCTTGGAGGAGATTTATGTCTCCCAAACCGGTGGGGGGGAGAGGCTGCTTGAATTTGCTTTCTAGAGGGACCCCTTCAGAGACTTCCTCCCAAAATTTGCCCTAAACCTGGACAAATACTTTTTTGCATCCAATGTGGGGCAATATCCTGGGGAAAGGTATTTGTGTGTGTGTGTATATATATATATGTTTCTATATATTTAACAAGGCAAAAAGATAACAGCAACAGTAGCAACAACAAACAACCCCAGAAACTCTTTAACAGCTGTCTCTTGGCTGTCAAACATGTTCCCCTTTGGTGTAGTTACAGTCACAGCCAGCAGGGGCGCTGGTGGCACCCAGCTGGACAGAGTAGGTGTGATGATTCCCCCAAAACTGCAGGGGGCGCTGTGGCACAAGCTCAGCTGCCTCTGTACAGCTTAATGGCAGCACAGCCAGCGGGAGAGATAGAAAGGGGCTTCATTTGCAAACTCACAGAAAGCAAGTGGTCTCACTGCTCCTCTGGGTTGTGAAATAGGCTGTAGCAGGCACCTTTGTGAGAATTATTATTGTGATTCTTGTCAAGTACAAAAGGAGCAACCTGGAGTGGGGTGCAGGGGGCCTCCATAGCGAGCCTGGATGGAGTGTTGGTGTGCAACCTGCTGAGAGGCTGTTGAGGGGATGAGCCCCTGTGAATGTTGCATACGGAATGGAAGAACTTCTTGGGATGATTATAAGAGTCAACATTGACCAAATAAAGCATATAAAGGAAGTAACAAATAAGCTATGTATAAATGTTGTGAGAGATATTAGTGTAATTCGTACTAATTGGCAATAAAACAAATAAGCCCTTGTGACTATTACAATATAAGTGAGCTAACAAGTTGGAATGACTATAAGGAACAATTTTAATAAACCATAGCTAAATAAGGTGTAGGCGTAAATAAGGAGATAGGGAAGTTGTGGTTAGTAAGCATGCTGATGTGCTAACAAATTAAGCTGATGTGCTAACCATATATCCTGATGTGCTAAAAATATATGAAAATTGCTGCTTATGCACTTGCGCTACAAAAATAGTGTCATGGTTTAACGACAGGTGTCTGTTAGGGAAGGCAGGTGCCTCCCTTGGAATGAAGGATGCAAACCTCCTCTCCCTGAATTATGATAATTTTGGATTTAAGGGGGCTCTCAGGCAAAGATATGGGAATAGAAATAGCAGTTCTTTATTAGGAGAACTAAAATAAAACAAGCATGAAGTATTACAAAAAAACCACACCCCCTGACAGAATCAGAATACAACCTGGCACCCTGTGGGTCAGGGTGTTGGTAGCAGTCCAATTAAATGGTGGTTGCAATCCTTCTGGAAGTGGAAGATGTGGCTCTGTTGAAGCAGTGATTTTGTAGAAAGGTGCAGCTCTCTGCTGAAGGTCCAGTGGAGAGAAATAGACCTGGTCTTCTTCTGGAAGTCCAGTGGAAAAGGCTGCATTAGTGTCTGAAATCTCAGGTTTTTATCTAGGTAGAAAGGCTTGGATCCTCCCCCTGGATGGAGCATTTCCCAATGGGATGATGGAATTTTATCAGTGAGACTCAATGGCTCATTAGCAGAAGATCTATCCCTGGAGGGAGGATGGGTTGTGGAAGAGATGAAACTGCTCTTGTTGGTTTCTTATCAGCTGGCCTATCAACAGAAGATTACACTACTCCCCAGCCCAGTTCCAACAGATGGTGATGGAATACACACTTTTTGGTTACATTTTGCACTGCAACTCATTACAAATGGCCATTGAGGAAGAGGAACCTTCCTCTGAAAGACCACCAGAAGAGGGAGAGGGGCCTCCTAGCAACGACAGACACATGCACAGGAGACCTGTGTGACTTAAAACTTGGGAGACAAAAGGAGGAGGAAGCTTCTGGGAAATGTAACTCAGGGGATAATAAAAAGGAGGAACTCGCACCCTTAGGTGTGCATGTTGGTGGAGCACAGATTCCCCACGCACCCAGCCCTCCTTGCTTATGCCTTACCANACATTTTGCACTGCAACTCATTACAAATGGCCATTGAGGAAGAGGAACCTTCCTCTGAAAGACCACCAGAAGAGGGAGAGGGGCCTCCTAGCAACGACAGACACATGCACAGGAGACCTGTGTGACTTAAAACTTGGGAGACAAAAGGAGGAGGAAGCTTCTGGGAAATGTAACTCAGGGGATAATAAAAAGGAGGAACTCGCACCCTTAGGTGTGCATGTTGGTGGAGCACAGATTCCCCACGCACCCAGCCCTCCTTGCTTATGCCTTACCAAATGAAATTCTAATAATGCCTAAATTGCTGCTGCTGTGGTCAGTGGTATTATTCATAACACCTTGGAGTAGCAGACTGCAACAGCAGAGGCGAGCACAGCCAGGGTTGCATAAAAGTGTAGCAAAAACTCTGAAGCCATGCCAGGAGCCATGAGGGGACGTGGGGTGTTGGGTTAAAATAGCAAAAAAACATGAAGCAGTGGCAGAAAACAGTGAGGCTGGGCAGTGGTGGCACAGCTCCTGCAAGCAGACAGGAGATGTTCCCTCTGGAGAGGGTCAGGGGTTGGGGATCAGAGTCCTGGGTTTTGCCCTGAAGCACCTGATGGTGAGGGTATTTTCCAGTGAGATCAAGTGTTGAACAGGTCTCAGCTCAATGGCTGCTCTTATGAGCAAGGGCACACCTGTGATAAGGAGAAGCTCTGTGCAGGACAAAAACTCTGCAGTGGCAGCAAATCCTCTGGGCAGCAATAATCCAGCACTAAATCCCCATCTTGTCCCCAGCCTGATTCCAAGAGCAAGAGAATGAGTGATGGCCGAGCCCAGCTCCTCACCCCCCAGCCAAAATCTCGTGGTATCACTGCACTTTCCAAGAGAAAGCTGCCCAGTTAAGAGATGGTAGAAAACTGCACCCTTCCCCCCCCACCTCCTCCCTGTCACATATTTTGTCTGTTAAGTGTCATAGTTATCATCTCGTAGGCAACACATGGGCAGAAAATTCCCTGAGATGAAGAAAAAAAAAAGGAAAAATCCTAACCTCC
>VZTB01006884.1:0-39077 GCA_013397245.1 Thryothorus ludovicianus | reverse complement strand
GCGAGCACAGCCAGGGTTGCATAAAAGTGTAGCAAAAACTCTGAAGCCATGCCAGGAGCCATGAGGGGACGTGGGGTGTTGGGTTAAAATAGCAAAAAAACATGAAGCAGTGGCAGAAAACAGTGAGGCTGGGCAGTGGTGGCACAGCTCCTGCAAGCAGACAGGAGATGTTCCCTCTGGAGAGGGTCAGGGGTTGGGGATCAGAGTCCTGGGTTTTGCCCTGAAGCACCTGATGGTGAGGGTATTTTCCAGTGAGATCAAGTGTTGAACAGGTCTCAGCTCAATGGCTGCTCTTATGAGCAAGGGCACACCTGTGATAAGGAGAAGCTCTGTGCAGGACAAAAACTCTGCAGTGGCAGCAAATCCTCTGGGCAGCAATAATCCAGCACTAAATCCCCATCTTGTCCCCAGCCTGATTCCAAGAGCAAGAGAATGAGTGATGGCCGAGCCCAGCTCCTCACCCCCCAGCCAAAATCTCGTGGTATCACTGCACTTTCCAAGAGAAAGCTGCCCAGTTAAGAGATGGTAGAAAACTGCACCCTTCCCCCCCCACCTCCTCCCTGTCACATATTTTGTCTGTTAAGTGTCATAGTTATCATCTCGTAGGCAACACATGGGCAGAAAATTCCCTGAGATGNACAAAAACTCTGCAGTGGCAGCAAATCCTCTGGGCAGCAATAATCCAGCACTAAATCCCCATCTTGTCCCCAGCCTGATTCCAAGAGCAAGAGAATGAGTGATGGCCGAGCCCAGCTCCTCACCCCCCAGCCAAAATCTCGTGGTATCACTGCACTTTCCAAGAGAAAGCTGCCCAGTTAAGAGATGGTAGAAAACTGCACCCTTCCCCCCCCACCTCCTCCCTGTCACATATTTTGTCTGTTAAGTGTCATAGTTATCATCTCGTAGGCAACACATGGGCAGAAAATTCCCTGAGATGAAGAAAAAAAAAAGGAAAAATCCTAACCTCCCACACACAGAGAAGAGACTTTTCCAGGACATTATAAATAGGTCAGATAACAAAAAGTAGCACTGATTACTTTTCCAGAAGTTGAAAAGTGAAGTAAACCTAAAAAAAAAAAAAAAAAAAAAAAAAAAAAAAAAAAAGAAATGTTTTTATGAAGGAGTTTTTTTTCCCATGGAACATATTTTAGCTGGCTGAACTCCTCCCATTCCACCCCCACTTTTTTTGGCAGTCAGCAGTCTAAAGCATTTAGAAAACAGCAGACATTTTTTTTTACAATTTCCTAGCAAGTTACCATTATAAAAATATTTTGAAGTAAAAAAAGAATATAATAAATTAATCCAAGGCAGCGACCTTCTCCCCACAACCCCATGCCTTTCTTAATACTTACTTCCACGAATTTGATACTATCAGAATCTGAGATTAAAAGAACAGCTAATGAAAGCAATGGCAGTAGATGAAAGACATGAAGGCTTTTGAGTCCAGGCAAAACTCCTAAAAAGAATTCTCTCATGTGAGCAATTGGCTGTCATGTTATTACTATGACAGCCTTTGTGTGGAATTTGATTACAAGGGAAAGGCAATTTTGAAATGAGGAAATTTCCTTGTATTATCGGAAAACTTTCTCATAGTTGGCTTTTTCTTTTCAAATTTATTCATACAATGTGGGAGCAAGGTGACAATTTCAGAGAGAGAACTAAGTTTTTATTCATTGAATTACATTTATCTTCATTTATAGAAATACTCTGAAAGTGCAAAAAAGTAGACTTCAGGTATTTGTCAGTTGGTTGGGTTCTCTCAATCTACCATATGGCAATACGTAGTTTTAACTCACACACGATCTTGTTCGCTGTTCCTGGTAGCAGATTGCTCCACAGCTCTGCTTTAGTTGTGTAAATTCCAGTCCTGAATCACTTATCTTTTTTTGCCTTATTTTCTTCAGTAAATACTACTCCATTCTTTCTTTCCTTTTTTTCCCCCTATTCAAATCTCAGGTAGCTGAACAGAATCAGGTGCTGCTACTTTGAATTAGTAGAGCATTTGAAAAATGCTCTACCACAGGAATTATCTATAATTGTGTGTGAATAAATGAGCAAGACAGGAAAAGAACCATGTCACTTTTTAAAAAATAGATCTCTAATTGCACAATAAGGCATCAGAGCAAAAGTGTATCTGATGGGTACGTGTAACCTTTTGCTTCTTCAGAAATGTGAGGGGAGGGGCTTATTTGCCAAAGCAAATTAATGTAGATGTGGTTTTACATTTCCACACAAACAGATCCCACTGGAGCAAGCCAGAAACACACTCATTTATGCTTAAGCATTCCTTAATTTGATTTAATCTAAAAGAAACACTTTGTCTCTGTTTGTGTGGTCATAGCATCATGGAGGGAGTGGGGGGAGAGCTGTGGCTGGCATTAGACTCAACTATTATAAATGCTAAGTATGTAAATAGACTATATTTTTGACTATAAATGGGAAATCAAAAGGATGTCTATGAGGTTCAGGCTCAAAACATTGGCTTGGCAGAAAACTGGGTTTAAGCTTTTGACTCTACCATAAACTTCCTGATTGAAACAGTGTTTCCTTTGGGTTTCTTGTCCCTTACCATGTATGTAAGAAATAATCAGATTTTGTTTATTTTAAAAGAGTATTATAAAAAGAAGATCACTGCTTTATTCAAAGGACTTTGTTATTAGATACAGTAGCCTCAGAGGACACATGATTTCAAAATAGGTCGTCACAAAGCTCAAGCTATGTGAGATAAAATTGATAGTGTAATATTTAGCACTAGAAAAAATATAGCTTATCATACAGATATACCAGAATATAAGGCATACTTGGGATTAAGAAGGTTTACAAACTAGAAAGAATTTATTCTAGCTGTCTTTATCTTTGGGATCAGATTAACTTTGAATTAATCCATTAAGTGACGCTGTTGCATGGTAACAGTGTTGATTCATGAGTTAATTGTTTTTCAGACACCATTTTTGCAACAGTAAGCAAGTTGTTTTGTCTATTTGTGTCTATTCTGTTGTCACTAAACTACCATTCTTTTTTTCCCATAGAAATTTGGTTAAATGCCTTAAACTTTTGTTAGCAGTACCGGTTGGCATAATAGATGTCATAGAAAGACAACTGCCTGCAGGTCTGGTTGATTTCAGACATGAAACAAATGTAGGACACTGGCTTTTCAAGTAGTTATGCCAGGAACAAACCATAAAATATGACTTAGTAAATGTATAAACTGGCTGGATCTAATAGTGCACAGCTTGAGGTACTCTGATCCATGCTGTGAACATATATGAACAAACACAGCACCAGTGGCCATTGCTTCAGAATAGTGTACACCAGGAATACTATTCCTGGAATAAGTGACCTAAGTTCTTAGAAATCTGTGGTTCTGGGCATGTTTTTCCCTTGTGCTACACATAATGTGATATCCAACATCTGGCAGTAGGCAGGTTGCTACTTGAGTTTTGTGTCCCAAAACACACAGATCTGGGAAAGAAAAGATAATGACTGCTTCAGAAATCCCTGTGGGAAAACACATTTCCAGAAAAACATAAACAAAATGAAAACAAAGTCTACAGACATCTAAGAAACATTTGGTACAATAAAAAGAAAAACAAACAAACAAATCATCATCAGCTGATAAATGAGTCAGAAGTGAGTGACCTTCTATTGCAAAAATAAGGGTGAGACTAGGCCAACACTGGCTTGTTTTTGATATATGAGTCTGAGACTTGACCTAGCATTGAAGGGTGAGTAGCTGCACATATAAAGGCTAATGTTCTCTGGATAGAATCCTTGCAACCTCATCTACATGGTGATTAAAATAGCAAATGCCAACAGGTCCTAGTGAGATTCTGACCAAATCTTTGAGACTGATCAAAAAACTGTGAAGAAATTTCTGCAGTTTTTCAAAGGAGAGGGAAAATTTTAGACTATGCAGAAAGTAACGTGTTTTCCATCTTCAATTTGTTCTACAATTACTTACAGTAAAATAGCAAACCAAAAAATACTAGTAAAAGAGAAAAAAAATAGAATTAGTGGACATAATTTCCACTCTGAAAAAGTGTGGAAATATGCAATACAGGTAATATAAATTGCTGTGTGACTTCTCATCTATTCTGTTCACAGTGAAGAATGACATCTGTTTTTAAATAGTGTATGAAGTGTCTTGCTGTAAATCTCAAGCAAGGGAATGTTCCTTTCCAAACAATAGGAAGTGAAAACATTTTAGCTATTGAATTTTACTCTCCCTTTCCAGTTGTTCCACAGATAACATTTTCAGCTGAGATATAGAAGACTCCGCTGTCTTGTTCTATGACCTGAAATAAGAGTTGACATTCCCAAAATGGAGACTTTCTTTATTGCAAGGGCTTCATATCTTCTCTACCAAACACATTCAATACAGCTGCTTTTATGCCAAACACTTATTTTATTGTTAACCATGTTTCCCAAATCACATTTCTTTGTTTAAGCCCATCTGCCTGTTTGACAAGGTGATTGTAAGCCTTTTGAGGCTGGGATTTGTGTGTCTCTATTGACCTGCATAATGCCTAAGACATTCCATTTGCCACTTTTGACCAGACACTTGTGCACAGTAGCTTCATTTAAGAATGTAATTGTTAATTCTTCCTCCTGTTTGTTCAAGAAAAAGAGCTATAGGGATATAGCAGCTAACTGTATACTGTACTTCCTTCTACAAAGTGGGAGCTTTTTTGCTTTTCTTCAGTTAATTTGTGGTGTGTTTAGTACTTAGTAGTTACAGCCATGCCAATCTGAATTAGTTATGCAAGTTACACAGTGTAAGCTTGCCTGATATTTAATTTTGAGACAAAATCAGCTATTCTTTGATACATTACCTTTTTTCTCTAGTCTTATAGATCTATACTTGCTGATCATTGTTCTTGAAGTACGGACCTAATAACTGTGTTGTCAGAAACCTGGAAGGTATTAGCATCACATGAGGCATTCTTCTTTTATTCTAAGCATGAATATAATTGCACACATGGCTCTGTGGAGCATGAGTACAAAATAATGGCTTTCCTCTCCAATATCAATTCTCCACTTAGGCTTATGATTTGGTAATTGTTGGTGTCAGTCCTCCTCTTAATCTAAAATCTGGTAGAGTGTTTCCCTTTCCTTTTACTTCAACAGTTTCTTCCTTTCTCTATTCTTTGAGTATTGAATTTTCTTTTTAAACCCATAGTTTAAAAACAAAGTAGTAATTTTGGCAACTTATTACAAGTTATTTTGATCTGTTTCTATGTGTACACTGTCTTGTACACTGGTTTCTAATAAAGAATCATTTCATTGGATAATAAATCCTTCCAATAGATATTTTTTGACATTGCCTGGCTGTCAAATCCTCTGAATATTCTGTAAGCCTGTTTAGGAAAAGAGATGCACAGAGGTATCAATGACACTACTAGTTGAGATAAAGATGGGCCTGAGTAAATGCTTCCCAGTTGGCAGTTGATTGTACACACATAGTCAGACCCTGACATTAGGTTTCAATGCAGTTGAGCAATCAAAGTGTGTTGAAGACATGAAGAGATGCATTTTATATTCTACAGTTATTATAAACACTTACTAGCTAGGAAAACAGATTTCACGCCATCTTAAAAAATGGACATAAAATTAAGTATTTTGTAAGAAATGAGAACGTCAATGGACAGTAAGTCCAGAAAATATTATTTTCTTTGTGTTGGGGTAGCGAAAAAAAGGGACAGAAAGATGTTTAATATGTTTACTAGGACTAACTGTGAGAAGGCTGTGCCAAGGCCCTTGTGTTGCCATCTCTACTTGTCAACATGATAGCTAAGATGAAGCAGCAAAGAAATCACTGTGTGTTGGGAGCAATTTTCCCATGATTGTTAACTGTTTTATATATTTCCAGTCTTTCTGGTTTATACATATTTATATAGTTTCATTATATTATATTATATATTAATTGACTTGTTCTGTTTGTGGACTGTACTGCAAGAATTAATACTAGAACAGCTGACTTTTGATAGCAATCTTCCTGCATGTTAAAATTTAAAGTCTAGAATTGGAAAGTTTTTGTACTCAGTAAGTATTAAAGATGGTGCCAGTTCAGCAAATCATGCTTAGACTTTTAGGGAGCCATGTAAAAAGTAAAACAAATATAAGTATTTTCCCCTTCACTGAACACCTCTTTTTAAGCCAGTGATAGATTTAAAGTTATAGAAGTCGACAATTTTGCTGAAGACACTAATGGTGAAATAAAGACTAATCTAGTCAAATCTGTAATTAAAAACCTGTAACAAAAGTCTAACCCTCAGACTACTACAAGCAAACACAGAAAATATTCATCCCCACTCCTCACGAAAAAAGAAAAAATCTATTTATAATTAGGGCATAATTCCTATCTCTTGCTTTTGCTTTGAGCTCCCAAGTTTCAAGAAGACTATAACCCTATCCCGTTGGTAACACTTCTGAGAAGAGCAAGATCACAGGTTTATTAAGGCATTCACAGAAGAAGTGAAAAATAGTCTTGATATATTCCATGACTTTGACATAAGTAATTATGTGGAAAGAGAAAGGATTTTTAAGAACCTGATGAATTGGAACTACCTCTAAAAGATTATAACTACAGCAAGGAAGATTCACATTAAGTATCTGGGAAAACTTGAAAATGGAAGTGGCTGTGAGCAGTAAACTAAACTAAGATTTATAATCAAACATAAAATTCCATATGTACTT
Organism: Thryothorus ludovicianus; assembly: GCA_013397245.1. Lineage (NCBI taxonomy): Eukaryota > Metazoa > Chordata > Aves > Passeriformes > Certhiidae > Thryothorus > Thryothorus ludovicianus. Next base: position 32,381 of record VZTB01006884.1, on the reverse strand, counting down.
TCTCAAAATTTCTGAAAGAAGTTCAGGTTAAAAATTTACTCTTAATATGTGCCTTTTCATTGTTGCTGAGGCTCAATTACTAGGTATTCTCTGTCTTCTAAGGGGAGGATAAACAACAGTCTTTATTGCCTTACTGTTTCCTTTCTATTTTGAGTTATCTATTCATTTCCCTTCTATTTTTATTTTTTATTTCTCTAGAAATAAAGGGAAAGGTACCTTTAGAATAAGATATCTCTACTTTCTTCTGTACTACATCCTCCCTATCCCATGTCTCCTTCTGTAAGAATGTCAGCAATTTTTATAAACTTATGAACGTAACTTCTGAAATGTAGTCAAATCCCATCCTCCACACATGCATATTTTTTAAATATAAGAACAGCTAAATCTAAAATATTACAGAACAGGGAATAATATATATGTAATTGCTTTAAGGATGTATCCCTTGCAAGCACTGCCTCTTCAGACTCCCTTGCACTTTTTATCAGCCAAGGAGCCAATTAGCACTTTTTTCTGAATGGTTTTCCCCTCCAGGTCCTGACACCTGTATAATTTCCCTGTCTCCAGACTCAAAAGAATTACACCTCCCTCTTTCTTCCTCACCAATTTCCCTCTAATCTTATACTTTTCCTCTATTTGTGCTTCCAGCAGGAACAGCCTGCTACAGGACCTAATGGCAGAGCCAGTCTGTGGATTGTATCTTAAATTTCTGTAATAGCAACAGTCTAGTTTTGAAAAAGATTGAAGTTAAAACATTTCTTGCATCTTTGCAGGAGGTTGTTCTGCCTATATCCATGGAAATTGCAGTTTTATCTTTCCTTCCACTGTCTCTGGAAATCTTTCCCATCTTTAAACCATATGGCCTCTATCTACGGCTATGAGCTGCATTTCTGTGATAGGTATAATAGTGAAGGTGCCCTGATATGTCTGGTACAGTGCACAGTGCAAGGCAGAGATGGCAACTTGGCTCCTCCCCCTGGATGGAGCATTTCCAATGGGATGATGTAATTTTATCAGTGAGGCTCAATGGCCCATTAGCAGAAGATCTCTCCCTGGAGGGAGGATGTGTTGTGGAAGAGAAAAAGAAAACTGTTTTTTTTGACAGCTCGCCTTTTAACAGAGGGTTACCCCACTCCCTGCTCCAGTTTCAACAGATGGTGATAGAATACATATTTCTGGTTGCATTTTGCACTGCAACCCAAGACACTGGGTCAAATCAAAGGTCAGGGATTGGGATTTGCATGTCTACAATTAAATGTTTTCACAAAGAATTGTAAAATTGTGAAGTCAGTATCATAGAAGTGTGAGAACTCTGTTTAGAAAGTGGTAAATATTGCTATCATTGTGCAAAACTGCACAGCAACAGAGACAATGTTTTAGCACTGTAAAATATAATCACAGTGCCTCCATTGGGACACAATAACTATCATAATTGGTAACTATACTTGTATACTTTTTTGGTACGTATTTTCAGGTTATTTGTATATAAAAGAAGGAAGAAAACAATTATTACTTTAGCTTTGTTAATGACACATCATAATATTCCATTTTAAATAGGATATCTTTTTAGAAACAGTTTGATGACATAACTGTTCCTGCTGAAGTATTTGATTAATAAAATTTGATTTGATAGTTGCCTCACACAGTATATTTATGCAATTAATATCATAACACAGCTTAGATAGATGCCTATAAAAAATGTCTGCAAACATCCTGAAAAATCAAATCCTACTGAACCTTGATGGTATTAAAAGCAATAATCAGGTGAGTTTCCACCCTCCAGGGTATAGTGGGTTGATCCTGACTGGATGCCAGGTGTCCATCAAAGCTGCTCTATCACTTCCCTCCACAACTAGATAGGGAAGAGAAAATAGTGCAAAAGGTGTTGAGGTAAGAACAGGAAGAGATCACTCACCGAATACCACCATGGGCAAGAGAGACTCAATGTCAGAATACTGACTGAATTTATTCCAAACAAAATCAGAGCAGATAATGAGAAGTAATATAAATCTTAAAACTACCATCTCCCCATCCCTCCCTCCTCCTTCCCAGTGGCATAAGAAGATGGGAAATGGGGGTTGTTATCAGTTCATCACAGTTGTTCCTACTGCTGCTCAGGGAAAAAGAGTCCTTCCTCTGCTCCAGTACGGGATCCCTTTCACAGGAGACAGTTCTCTTTGAACTTCTCCAATGTGAATCCATCCCATGGGCAGCAGTGCTTCACAAACTGCTCCAGCATGGGTCACTTCTCCATGGGGTGCAGTCCTTCAGGCACAACCTGCTCTAGCATGAGGCCCCCACTGGGTCACAGGTCTTACCGGGAAACCTGCTCTAGTGTGAGCTCTTCTCTCCACAGGTCTGCAGGCCCCTGACACGAGATTGTTCCAGCACAGGACTCCCATGGGTTCATAGCCTCTTTTGGTCATTTACCTGCTCCAACACGAGTCTCCTCCAAGGGCCACAGGTGGATCTCTGCACTCCCATTGACCTCCATGGGCTGCAGAGGCACAGCTGCTTCACCATTGTCTTCACTATGGACTCCAGAGGAATATGAATTCCATCATCTGGAGGACCTTTACCCTCTTCTTCTCCAAATGACCTTGGTGTCTATAGAATTGTCCCTCACATATTCTCACTCCTCTCTTCTCTGGCTTCAAGTACATATGCACAATATTTTTTTTCTTCTTCCTTAGTATGTTATCACAGAAGCATTACTACCATTTCTGATTGGTCCAGCCCTGGCCAGTGGCTAATGTGTCTTGGAGCCAGCTGGTATTGGCTGTGCTGGGACATGGAGGAAACTTTTAGCAGCTTCTCACAGCAGCCACCTCTGGACCCCTACCCCTGCTACTAAAACCTGGCCATGCAAATCCTATCCTTAATATCGGGCCCAGAATTCTTGCAATGTGTATCTTAATAGCTTATTTTTCACTCCCAGGGAGATATTGAAGTGATTTCTCCTGAACTAGTGCGGGAGCTATAGCTAAGCAGTTATCCCATTTAAATTCTGGCAATTTTTTTTTTCCCAGCATCAAGTAGTATCTTCTGAAATAAACATTCTCTTTGTAAATAACATTCAAGGTACCTTTTAGTATTTCAGTTGCCACCAGCTAATTTACTGTTGAAACACTTCATCTAGTTGAAAAACCCTTGCACAGTCAATAATACTTATACTCCTGCTAATTGTGTTCTCATGTTTGTTGCATATAGAACTACACAGGCTTTTCCCCTGCTGCCTGTTTCCCTTCTTCTTTTATCTAAACCTTTTTTCACCACTTTTAATTTTCCTTAGCGCAGGTAAAATAGATCCATATTTTTCTACATTTTGAATTAACTCAAAGGCTGTGCACAGGTCCCATAAGGAGTCAATATAGATTAAGATGTGTTTGTTTGTGTCTTGAGGTGATTCAATGATGATACTCTATCCCCTAATCTTTTGCTGTATGCCCAGAAATGGTTGCTGTAGCTTTAAGGTGGGTACTGGGGAGGGTCAGGAGCCTTGGAGACTCTTGCATGGGCTTTGTTCCAAGCCTTACTCCCAGGCATGCTCAGTGTCATGTGGACTGGTATTACTTTGTTGCTTGCTTTTTTGTTAGCTTAAGCAAGAAGTTTCTTCCCCCATTCCCCTGGCCTTGGAGACTCCAATCCTTTGTTGGTTTTGTTTATTTTCTTGAACTGTTTGGCCTGGTTTTCTTGAACTGTCTTGGACTGGTTTTGGTCCAAGATCAAAGAGATGATTAGCTGGGGATCTGTGGAGAGCGCTGAGGAGCCACTCCGTCCCAGCCCTAGACCTCAGGAAAAGCCGACACAAAAAAAAGGGAAAAGCAAAAGAAAGAACCCTGCATTCACTTACTTCGTGGATTCACTTACTTTGTCTTTTGTGAGGAGGAGACCAACACTGGTGATTCACCAGACTCCCATCTGTTTTTCTTTTGTCCAGAGCTGCTGCATGAACTGTTTTGCCTTCCCTGAGGCAAAAATCGGAACAATTCTGTTCCTCCCTGCCAGACGGCCAGCCGATATTTCTTTCTCTTGCATTTTGGGGGATTTTTGTTTGTTATTTTTGGTTTTGTTTGTTTGTTTTGTTATTATATCAGTGTGTGTGTGTAGTGGGGGCAAGGCTCTGACATTTCAATGTCTAGCATTTATTCTTTTTGTGTATGTGCTGTGTGGGCACTTTGTTTGTCAATAAATGTGGCGGGTCTATTTTCTCCTGTGAGATAGGCTTAGGAAAAAAAGCAAAGCAAGTCTAAACTTGAAAGGATATAAAGAAAACTTTATTAACAGAATTAAAAGAAAAAAAAAAGAAAATCAGAATAAACATTCAGAACACTTCTCTTACACACTCTCTTTTCTTTCTCACTGACAATGTAAAGATAAAACAGGCACCTTTCAGCCAGTTTACCACCTCTAAGACAGTCTTTTTTCAGTTCACTTAGGGAGAAGTGTTTCTTTTGCCATGCTTTGGAGACTTCTCTACAAGAAAACAGTTTTTCTCATGGCTTTAACGTCACAATAAATCAGCCGCCCAGAAAAAAAAGAAAATCTATTCGCGGTGTGAAAAGTCCTTCCCATGTCTTGCAGTTTTCCCACAGCTGCTTTCATGGATTACATCAACTTATTTTAAGGATGAGCTGTTCTAGCATCAAATAAAAGTTTTCTTCATCCATCTCTGGGAACAGAGGTTTTCTGCTACAATCTTTAGGGCAAAGTTTCTCATCTGTCTCATTTCTCTCTGTTCAAGTTTCTCATTGGATCATAGCAATATCTACTTGTTTCAAATACTAGTGTCTCAGCTCACAGTTGTGCTAGAATGCTACATTCCCCCCAATGCATTTCTATGAGTCACAGGGAAAAAACCAAAGTTTAATATATCAAATATATTTTTACCATAGTCTTAAAAAGAGATGCCTCCAGGCATCTCTTCAATCTCCTCATCTAGAATTTAACTTCTTTTTCACCGAACTCAGAGTCAAGCTTTATCATTGACTGAAACAGTTTTTATGGAGTCTTGCAATGCTGAAAGGTTAATGTGGTCCAAGCTTTGCATCAGGTACATGGCTCGCTGTGCCTCTCTGTTGGCTGCTTGGTCTCTGCCAGCACTTTGTGAGCTATGTTGATCAAGAAAAGGTGTTGCTGATGTTTTTGTCCTTCTGTCTGCAGCAAAGCTGGCTCAAAGCAGCTGAGCAAATAAAGTCCATTGCAAGCCATACCAAGGTGGCCACGGCCGTGTGGCACTGCCTCAGCTGCTCCAATCCCAGCCATGTGGCCGCACCTTGTCTGGAGCCACGGGGGCTGCACGGCTGCTCCTGGCCTCAGGGCCACCCCTGGCACCGACCATGGGGCCACTCTCAGTGCTGGTCTCCTCCACGTAGCTGTTCCTTGTGCTGATATAGCCTCTGGCTGGCATGGCTTGGTGGCTCTGCTAGAAAAAAAAAGGCAGTGTCTCCTGGGAAGGGGCCCAGGCTCTGCTGGCAAGGAGTTCCAGCTGCCTGTTGGAGCCCCTTCACCACCCCTCCAGGGGCAGAAAATCTTGGCCAGGTCATGGGGCACCAGCCCAGGCCTGGCCACCCAGTCCGCCACCTCCTCCAAGGCTGGAAGACAAGAGAGCCACCCTTGGGTTATTCTGTCTTAAAATGTATGTTCACAAAAGGCATATCCACCCCCCACTGGCTCAGTTGTGTGTCAGTATCTAGGACTGGCTACTGACTGGTTCTCCGCTACATATGCAGGAAGCCAACAAGGCCCCAAATAGGGAACTACTTCACATCAGAAACTGAATCAATGCCAAGCTAGGACAATGAACAATTGGAGTTTTTTCACTTTCATCCACCAATATTTTTTTCTTACCAGTGAGAAAGGATTGCTGAAACTCTTTTCTTTAGAGGAAACACTAATTCCAGAGTGTTTTCCCCTAAAGTTATCTCTAAACTGAAACAAAATTTGGCACTCAATGTGCAGCAACAAAGTGATTAAAAAATAATTACATTCTGGTTTGAAACACTCTGTATTGGGGTACAGCAGCCAGTGGTCACTGTGCTCCTTCCTTTAGTAATAGCTCTCTGGCACTGAGGCATGTTTACCTATCCATATAGAGGGGCAATTTTGTCCTTGGTATATACCTTTTACAAATCAGGGACGCAAGTGAGGATTGTCCTATTGATGTTCCCTGTGCTAATAATTTATGAAAGGTAAATCAACAGAGGTACTGGGAGCTATCGAGGAAGTATATACTCTGCTGTTTTTCTGTCCTGGTCTTGGAAGCCTTCTTTGGAAGTTTATTAGTAATTACACCCAGTCTGTTAGGGCAAAAGTAGAGGATGATGTTTTCCAACCCTTCATCTGGTTTTTCCTCTTCAGATCTGGCATGCCACCTTTTGAGAATATTCAGTTTCCCCCGGATCTTAAAGATACCATCTTTCTGTTTTAGCTGGTAGGTCTATCTAAACCTATCTGGTTTTATCTGGTAGGTTTATCTAAATGGTTTGCAGCTTATCTAGAATTAGGGCTGAGATTTCCAGAGAAGCTGTCTAGAGATCTGCTCGAGTTGTGGAAAATTCTAAGTGATGTGGGATGTGGGATGTGGGATGTGGGAGGACATAGGCCAAACCCTGAAGGAATTCTCTGCCCTGATAGCTTGGAACATTTTCCCTGAACAAATTCTGAATCCAGCTGAGGTGGCAAAATATCTGAAAGAAAATTGCAATGACAACTCTAGCAAGAAGCTCATTGCAATGTGCTGGGCCCTGGCTACTGCACACTGCTAGATACTGTAGGGCAGCAGATACAGCCACAAAGGCAGAAGGATGAATCAGAAGATACCTCAGTCACTCTGGCTGCAGCTAAACCAGATGGGAAGCCTAAGCCAACAGCAATTGCCTCTGTCTGGAGAAAGAAACAAAAAACCAAATCCATTCACCCAGTGGATGATGATGGGGAGCCAAGATACTCACAGCCAGCAAAGGAATCTGAACCAGAAATCATTATTGAGTCTCTGTCCATAGAAAGCCTTTGCTTTCTAAGAAAAGATTTCACCCAATGGCCTGATGAATCTATATTAAGTTGGTTGGTCCAAATCTGGGACATCTCAGGTGATTGTATGATTTTGGATGTTACTAAAGTGAGGCATCTCTATCACATAATATGGATATTGACCAAGGGATGACAAGGAAGCCCAAAGCTCTCAACCTCTGGACACAGCTCTTAAGAAGCGTGAAGGAAGATACATATGCCAAGAAGATATCCAGCTACAACAAAGCTCTTGGAAGACCGTGGAACAAGGAATTCAATGTTTGAGAGAATTGGCAGTGATAGAGATAATTTTCTCAGACAACCAAACAATTTAGAGTCCAGACATGGTAAAATGTCCATCAGTGATCTGGCTAAAACTTACACGACTTGTCCAAGAATATGTCCTCATTCTAGCAATGATGCAGTGGGATGAGGGAGGTGAGACAGTGGGTACAATGCTAAAGTGGCTCCAGGCATATGCAGACTGTGCACTGCCCAACAGAAGCAAGAATCTCAGCTATGGAAACAAGTCTGTCAGAGTGTATGCTGAAAATGGAAGTCAGGATGGAAGAGACTCATCAGAAACTCATGAAGAAGCTTAAAGAGGACCTTCTCCAAGTCTTGTCATAGAGACTGTGGAAGAGGTTAACAGTTGGTATGTAAAGCAGGGGAATAAGCTGACAGAAGAAGAAATTGGTAAGATTTGCATTTATCCCAGAAGAGAAAACAAACATGGACGACAACATGGAAACTGAGGGAACAGAGATAAACAAAGGACACCTGCAGGTAGGCAATAGAATGAAAACCTGTCTTGAAAATTTTTATGAATACTTCCTACAATAGTAATGTAGAATACCTTGTACCAATGAACATGATGAGCTGTCTTATTGTAACCAATGAGTGAAGCACACACTTTGGTGAAGGAATGTAAAAAGGGAATACACAACCATAACAAAAGTTGCCTTTTGAAGCCTTTTAGTCAATGCTGTTTGTATATTGTGACCATCCTGACAGTGACAGAGACCAGAGGCCCTATTATCAGAAACTGACATCCTCCAGCTAGGGACAGAGGGTACACCCCAAAAGCTGACCTGTGGCTCCTCCTATGTAACCATGGGAAAGATATATAAAGGTGGGATGGAAAACTCACTTTCGTCCTGGCAGTACAAGTGCATGAACTGAAGGAGGACAATATTCACGGACAGTTTCCCCAGAAGGGATGTAGTTCCATTTTCCTATAGCCAAGCTGCCAGGCATAATGGAAGGGAGGATGACATCCAATCCCCTTGAAGGGACCTCCAGAATATATGTCCAGGGAGAGAATGATAGTCAGGGCTAGAGAGGCCCTGCCTCTAGTCAGGTAGAGACACGGGAGAGTCATGTCTTTTGGACTGTGAGGATCTAACGGCCTGGCACATCAGAACTGCAAAAATACAAGGCCTTGGTTTACACTGGTGCACACTGCATGTTAATCCCAGTGGGACATATGGGGTGACAGGAGGAATGCAGCAGTTGACCCTGCTGGAAGCTGAGGTGAGCCTGACTGGAAAAGAGTGGAAGAAACATCCCATTGTGACTGGCCTAGAGGCCCTTAGTATTCTGGATTTCCTGATTTCCTCCGGAGCTGGTACTTCAAAGACCTAAGGGGATTCAGGTAGGCTTTTGGAATAGCTGCTATGGAGGGCATTTAGGCAATTGAACATTTTGCCTGGGCTGTCTGAAAATTTGTCTGCAGTTGAACTCCTCGGGGGGAAGAACAATGAGAACGTATTGCCACCTCAACAATGCACTGATGGTAGTACCAGATGAATTTGTATTCCAATGATTTCCATCTACAAGATGATCTGTGAGCTTGAGGGCCAAAGAATGGTCAGCAAGACCCACTCACCCTTCAATAGTCCCATTTGGCCTGTGTGCAAACCCAAAGGGGAATGGAGATTGACGGGAATATCGTGGCTTTAATGAACTCCACTGCTGGACCAGATATGCTGGAGCTCCAGTATGAGCTGGAGTCCAAGGCAGTGAAGTAGTATGTCATTTGACATTGTAAATATGTTTTTCTCCATCTGGCAGCAGAGTGCAGGCCTCAGTTTGCCTTCGCTTGGGGAGGTGTGCACACTTGGAACCCAGGGATGGAAGCACGGTCCCATCTGCCATGGATTGCACTGGAAAATGGTGAAGCTCTGGAACATTTGCTGTACATTGATGACATTGTGTAGGGGAACATGGCAGCAGAATTATTTGAAAAAGGAGAGAAAATAATCCAGATTTTCCTGTAACCTGGCTTTGCCATGAAAAAAGAGCAAAGTCAAGAGACCTGCTTGAGAAATCCAGTTCCTGGGGGAAAGGTGGCAAGATGGATGGCATCAGACTCCCACTGAGGTCATCAGTAAGATCACAGCAACGTCCCCACTGACCAGCAAGAACAAAATGCAAACTTTCCCAGCCACCATAGGTTTTGGAGGATGGATTTCCCTGAGTACAGCCAGATTGTGAGGCCTCTCCACCTGGTTACTTGCAAAAAGACCAGTTTCCACTGGGAGCCCTGAACGGCAACAAGCCTTTGCCCGGATCAAACAGGAGATTGCTCATGTGGTAGCCCTTGGCCCAGTCAGGACAGGAGGTGAGGAATGTGTTTTACTCTGCATCTGGGAACAATGGCTTATCCTGGAGGCTTTGGCAGAAGGTATCTGGTGAGACTCAAGGCTGACTCTGGAGTCGAAGCTACAGAGATTCTGAAGCTGACTACATCCCAACAGAGAAGGAAATCTTAGCAGCCTATGAAGGAGTCCACCTCAGAGGTGATCAGTGCAGAAGCACAGCTCCTCCTGACACCCTGAATACTGGTGCTGGGATGGATGCTCAAAGGAAAGGCTCCCTGTACCCATCATGCCACTGATTTCACATGGATTGGCATCCACTTGGCATCCATCTGGATTGCCCTTGTGACATAATGTGCCCATATTGGAAACCCACATCAACCTGGGATCTTGGAAATAACTACAAATTGGCCTGAAGGTGAAAGCTTTGGTCTTACGGATGAAGAACAACAGGAACAGGTGAGCTATGCTGAGGAAGCTCCACCATACAACCAACTGCCAGTGGAAGAAACATGTGACAGAACACAGTGTTCAGAAAGGTTCAGTTGCAGTGTTCCCAGGCCTAGCCTGGGAAAACATGATAAAAGAATCCAAAACAGAGCTTGGCACCTGGTGTTTTTCTAACCATGGTATGTGATGTTTCTGCTAAGCTCTAGAGGATGTTTATCTCAAGAGGTGTTTACCTTCTTGACCAATTAGGTTATTGTATAATTTCACTAACCTATCTGCTTGTAGATTGCAAAGAACACTATAAAAGTGTTGCTTCATTTGACTAAAGTACTTTTAGCCGCAAGGCTTCTGAAATCACTGTGTTGCTGAGTGTTTCTTTTGCCTCTTGTAACTGTGTACAGCAACAGAAACACATTGTGCTCTTTTCACTAATCGTTACTGTTGCATCATAGAGGATGAACCGAAAGTGGAAAGCAGCTGTGTGAAGCCCTACATGACAGCTTGCAGAAGCTACTGAAAGAGAAGATGGATCGAGTCAACTTGCTGAACTGAAAGCTGTTCAGTTGGCCCTGGATATTGACAGAAGAGAGAAGTGGCCAAAGCTCTACCTCTACAAGGATTCATGGATGATAGACAGTTCTCCGTGGGGGTGGCTGGAAAGATGGGAAAAGGTCAATTGGCAGCATAGGTGAAAACCAATCTAGGCTGTTGAAGAGTGGAAAGACATCATTGCCTGAGCAGAGAGCCTGTCTGTGAAAGTTGGTAATGTGTATGCCCATATCGCCAAGAGCTGTAATGCTTGGCCAAAATGATTTCTTACTGAAAGCATTTAAAAGGTTTTTAAACAAGCAAATACAAATCTTGATTTGGTTAACCTGCTACTGGCATACTTGTTCCGCTCTTTTTCAAACATTTGTGTCTAATGGACTGATCCAATGTCACAGTAGAGATGGATATGATACTCCAAGGTTCAAGCTGTAGCAGCAATCTTTATTGTTCACAGCTCATATTTATATGTTTTCAAAAACTGAGCGCTCAGTCCCAATTGGCCAGTAACTTGCCACCCAGTTCACTGGCCAATAGCTGCCTGCATTCATGCTCCCCAAAGATTGGCCAGCATCTGTTCCTTGCAGTTAAGTCCTTTCACTTTTCAGTGCTTTCTTCCTTAAAGATGTTTACTTCCTTTTCTCATGGGTACAGGCTGATGAAGTGAAGGTCAAGAGGTTACTTTGTGTCTGTACTTGATAGCTGTTAGCTATCACAATCTAAAAGAGGATTTCTCTCTCTGTGACTTTTTTGTGGCGTACGTAAGCAGTAGCAAGAAAGGCCACTTATTTGTTAAATTCCAGTACATTTTGAGAAAGTAAATTGATGTATATATTAGCAAACGTAATATGTCTATTATAAAAAAAGTAAGAAAGGCATTAAGGAAGGAACTGTCTACCGACTAACACTATAAAGTTCACTTGGATCCAGGGCTGGGCGACTTTCAGCTGGGGAAACTCTTATAATGAAATATTGCACACTCCACATCAACATGGGAAATCCAAGGGCATGTCTGCCACGTTAGCCAAAAGTGTAAGCGCTACAAAAGTGTAAGTATAGGCAGGGCTATTTGAGCCTGTGTTAATCTGGGCAGCAATAGAAATACCTTCCAGAACTGTATGCAATTCTTGTATTGCTGCTATTATTATGAATTCATATTCTCAGACATCCCAAACTTATCTAATTGCTCTCTCCTGCTGGCAGATCTCCATTTCAATGTTTCTATCTAACCAGGAAATTTCCTATGTAATTGTAGGAGTAAACCTTGCTACATTATCAATGTAGGGAGAGGTCAAATGATTAGCATTTTAAAAGAATTGGGAAATGTGTTGATGATTGAGATAATTGAGAATGAGTAGCATGAACAGGACTTTCCCCTGCTCCCCCCACCCCACCCCACCCCCGCCTTTAAAAGTTAAGCTTGTTCCCTGCAAGTCCTGAAGCTTCAAAATCTGAACTGTTCAGAAATTTGTGCTAGTACATTTTAGGTGTTTTAAAGCATATTCACTTACTGGCTTCAGCATGTTTCCTCATGCTGTGGACACACTTCAGATTACACTGCTTCTCAAACTTCAAGTTTGATGTCTTCTTTCCTTCTCTGAGAATGAATTCTTCAGGCTTAAGAAGTAAGAACAGACCATAGGTGCCGTAGAACTGACCATTTGGCTAGAATAGTTATTTTTCTTTGTAGTAGCTAGTACAGGCTATGTTTTGGATTTGTGTTCAAGGCAGTGTTGGTAATTGTCATAGTTTAATCTCAGCTAGTAAATGAGTACCATGCAGCTGCTTGCCTACTCCCCCCCCCAAGGGGTTTGGGAGAGAATTGGAAAAGTGGGAAAACTCATGGGTTGAGATAAAGTCAGTTTAATAGGGAAACAAAAACAGCACATACAAGTGAAGAAAAACAAGAAATTAATTCACCACTTCCCATGAGCAGGCATGTTCATCCATTTCCAGGAGAACAGAGTCCCATTACATGTAATAGTGACTTGGGAAAACAAATACCATCATTACAAATGTCTCTCTTATTCTTCCTTCTTCCCCTACACCCCAACCCCCCACCCCCCCATTATAAACTGAGCATATCACCATATGGTACAAAATGTCCTTTTGGTCAGTTGTCCAGGCTGTATCCCCTCCCAACTTCTTGTGGACCCCCAGCCCCCTTGATGATGAGGTGGTACAAGAAGCAGAAAACACCTTGGCTTAGAAAGCTCTCAGTAGGCCTTGCTCAATGTCAAAAACACAGTTCACTTTCCTGGTAAAATTTAAGGACTTTAATAAAAAATAATAAGAGACAAACAATAAAGCGAAGTTTTCTTATTGTTGGGTGTTCGGCATCCTGCCAAGACCATACCTGCTGTTTCAGAGACACCCCCTTAAATACATGAACCTGTTGCATATTCATAGATTCACATGCATATTCAAAACTTTTCTAAGAACTTATTTTCATGTTTCTAGGAATTGTTTTGCATGGCTGCTCCTCAGTCCCACCTTTCTAGAGCATGTGTGTTTCTTGGCTTTAATTAATTCTTGGCTGTGGTTTTAATTAATTCTTCTCATCAGTCTTAATTTGAGCCTTGCTCTATAATTTCTACAGATGGTTGGTGCTGGTAGCTGGTCTATCAGTAGCAGATGTCTTCATATCAATAGCAGGACTCTTNGAACCTGTTGCATATTCATAGATTCACATGCATATTCAAAACTTTTCTAAGAACTTATTTTCATGTTTCTAGGAATTGTTTTGCATGGCTGCTCCTCAGTCCCACCTTTCTAGAGCATGTGTGTTTCTTGGCTTTAATTAATTCTTGGCTGTGGTTTTAATTAATTCTTCTCATCAGTCTTAATTTGAGCCTTGCTCTATAATTTCTACAGATGGTTGGTGCTGGTAGCTGGTCTATCAGTAGCAGATGTCTTCATATCAATAGCAGGACTCTTCACTGGGTGTTATCCCAATAAGGCAGTCAGTTCACTCACTACCAAGACACTTTGTCAACTTACTTTACTCCTAAAGAAAACTATATCTTTAAAACCATTTCCACACCACACATATAGTATCCACCCTAATATTTGCGATAACGAATACCATAATATGTATTTATAACAGTCTTATACATACAATATTCATCTTAATATTTGGGAAAAGCCAGTACTATAACATGTATTTATAGCACTCAGCAATAACATAAACATTTCTATACGTACCATAATATGTATTTATAACAGTCTTATACATACAATATTCATCTTAATATTTGGGAAAAGCCAGTACTATAACATGTATTTATAGCACTCAGCAATAACATAAACATTTCTATACGATCAAGACTGTTTCCAGCACAAATACAAAGTACAGCTCCATACCAGCCACTGTGAAGAAGATTATTGCAGCAAAATCCATCTATTGTTGAGCAGTACTTGCACATCATCAAGGTCTTTCTTTTGGATGTGATGATCCAACCAATTCCCGATCCACTAGAGTCCGCCCATCAAGTCCATCTCTCACCAATTTAGAAAGAAGAATGTTGTAGGGAACCATGTCAAAGGCTTTACAGAAGGCTATTATTTATGTCCTTTGCTTTTTATAAAATCATAGTATTAAACCCTCTCTCATTATAATTTAAAACCACTATTTTCTTCTATAAGAAAAAGAAACACTGTAACATGATAGCATTTCTAAATGTCTGTATCAGTTTGCTTAAGAGAGGAATAAGACTGAGCTGATCCTCTTTAGAAGGAAACTGTTCTATGATTGTAATTGATTTTGTTCCAGCACATCTTTCTACTGAGAAAGGCAAAGTACAGAAAGAAGACGTTATATAGCTTTATGTTTCAAATTAGTAAGAGAATAATTTTCTCATTTTTTTTAAAGTAGAATTATAATCAACATCTTCAATATCATTTGCTGTTTGTTTCTTAATAAGAATTGCATCCCTGTACAGTACTTTGGTAGAGATGCTTCCAGCTGTAGAGGTAAAGATAGTAGTTAGATTACTGACACAGGAACAGAGTTCTTGACTGCACCACACATGGGAGATGGATTAATCAAAATAGATGCTGCCTCTTAGAAGTGATGTTTTTCCAGATGTTCGCCTTTTGTATCCTAGCTATTTATTTTGGACCTGAACACAAAAAATATTGCAAGTTTGTTTCTTTCTCACTCTGCGCTGTATGGTGAATGCGTTCTCACTCAAAGCGTAGATAGTCTTGAAAAGGCACTTTGGCTTCTGCACAAGTTCTTGTCTTCATGTAGCATACTACTACATGGTGTATGTGGGGTTTACTTGCTTGTTTTTTTGACTGAGTTTAGTCCACTTGTCTGGCAAATAAATACTCATGGCTGTAGACCAGTACACCTAGGAAAGGGTTTGTTGTGTGGTTATATGAACAATTGCTCTGTGGCTGGGCTTGTGTTTTTTTAACTGTATCATTGATGTGATTTAATAGCAAATAAACGTGACCTCATTACAGGTAAGTCTTTTCTTACCACATATAGGGTGTTGAGCAGTGAAATACTCTATTTCCAGAATCTTTAACAAAATGCTAGTAAAAGATTTTCTGAAGAATTATAGAAAGATATTTTTCGTCTTATTTAAGAAGCTCTATGTTCATTAAAGAAGTTAGGACAGCAAAACATGATTTATAAGAAAAGTAATTGTGTCACTATGATAATACAGAATAAGTGTCTCGTTCCGCTATAAAAGCGGGAGTCGGGGAGGATTCTTTTGATAGATTTCTCGGACGAAAATAAAGGGCAAACGCGGCAATATTATACCTGAGAACCGTTTATTGAAAAGAAAAAAGGGTAAGTGTTCCTATTAAAGGGGGTTAGGAAAAGGAGCAGAGAGAGAGGAAAAAATGAGAGGGGGAGGGGAACAGAAGACGGGGCAGCGTTACCTCAAGAACTTCAGCTCTTTGTCGGCATCGGCTTAGCAGGCGAAGCGTGCGTGTTGCAAACCGCGGTGCGTTTGCGTAGCTCCCGTCGCGGGCAGAGCGCGATTTCCGAACAGCAGGAGGCTGCGTGCTCCTTTCGGCGGCGGTGAACAGGCTGCCGTGGCCACGGGCGCAATCCTGGAGCAGCTGCAGGCTCCCAGGGTCGAGGCGCGGCGGCTACAGGCACGGTGGAGTACGGGCGGCGGCGGCAGGCTGGTCGCTACGGGCTAGTGCTGACGGCAGGCTGGTGCGGCGGGCGGCGCAGGAAACGCGGCGGCGGCGACAGTCGCGGTGCTGCGGGTGCGAGCGGGATCGCGCTGCGGACTCGGCTGCGTGCGGGCTGGCGGCGGCTGTGCCCAGGAAGCACGGCGGGGGCAGCGGGCTGCAGCGGCACCCGCTCCGTCGCGGAGGCAGCGGAGCACCAGGTCGTCGCGATGATAAACTGGCTTACAGGAACGATGACACAGGACCACAGGGAGGAAAAGGCAGGGCGGGGAGAGGGGAGGCCGAGCGGACCCTACAAGCGAGCCCCCGTTCCTTCCAAGATACCCATAGCAAAATGGCTCTCGGTGTGTCGAAGTTAGCTGCTTCTATGTGCTAAGGTTCGCGCTACAGCTTGATTTCCCAGGCACCCGGGGTATTTGCCCCATCGTGGAGGCTTTCTCTGCCCTGATTGGCTGCCAGGTGAAGCCTCTCCAGGAGTAGGGATGCCAGCATAGTCCTTATAGGAACCTTCACCTCATGTGTAACGTGTGTTGAGGCATAAATAAAAACAAGCTTGGTCCCTCTCAATAAGGTTACTACTCGTTATTGTGCAGCAGAGGCAGGTAAGACAGATTTGAGTTTGTTCAATAAAAGAGGATGCAAAATCCTTTGTCTGGAATGGAATAACCCTATGCACTAGTACAGACCAGACTGCTGGAAAGAGGCTTTGCAGAATCGTAAGAATGTGGAACACACATTGAACATAAGTCAGTAATGTGCTTTTGATTGAGGGAAGTGGTTTTACCTCTCTCTGTGATACTTGTGAGGTTGTATGTGGAGTGCTGTGCACAAATTCAGGTCAAAAAACAGGCAGGGAAAAACTGGAGCAAGTCGAAGTGGATGGCTGCCAGCATATGGTAAAGGAGTCTAAGATGAGAGCTCAAGATATCAGAATCCCTTCAGCCTTAGGGAGAGAAGGCTAAAGACATGATGCCTATACCCACCTGCAAGGAAGACCCAAAGACAGATTATTCTCAAGGGTGTGTGTTGATATACAAGAAGCAAACTGCAATGTCCCAGTTCCAGTTAGAGAGAGAAAAAAAAATCACCGTGATGGTTATCAAACGCCATACTAGTTTGCCCAGTTAGACTTTAGTAACCATAAATCATTAGAATAGGGCCCTGAGCAATCTACTTTGAGCAGGACATTAATTTGACTAGATCACCTTCAGATATGCCTTCCAACCTTGTGCGAGAGCCTGGAAAGATTGATGTCTCAACATTTTGGCATGCATGTGTGTGGGAAAGGGGCAGGCTGCGCCTTGCCTTGGTGAGGCAGCTATCTGCCCTCTACACCCCCACCCCTAGAGCCTATACTCTAGCGTGGCAGTGGCTGCCAGTCATGGAACACCAGAGACAATGACCCTAATTCCTAACCCATCCCTAACACTCTCCTAACCCAGCTTCTAAGTGGCCAAATGACCAGAATTCCCACCTGGGGGAAGGGCTCTGGAAAGCCAAGGTATTTAAGGCCAAACATGAGACCATCACTTTGTCTGGACCCTACCTCATTTTGGAGTTTCTATCATCATGGGAAACCAGGAGCTGGTAGCTATATGTGTGCTTTTCGGTATCATTTCTGTCCTTTCTTCTTTGTCAATTCCCTCTTCTTGAAATTCTTGAGTAACTTGTAATTGAACAGGCTTAAAGTTTGCTAACTTGAATGGTCTAAATTAACACTTTGAGGAGTCTTTCATATTGAATGGATATTGCATTAAACCTTTTGTCAAAGTTTCCTTGATTTTCTAAAGTTGCTGGTAAAGTTCTTTTTTGTTGTTTTGACTTCTTGAGAATATCCTGTCAGTATTTCTAGCATGCGTCTAACTCAGAGTACATAAAGTCCTGTTAAAATTCTTGTCAACCAAGTCTTACAGCTTGGTGGGGCCTTACAACCCCATACCATCATGAACTGGAAGTCAACTGGAGATGAAGCTTCTTTCTCTTTCAAAGAGAGCTTTGAATACAGTAACTCTAAAAATGAAATGAAAATATATTTGAATACTTTGAACACTTCCATGGAAAATAATTCCTGTGTTTGCTCACTTCTCTGTTGACTACTTCTCCAGAGAAGAAAATGAGATTAATTTTCTGGTACCTTACTTGTTTTCAGTACAAACTTCACTTTGATTTCACTGAGGACTTTGAAGACAAAAACAATGTCTTGCTTGCTTTTTTTCCTCCCTCTTTTCTTATAAAGGAGCTGTGGTTGCTTTTAAGTTCAATTTTCTGGAGTAAAAAGGTTATGGACCTCCATGGAAATGTGAATTTTTTTAATGATGTATTTTTTCCAGTAGGTGTCCCTCATTCATAAAGAATCTTAAAAGGATTTTTCCACTGCCAGACCATAGATAAATGAAGAGAAAGGCCTCAAAAACAATTATCTGCCTTATCATTTACCCATTTAAATTAAGGTGCAAATTACTGGCCTTGGAAATTAAGGAATTTTCACAAGAAGTAGTTCCCCTTCTCACTAGTTTGATCTGAACAAAAACTATGGGAAGCATTGTAGCAAGAAAAGGCAGGGGAACTGGCATGGTGGTGATTCATAGGTGTTAGGTAATTCTGATGTGGTTTGAGCAAGGCTTCTTTGATGAATGATCACCTGGCAACAGCTTTAAAAATAATGTTTTTGTATCTGTTTCCCTTGTTTCTCAGTGTCCTATTGAAAGACTATTATTTCTTTTACCTCAGCCAGCTTTAACATTTCCAAGTGGTGCTGGAGAAATTAAGTGAAGGCTTGATGGTGTAAGAAACAGAGGCATTATGTCTTTGGCTTGCTATCGGCAGCCATGCTTCTTCAAAAACTAATGTTTTTTAGGATGGAAGAAGTAATTGTGCTTGCTCAAGGACACCTAGCTGCTTTCACAACTGTTTTTTTTTCTTTATAAATTGAAACCTTAAAAGCTATACATTTTGACTGTTAGTGCAGGGAGCAGGAAAAAGAACTGCAACAGCATGAATGAACTGCAAATGCCATGATGACTGGATTGAGCTAGGAAGGGTTTAGGATATGTGAGGAGCCATAGTTTCTAGAAATACTTTTAGAGGAATAGAAATGTTTGAGTAATATGTTTTAATTGCAGTTAAAAAATATGAATGTCCTTGAGCTACATCTGCTTGATTCAAATAACCTCAAATCAATAACAGGTCTTCAATTAACCTCATGGACTGCAATGATGCTTCAGCATTTGCTTCTGGGGTAGATGTGGCTAACTTGATATAGACAGGGAATCTTTGTATTAGAAAATAATCAAGAGACCTGCTCAGTTCCTACTTTAATCCATGCATTGGGGAAGTAAAGAATGTGTGGCTAAATGGAATAAATAGTGACAGTCTTCTGGAGGCTGACCCACAAGTCTGTGCTTACAAAACAGAAGAAGGAGGTCTTTTTGCTCTGGCCTTGAAACTGCACCATTAAGTAGTAACCAGGAAATTAGGAAAAGTGGCTGTAGTTCATATATTGGCAAGCTGTGCTATAACACCTAGGCACAACAGAAAAAAAGTCAAAGGAAAATGGTCTTTGCAAAGTTCTGTCTCTTGTGACCTTTTTGAGCACCTGATTGAAAAGGCCTCACAAAGCCGTTGGGATAACAATCTGTTCTCCCTTTAGCTATTTTCATAGCAATCCAAGTCAATGTCTTACTGATTTGGGGAAGGCAAAACATCTAGAACAACAGAAAATACCTGAAATTCCTTTTCTAGCATTGAAAAATGTCTTTAAAAAATAGCTATTCTGAATGGCAGATCACAGCTGTGTACTATATTCTTCAGATTTTGATTTTCTAATAGCCTTTTATAGGAAAAGAAGCTGTCAATATTCTAGTTATATTTTCCTCATAATTTCTGGAAGCCATCCTGAATCAGTTTCTTTTTTGGACTCTGCTATTCCTTCACGCTTTTAGTTAGTTTTAAAGGTTTAAAAGTTTTTCTTGGATTTATGTTTCTAATTCCACAAGTAACTTAGGCAGCTGTCCTGTCCTTTCTTTTCTCCTCCTCTTTGTCCTCCTTCTCCTCCTCCTTCTCATTGTTAATCTTGTTCTTCGACTGTTCTTAACTCATGAGGTTTACATTTTTTTTCCCTGTGATTATCCTCCCTACTGAGTTTGCATCAGGGACTGTGTGAGCAGCTGCATGGTACACAGTTTCTAGCTGGGATTTAACCACAACAGCAAGATAAACCCTCAATTTCTCAGTGATCTTTATATTTTAGGTAATAGTGTACGGGTGCTTAAAGAAATGAGTGTTCAGGGCTGCCACCTTGGTTGAACTACTGGGAACTGGGATTGCAGCAGCAAAAACTGCTGGGAACTGGGATTGCAAGGGTCATGTCTACCTCACTCCCCTATAGGACTAGGACATGGGGGATTTGTAAAGATCTAAAGATCTTATTAGGATCAAGTCCTAACACTTTCCAAGTCTGCACTTTCCTAACCAAATATCAAGCAGCATAGCCAACAGTAATACAGCTTGTTGTTCAGAGGGTTGAGTCATATATCTGTATGTGTCACTTTGGAGGATAAAATGTAGGTATGGTACCACCACCACTATCTTACTGAATTTGGAGTTGCCATCTTGTTTTCTACTCAAAGACCACAGGAGGAAAAAGAAGAAAGGATCACAATTCCCCTGCCCTCATCTTTTCTTTTCTACTACTAGTTCCTAGAGAAGATGTTACAACATTTTTCTTAGTGTTTTCCCAACATGATGATATTTTTATCTTGTATTTATATCTCACAGTTGCCAAGTTAGCTAACCCAGGAACACATGACTAGTTGACTCCCTGGACAGATCACACTGCTATCTCTGCCAGTCCGGAAGTGGTGAATGCACATGAGGATTGGGGTAGGACCACTAGTAAACATTAGTAGCTATTTGTTAATCAACAGGAAATTGCCAGTATGATATATAGCTGGAATGAAATACAGCCTCTCTGGGTTTTGAGCTCTGAGAGGTTAAGGAAACACAGCAAGTGATATGAAAAGGACATTGATTTTCTGCCAGGAGTTCTAACAGAGAACTACCTAGTCACAGCAAAAAAGAGTCCCTGCACAGTAAATCCTAGGAATGTAGCCTGAAGCCTCAGACTCTGGAGAGGGGCCAACTGTAAAGCTCCCAAGTTAAGACTTGAGTCCATTCACTTGGACACAGAGGCCATTTACAGGTACTAAATTTTACTTGGTGGCTATGTTGCAAAGGCCAAAAATAAATCAATTTGTTTTTTCAACTTCACAAATGTAGTTCACATTTGTTTAAAGCTATGGTTTCCAGGCCTGTCAGTGACTCCAAGGTAAGATATTTTTGAAAATACAATAATTACCTTAGCAGCCTTTGCTGTAACGTGTCTGTTGACACATGCAAATGATGGATACTATACTATATGTTGGTGTACAATGACTATACTAATCTTCTGTGACCAATGAAGTGGTCACCTTTTAAGAAAGAAGAAATAGCCATGCTTCTAAGTGTCCCCTTTACTTTGAGTACAAAATGTCCATTATTTCATCTTGCTGCATAATATAGATATTAATTTGTTCTTTGCCTGAAAGACTGTGGTTGGAAAATATTTGGTGAAATCAGTAGTACCAGGTTATAGGAGGAATAAGCCATCCAGAAACTTACATATATATATATATCTGTTAAGATATATAATAATTATTTAAATAATCGGCATTATATTGTAGTAATTTCTTCTATTTCCTGTTGTAGAAAAACAGTTGTTTTTGGACATCACGTCACTCAAATAACTACATACCTATTGTAATAGGAAGCTTGGATATGCCAGGAAATACAAGGGATCCAATCTACAAACTACATTGGACTTTGTGACTTTAAGCATCAAATATTTTGTGGCATACAGAATAAAAGGGAAAGGATTTTTTACCATGCCTTTATCTGACATATTTAATAAAGTTAACTTTGGTGAATTACATATGAAGAAATAGAAATGGAACAACATTCTTATATCGCTGCAGATATTTTTGTCTTGAAATTCTTTTAGCTTTCTTTGAATAACTAGCACACATAGTAATGTTTAAGGCTGCATCACGAATGCACAATATTATTGGGAGACATAATATATTTTGGTTCATATCCTGAAAAAGTCTTGGAGTGCAGGAACTACTTCTTTCTCTTTCCTCCTTTCTGCTCCATCCTCCTGCCCCCTCAAGCCATATCAGAAAATGTGCTCCAAAAGTACACCTAATGCATGTTAATCACTAACAGGTGCTCAGTCTAGGTGGTCAGACAAAAGATACTCCAAATAAAGCCACCGACTGCATGTGTTGTGGACATGAAGTCCTCACCACTAGGTGCTGTGCAAAACTGTTTTTATTGTGCTGGACTGCTTCCTAATGTGGTCAAAGAATGTGATACCATGAAAAAAATTAAGAACAAAATAGAGTAGAATTGCAGAGTATCTGGGTAAAATAATTTAAGAAGTTTTACACATCTTAGTGGGGAAGGTATTGGATTATCATAAGCTGATGAACTGAGAGGGGAAAAACATATTTCTGTTGTTTTGGCTAGCAGTCCTTATGTCTAAGATTGTGACATAAGATTGTGTTGTATCTGTACATGGTTGAGGACTACAGCCAGTGCAGGCAGCTCACTGAGCGGCTGCAGTGCAAGTTGCAAGTTGTGCCCTGGACGGGGGGAGATGGCTGGAGTTCCCAGCAACGGGCTGTGACCTGGCACCAACCCTTTGTACAGCTGAGGGTATGAGCTGGTAAGGGAAACCTGTCTGTCTGTGTGAGTGGAATGTGCCAAGCAGGACACCCATTGTCTCACTGGAGCCACGTGTAGCGATGGGGCTTCGGTCCCAGTCGTAACAGTCTTAGGTGGTGCAAGTGTGACGGCCAGAGTGGCTCCTGGATGGTCAGACAAGAAAATTTCTTCAACATTAGCGTCATCCAGTGCATATAAAGGAACCTCATGTTCAGGTTGGGTAGAACATGTGGCATTACCACTGAAAAGCAGAAAATGAGCTCTCTAACTAGTTTGTTAGGTTAGAAAGTCAGCCTTATTCAGTGTTGAGCTATATGGGGATCCTTCCACAAATCATGTACATCACTTATCAAAGCTTTTATCTATTTATAGATTTTAGCAAACAAAGGAATTATTATTCATTGGCTAAGAAGTTAAGTAGTTGTCTTTATTAATTAGTATTCTGTCTTC
The DNA here is from genome assembly GCA_013397245.1 of Thryothorus ludovicianus. Lineage (NCBI taxonomy): Eukaryota > Metazoa > Chordata > Aves > Passeriformes > Certhiidae > Thryothorus > Thryothorus ludovicianus. The sequence goes on along the minus strand of VZTB01006884.1, from coordinate 9,408 downwards.
TGTTGGCAATTGATTTCTTGCTTCTCATGCCAATTAGTCCACATTTTCTGTCTTGTTATTAATTTTTTATCAGATAGGGAGAATCCTAGTAATTATCTTAGTTTCTTCTTCATGTCTGGTTTCTGTAACGTGTCTTTGTGGTTTATAAATTCTGCATCTTTGGTGTCCAGGTCCCAGCAATAAATTTCACTTCCAGGACTTGTTAATTTCCTCTCCCAGATTTGAGAGCACTGAAGCATGACAGGCCCTAAACATTTTTCTAACACATGGATCTCACCCAGAGCTTGCTTGTTAAGTGCTATCTATTTCATGGAATAAATCACCCTTCTTGTTGATTAATTCCTAACATTTCCCCCCACTGCTGAAAAGGGCCCCTTTTAAAGAAAAATAACTTGTTTGGTAACAGTATCTATTTATTTATTTAGCTTTTCTGCTTCATAGGAGTGACTATAATGATGACAAAGACGGAAGTTTTGATGTAAAGAGCAGCCCAGAGTATGATTTCTGCTTACTAAGAGCAGAAAAAATATTTTGCAAACATCTAAGTGAAGCCAAATTCTTATGATTTCATGTTGTGGCTTAGCCTCAGCTAACAGGCAAAATCCCAGCCAGCTGCTTGCTCATCCCATCTTTCCCCCTGGATGGGGCAAAAAATAAAAACAGAAGGAACAAGAAACCTTGAGGGTATGTATAAAGACAGGGAGCTTGCTTACCAGTCAGTTTTGTGGGCAAAAAAGGCTTACTTAAAAAAGACTGATTAAGTAAAATAACTTAATCACTTGCCAATTACAATAAAAACATAATCAGTAGTTGGAGTAGTGGGAAATAAAGACAAACTTTAAAATAACACCTTTCCTTATCCCTTTCTCAGACACAGCATCACTCCTTCACTAGTTTCCTGCAAGACCCCTTCCTCCTGCCCCTTCAAGTGGTGCAGGCAGATGGGAAATGGTGCGCTGCAGTCAATCCATAACAGCTTTTATGCCTTCCTCATCACGCTTTATCCCTGCAACTGTGAGAAAGTTCTTTTAGACTGCAGTTCCTGTTAAAAAAATATGCTGTTCTATGGGTTCTACACTGGCTGCAGTTCCATCAGTAATATCCATTTGCTTCAACAGGGGGTCCATGGATGGAAATGAGTGTCTGTGCTGGTGCAGGTCCTCCATGGGCTGCAGGGAATATCTTCTCTGGCACCTGGAGCACCTCCTCCTCCCTCTCCGCTTTTCCACTTTCTCTGACCCTGATACTCTGCCTTGTTATTGGTTTTTTTTTTGGTTTGTTTTTTTTTTTTTGGTTGCTTCTTCCTCTCTCATTTTCTGTCTTTTCTTATATACATTTTTACAAATGCATCTCAAACTTTACTGGTACAGTCTTCTCTGGTCTGCGATGGGTCTCACTGGAGCTTGCTGTAACTGGCCCAAGCCAGCACAATACCTATCCACCATTGCAGCCCTGCTGCCAACATCTTGCACCTACTCCAAAGACAATTTGGTCCATTTGAAGTGACTGACAAGGAAAAATTGATAAATCTTGACTGACTCGCTTGTTCTGGCCCACAGACTAGGAGTGTGGTATCTATCCACCAGCAGGTAAGAAGGAAGCAGAAAGAGATTATTGTATTTTATTACTGTGCACAGGTTTCTTCAAAAATTATAAAAGATACACATAGAATAAAAGAAAAATGATATAGTGTCTTTACTGGCCTCTGTTTCTACTTTGTCTGCCTTTGGATATTTCACTTATATTAGAGTGAGTTGAGTAGTAAAGTTACGTTAATGGCATGTGACTATAGGAACCTTAGACAATATGAAATTTCTTAGAAAGTGACCAGGAATTTTTGACCAGAAAACAAGAATGCTGCTTTAGCCTGAACCAGTGTTGGAGTCTAAATTTGAGGTTAAAATACTAATATATTATATTAGGATTTTTTGTAGAACACATAATGCACAAAAACTAAATGCACTAAATTGATGCCTTATATCATACATGGAAAGCCTTGTTCTGTGTTGGAATTTCACAGAATGTCACCACTGCCAAGGGACTCAGACCATGTATACTGCATATTTGGGAGGGAAATAATTTACTGTGAGACTATTTAAATTTGAATTATCTGGTAGGAAATAGAATTGAGCATTCCTGCAGAAAAACTAACAGAAGGAGAAGAAAGTTTATTCTTATATTTTTAATTTACAATTATTCTCTTTGGTAGTTTGTCAATAATGTTTATGTACTGGTTCCATGCGGTCTTCTCTGCTTTGAATATTTGAGAAGAACAGAAACAAAGGAAGATGATCTATTCATAGGTGTATGTTAGTGTGCTTATTTTTAGGGAGGTCAGTGACCTTGAAAGCTGATTTATAGTCTTAAAAATAAATATCTGTCTCTACTACCATACAGTAAAAGAAATAGTGAAAATTTTAAACTTTTTTTTCCCAGCATACCTCAGTTGAGCCTGTTTTGTCATTATTGATAGCTCACAATTCTCTAGGCCCAGATCTATACCTTTTGAATGAGGGTTAAGCATAAAACTTAAGCCTCAAAATGTGTTAAGCATGTGAGACGGAGCAAATCTATATCTTCATATGGTTTTGCTTCTTCTCATTAAGAACATTTCCCCTTAATGCAAGGTAGTGTAGTCCTAGAACATCCAAACTAGAAACACTGTAAATTGTTTCAGGACTGCAACATACATTTATTTAGGAGCACCACGTTGCTAGCCCAGCTGTTATGGATTAACCCTGACACACAGTTGAGCCCCTACAGCCACTCACTCACTCCGTCACAGTGATAGTATAAAAAGTAGGAAAACTCATGGCTTTATCTTAATAGGTAAAGCGAAAGCTGTGTGCTAAAGCAGAACAAAAAAGTTAATTTAGTACTTCCCATTAACAGACAGACATTTAGCCTTAGCTTGGAAGTTAAGACTTCATCACACATAGCAGTTACTTGGGAAGACAGAGTCCATAACTCTCGTAACATTACCTCCTGTCCTTTTTTTCTTCCAGCTTTGTATGCAGAGCATGAAAGTGTATATCTGGTTTCTTTTCCAATCTGTTGTCATTTTGTCTTGTTAGCACATTGAGGAATGCTTTATTAGTGATTGAAAAGTTCATAGAAGTGATACAGAAAATACAGGAAATAAAGAAATGTATGCTAAGTGCTATAAATTGCCAATACTATCAGCCCTATTGAATGAATCAATTTGAATCTTCTACAGGACACTTTCTATACTTGGAGCAGATAATTACTATTATTTGTGTAATTTGTTCAGTTCTTTCTGAAGGATTTTTCAAGATTCTGTAAATCCACTTCATATTTAGCTAGCTATTTCAATTTTTTATTTTTAACCCTGTCCACCTCCATGCTCTACTCACAGAAATGAAAAGTATTGGAACTATATACTGTTCAGCAAGTTTGCCTATTGGAACAGTTGGGGAATTCCTTGTGTCAGAGACTGAAATATTATAATTTATGACTTAAACATTTTTATGAAGGACTTTTAAAACAGTATTACAAAAGCTGCAGAAAAGACCACCTCACCCTTAGTGGGGCTCTGAGAGGCTCTAAACTTGTTCACTGAAGATAAGATAAAGTAACAACTCAGGGATGGGGACACTAGCAAAGCACAAGCCTAATACCTTCTGGGTGGAGACCATAGCCCCAGGCTTCAGACAGACCCTTGTAACAAAGGGTGGGGGGGAGAGAGGCTCTGAGTGTATGTTGGAAAAACCTCTGGTCAGAGGCTCAAGTGAGATCACCCATCCTCTGATGTGAAGACCAGCTCGGCTGTGATGCTTTTCACCTGGGGAAGCTGCATCCACGTGAAGGACAGCAGAGGGGGTGTCATGGCCTGTCAAAGGCCCCTCCCAAAGAGGTCACCAGACCCTACACCATAGATGATGCAACAGACCCTCAGTGTTGCAAGGGACAGTGTCAAACTGGCCCCCTGCACGGGAGGCACGTGGACATTCCCATCTGGCCCAAAGCATATATTAATCTGTGGGATTCTGTACACTTTGGCGTGTGGCAGTGTGGTGGCAGTAACAGGGGCCCCTCACCACCAAGAAGACCAGATGGAAGGGTGCAATGAGATGTCCTTGGGACCCTCGGATGGGTGATATGCTTCCACCTAACCCCTGTCACTGTCTTGTCCTGTCCAGATCCATTTACTAAAGTTCTTAGAAATGCCCCTGCCCAAATTAAGTTGCAAATGAGGCCATATGCCAGTGACAATAGTATGGATTTTATTTGATAGTAAATATGAGGGAGAGATAGAGTGAAAGAGAAAGAAAGGAAGAGGAAATAGGTGGGGAGCAGACAGAAAGAGAGAAACAGGGACAGAATAAGGAAAATATCACCACTCTGTGGATCCCAAGGATGTTCTGTTGATCCACTCCAGCTGGTCTTCTTGGTGATGAAGGTCCCCCTGAAAAGCATAGAATCTGATTGGTTAATATATGCTCAGAGCAGGTAGAAAAATCCAGGCACCTCCCCAGGATGAGATGAGGTAATTTGCCTTTGTCTCTTACAACAGAATTTGGGTTTGTTGCATCACGTGCAGTCCTGTGGTGCAAGGCTTCAGGAATGACTCTTGGAGGGCACTTTATGGGGCCTTTGGTCGATTAAGGCACCCCCTCAGATGCCTCTCACTTCAATGTCCCATGGATGTGGCCTTCCCAGGGTTGGGGGTTCCATAGCCAGTTTGTCTAAGGGAAGATGGATTCACTGCCCCTGAGCAGAGGTTGCAACACAGAAACTTCCTCCCCACACCTTGGCTGGGGGGGAAATCTGTGCAAATCTTCTCCCAGCAAGTAAGTCTGTGTGCTACAGCCTTCCCAACCCCAAAGCAAGCCAAAGATGATTCTTAGTAGGGCTGCTGGGTTTGGCTCACATTCTTTTCCTTGTGTAGTTGTTTCAGGCAATTGAAGAATGGGTTTTCCCTTTATGTAATCTCAGTAGTTTGATTTACAGTCCAAACTTTCAGTCAGACATCCTCAGGGAGGCTTCTTTGGTTGTAGCTTCTTTATACAGTTTTTGTTAGAATGAGCAAAACTTTATATCAATGCTTGAGGCATGAATTATTTCAGTCTCTGACATGTGCCCCCACCCCCCACGCACATTTCTTTCTCTGTCATTCTTTCTTTCTTTTCTCTTTCTTTCTCTTTGCCTCTTTAAAATAATATGTGGTGGATAAGCACATACACAGTTTTTGGTTTTAATGTTTAGTAAAGTTGGTCAATGTTGACCATTGTTATTTTTTAACTTGTTACTTGTTATTTGGTTGTTAAAAAGTTCTTGTTAATTGTTAAATTCCCCAAATTGTTCTGTCTTATCTTGTATTTGTACTACCTTAATGTTGGGAATGTCGATAATGTCCTCCACAGCCTTCCCAAAGTGATGTCCTGGACTGTTTACATTACCATATGAAATAAGGGGACACTAGGTACTATGGGTGGACAAAAATCCCTAAAACCCCCTAAAAACAATGAGCCAACACATAATAGAGGACGAAAAAAGGACTTATCTTGGCAGCCAAGGTGCGGGACTACTTTTCTATTACACATTTTACAGTCTTGATAATGTCACCATAACTGCAAAATGATCAGACTGGAATGGGATCCCTGGACAACGAGGCAACATGTGTCTTCCTGGAAACTCTCTTGAGGATGGAAGTCCCAGCTCTGCTGCCTGGCAAAGCTGAACACCTCCTCCTATGCATGGCTCCTGCACAACCCCTCGGGCTCCCCACCCAGAGCTGACTCTTAATAAAGGGATTAAACAGGAGTCTGTCTCCTGGCCCTTATTTATAACATACCAATTTTTTGGCACCAACATCTAACTTTGATTTGAATCTCGGTTTTGGGTATATTTTGAACCTTCGAAGTCCTTTCCATTTTATACACAGAGCCCTAACTTTCTTGTCTCTTCTGGGTTTTAACTGGATTACAGCCCCTTGTTAAATATTTACTGAAAGAGGAAATAGCACATTAGTTTGAAGACTCCCTCAAGTTTATTGTTGGGAATGCTAGCTTCTGAAATCTTTCTATTTAAGAAAAAAAAAGTGTCCATCTGTGAGGGAAACCTACAACAAGGATGTGACAACAAAGAAATTATTAATTAGCTGGTAATGAGAATGTAAAGTTTACTTTTTGAACTTTGGTTTATTTGAATTGTGTGGAAGTTTGAGGATGCTTTAGAGTTATGGTTATTTATTCTAAGTTATAGCAAATTCAACAAAATTTCTTTGATATGGAAATTGAGTAAGAAATTTATCAAGAACATGTCATGAGCTTGTCAGTAATCTCTAGATTTGATTGAGTTGGGAACTTACACAAGGATAGCCTTTTTTGTAGTATTTTTGTAGTATTAAGGCATTCTTTTCTGGCTGAAATAGAAAATCTAAAATATGCTATTTGAAATTAAAACAAAACAACCCAAATCAAACAAATAAAACCCCTTGCAAAACCCTAAAAAATTCTGAAACTCTGAATTTAAAAAGTTTTATGCTGCTGTTAAAAGATAAGGAAAAATTTTGAAGTAATTCCAATTTCATTGTCCACAGGCCCTAGTTGAGTTTTTGTTTTTTGGTTTTTTTTTTAATGTATGAGAGAAACTAGAGGATTCATAGATTATAAGACCTATTTCATTTGATCTCAAAGGAAAATTCAAGAGATATCATGTGAACTTTCCAATATTTCATATGAAATCTGTGGCAGAAGCCTGGAATTCTAGAGATCTAAGTCAATGTTTAAGAACATGGCTCTTTTTTACATCTTATTCCCATCTGCTGCCTCCCCAAGTAAAATCTTCTGATTTTGAGCCATTTTCAACCTAGGGGAATGTCTACTCTCATTTGGCTGAGAATAGACATAAGGGGTGGTGTAAATTACCAGCTGAATATATTTAGATTAGAAGATTGACCAAGTTTGGTAGTAATTATCTTCTATATTCAACCATAATTATATATTTTTAATAAGAGTAATCGAGTTAAAATAATAAGAAAGAAAATATAGCATTTGTCACTAATAAGTGAATGGAAGGTTTGAAAGGACAGGTAGATTTAGTCTGGATTTACCTTTACTGCTGAAAACAGACACACTTTAAAAATCCTTAGTTTTTAACTTGCTGAAGGCTCTCATCAAGTTACATGAAAGTGATGATAGCAGCTTCTGTAGGTAGTAGACATCCTGTAGTACTGTTTTTTGTAGTATTTTAAAACTTATTTATATATATTTATATACTTATTATATACTTATTATACACTTAATATAACTTGCAGTATATTTAAACTTATTTTTATCTTGTGTGTGTATGATTCATGTATCTTCTGTGATGGAAAAGTAATATGTTTAAAAATAAATTTATATACCTATATATTAAAGAAAATTCTTTGAAGTGATGGAATAAAGTAAAAGCTTTGGCACACATTTGTATTAGAATGCCTGCCACTAACTGCAGTACATTAGATATAAATTCATTTTAGCATTGATGGAAAAATAATTTTGGCTTTGTTAGTGTTACTAAGGGAAGGGAGGAGAGAAGAAACAAGAGTATGGTGACTTTTAGATATGGATTTCAAAAGCATCTAAGGGATTTCAATAAATAACTTTCAAGTGTCAAAATCAATTGAAATTGTGTGTCCTTAAATGTTTTTTCAAAGATGATGCCTTATTTCATGGAAATCCTGGTTTAGCAAAGCAAAGATGGTTTATTAAAGCTAAGTGCTAGTATTGGTTTTTGGTCTTAGTACTATTACTACTTCCCTATCCTCAAGGAAATTTCACTTACTGAAGACTTATATTTATTGTCGTCATATTTTTTGACTGGTATTTGTGTGTGTGATTTCTTTAGACTCTGAAAATTTTCCTATCTGGTATGCACTGTGAAACCAGAAATGTATGTGACCTTCCAATCCTCTTCAATATCCTTCAGTCCCCTTCAATATTGATGATCTGGATGAGGGGTTCAAGTGCACCTACAGTAAATTTGCAGATGACACCAAACTGGATGAGATTGTTGATCTGCTGTAGGAAAGGCTCTGCAGAGGGATCTGGATGGGCTGGATTGAATGGCTGAGACCAATAATATGAGGTTTAACAAGACAAGTTCTAGGTCCTACATTTAAGCAACAACAACCTCATGCATGGGAAAGAGTAGCTGGAAAGATGCCTATTATAAAAGGATGCGGGGGTTCTGCATGGCAGGCAGCTGAATGTGAGCCAGTGTGTGTCCAGGTAGCCAAGAAGGTTGACAACACCCTGACCTGTATCAACAGGTCCAGGGAAGTAATTCTCCCTCTGTACTGAGACCGGTTAGGCCGCACCTTGAGTACTCTGTCCAGTTTTGAGGCTCTACTGCAAGAAGGACATTGAGGTGTTGGAGTGTTTCCAGAGAAGGGCAATGGAGCTGATAGTGGATCTAGAGGATAAGCTCTATGAAGAACAGCTAAGAGAGCTTAGGGTTGTTTAGTCTGGAGGAAAGGATGCTCAGGGGTGACCTCATCACTCTCTCAAACTGCCTGAAAGGAGGTTGTAGCCACATGGGAATCAGCCTCTTCTCCAGGTAACAAATAAGAGGAGAGAGCTATATCTGTGGCAGGGGAAGTTCAGGCTGAATATTAGGAAGAATTTTTTCACAGAAGTGGTTATCAAGCATTGCAACAAGCTGCTCAGGATGGAGTCACTGGCCCTGAAGATGTTTAAGAACAGAATAGACATGACACATGGGTACATGGTCTAGTTGATACGGTGATGTGTGGTCAAAAGTTGGTATCCATGATCTTAGAAGTCTTTTCCTACATAATTGATTCTGTGTTTCTGTGATTTTTCAGCATTTCAGTTTACAGTCTCAGACTGATCAAGCTAGTCCGACTGTGAAGCTCTTGAGCTACCATAGTGTTATAATTTCAATTAATACAGAAGACCAAAAGAAACTAAGCCTCTGTGAATAAAATGGATTGAACCCAGAAAGGTTCGAAATATATTCAAGAAATGTGATTAAAACCAAACAAGGTTAGATGTTTGTCGCAAGGACACACACGGACACTCTTTGATGAAAAGGCTAAAAACTATTTATTAAAACATCTGACTCCATATTTATAGTATTTCCACACAGACTAGGGATTGGAGAAGAAGGCTGACACCTCTCCCATCCCATTGGTCAAGACAACTGTCAGTTGTTTTTCACACCGAGAGAAAGTATGTAACCAACCTCATCATATCAAAAACATTTAATAATAACACCCGTATGTGAGAAAGAACTAAGAACTATGAAAAACATTGAGTTAGAAAGTACCTTAGAAAACTTGAAAAATGAGGGAGACAGATGTTGGTGCCAAAAAACTTGATATATTATATTTAATAGTAAAAGACTATTTAAGAGAGACAAAGAAAGGGAAAGAGAGAGAGA
>VZTB01006882.1:25023-124176 GCA_013397245.1 Thryothorus ludovicianus | reverse complement strand
TGCAAAGCCAAAATAATCAAACATCACATAAATGTGAAACATTTTACAACTCTCAAGGACTATTTCTCATTCATAGGGCATAGCAGATAAACAGGATCTTTAAAAATTGAATTAATGCCATAGTACACTTGTCACAACTATTTCAAAAGAACGTTTCTTCTCCAAATAATCATATTGTCTAGTGACAGCACAATAGCTACAGCTGCACCTTAAATGTTTCTTCTCTTCCTGAAAACACGTTAGATTTATATTTGTAACATGACCAAGACTGCAAGTATTAATTAATCTTTACAGCTAGTGTCTGAATGAGTCTGACTGGCACATATAATCCTGGCAAACAGAAGCTTTGTGGTAAGCAGCTTCACAGGATCTGGTTGGCAAAAGCTTTTCAGACATGCATAGCATTTGAATACTACTTCAGTAGAGTCTGAAAGGCATGGTTTTTCTCACCAAAAATTTTGTATTTATTACACTGGGTAATCAAAGCACATATTTTAGAGATGTATATTTTGTAATATTTATATTTTTTTTCAATGTAAATCTTTTGCTTATTTAATTATCAGTTGGGTACATAGAAAATATCAGGCTCCCAGAGAACAAAACTTATCGGTGTCTTTTTTGGGAAATGGGAGAGTTATTGCATTATAAGCATTTTTCTAAGTCACAGATACTTCTATTAACTTTCTCAGCTAGTTAAGCCTGTCTAGAGAGGTGTTAGAGAAAGCAAAAAGGAAGAGAAAGTAATTGGAAGAACGAATTCAAATCTAAGGTAGACAACTAAATTGTGCCAAAATTTTAAGATTCTAGGCGTGTATTCCTCCTGAATATATTCTGGTGGACAAAGTGAAAAAGAAAATACTTTAGAAGTAGCAGAGAAGTTCTTGTCTACCTAATTTAGGATTCTAAAATTAATTCCCCCTTGAAAATATATCAGTGAGAAGTGGGAATGAAGTTCAGACATGATAAAAAAGGCACTACATCCATGTGCAAGGAAAAATGACAAAATCCAAAAGGTTCCAAAACCTTTACTTAATCAGGGAAAATGACTTTATCATCAGAAGCAGTTTGTGAGGGTGCTGTTAACTTTATATCTATGGCAAAGCTGCAGTATAGTGAATAAAAGAGTCTGGTACCCAGCCTGAGTCAGTGAGTGAAGCGTTTCCCAGTGCAAAGGAGAGTAAAGAAAGGTTCAAAACCAGCTTATTTCTATACCATAAACCATATCTCAGCAGTTTCAGTGACATTTCCTGTAGCAGGCATCTCTTATACCAGAGGCAGAGCTATCCTCCACCTACCTCATCAAGCTACCCTGCAAAAGATGATGACAAACACGGCAAAGATCAGCGCATTTCAAACTTGACCTCTTTTGGGCATGAGAGTTTTCTGATGCAAATAATGGAGATGTCAATTTTATTGTAATTTGGATCTTACTTCTCTAAAGAATAGGCCCAAAAATTAATTCAATTTACACAATTTTGTGGGGAAGAACCCTTTGACTTAGCTTTGTATCACTGGATTCCCAAGCAGGCACAGAGTAGTTGATGCACATCTCTTCTAGAAATAATTGTGGCTTAAGAAATTAACAGCTATATATTCAATGGATCATTAAATGTAGATGTGTTTCAATTTTGAAATATTATTACAGTGTATGGTTTCATAAAATTATATGGGAATTCATCAAATTCCAAATGAAACATAAAAATATATAGGAAAAATCAGTCTACTATAAATTTGCTCAAATTTTCTCTTACTTAGAATCAAATTTCACAATATCTGTTGAGTTAAATTACAATACTAATTTATGAATGCTCAAAAGATATTGGGTCTTATGTAAAACTACTGAAATAAGTGGCGAGTACACTGCAGCTGAAGCACAAAACCTGGACTAGGAGCTCTTTGTCACCTCTGAGACTTGGATGAATTCATTCACTGTGGCCATTGACACTCTGGAAAGCTGTCCATGTTATGTTTCCTTGTAACTCAGCATTAAAATCAGCAGGCACTGACTGTAGAAAAGTCTCTGTTAAATTGCAAGCTCATTAAATCCTGCTCTAAATCACAATTAAACCTTCTGTGGTCCTAATCTCCCAAACTTCTGATTGCACTCGCTTTGGACACAAATAAAGGACTTATGCCACCTAGGAAAAAAATCCCGAAGAAATTTACTTTTTTAAAGAATCCACCTTGGCTTCTCTTTAGATTATTAGTTAGTCTCAAAGTCAGGAATGGGCCTAAAATTTCTCCATGTCTTCCTTAAGCTTAGCATCAGAGAGAAGAGATGTCCTCAAAACTACAGTGGTCTTAGCTCAGTGTCCAAAGGGCACAGTAGTGCCTGTGCTTCCAATGCTCTTTTGTTAGCTTTTGCTGTGCTCTCTCTATTCATCATTTCTCTGTCTCGTTTAATACTCTTTCCTGCCAACCCTTGTCAATACCTCTTTTTTGTGTCCTCTACCATTGATTGACCTTGATTCATCTGTAAGAGGATGACATGATGAAAACATAACTGTTCACAAAGAGGCAAGAAGATTTGTAACAGGTACTCAGTCTTATAGATAAAGAAGCTGTTCATTCCAAGAAAAGAATTCTCTTCATCCATTCTGAGAAAAGAAACATAAATAACAGTCTTAGAAAAAACAGTTAACAAACCTGCCAGCTTTTTTGTGCCTCTCCATCCTCTATACCATATAACCAATGCCTCTGCATTTAAATAATGCACATTTCTTAAATCTCTGGATGAATCTACCTCCTAACATCTATTCTTGTCGGAAAAAGACCCAAACCAACCAGGTAGTAGGCTACAGCTACACTTGCTCAGTTCAGTAGAGTGACATTAAATATGGCTAAGTTAAAGACATTCAGATTGTATTTTGAGAACTTACAAATTTCCTGTAAAGCATTTAGTCTGCAGTAAAAAACCTGTTTTATATGCAGGCAGATGGTTGCTCAGTTGTGATGAATGTCATAGTTGGCTCAGCTGCGTGGGAACTGCTGCTTTAGTGTTGCAGGCCAATCCAGGAGAGTGGGCACTTATCCCTTTGATGGTAATACCGGGGAGCGCATGCATGAATGTATGAATGTAAGTGGATAAATAGCTGCATTGAAAAATCAGTGTCTTTGCTTTGGATGAGAATGTGAGTCAGCTATAGGAGACAGGAAATTTTCTTCTTTTTGCCTGCAGATTGTCAAGAAATCATAAATTGGTTAGTCAAGAATCAAGACTGCATCATTTTAGGTAAGATGCACAACCAAACACAAGGTAGCTACTCCTGTGTGTTTTGAAGGCTTTCAACTTTTATGAATTCTCATTAGCTATATATTTGTCTTTACCATAATGATGTTGCCAAGTTTTAAATAATTTCAAGCTACATGTTTTCCATTATACATAGAGAGGAAAATATAAATTATGCCCCTTATTATATGAAATATCCAAATACTTATTATGCATGTTAGATATTTGCCTTTAAAATAATGTTTATTCTTTTAAAATGCTGTTTGAAGTGTGGCTTCAATCAAAACTATAAAATTTGGTTATATTAAAAAATTGCAAAAATTATACAAGTTCTTTCAACCTTAATGAAACTTACAGAAATAATTTTATACTAATTTGTTGAAAGACAGACTCATGGGCCAGCAGTGAAAAGTTCTTTTAATAGCTAAGTTGGAAGAAGACATTGAACCAAAGGGATATGAAATGTAAATGCTGGAAAACCCTTGACTATAACATTGCAAATACTAAAACTCTAATATGACACTAATCATCATAACATTCTTCAAAAATAATGTTCCTAAAATGAAATATAATAACTGGGAAGCCCACTTCAACATTAGTCAATAAACTAATAAGCTTTTAAAAAGAAAATAATTACTTGGCTACAGTCTTTGAAGAGCATCTATTTATTTTGAAATCCTCTGAAATACCAGAGGAAAAAACTGAATAAATCTTAGCACAGGAATAAACTTTCCCTCTTGGATTTCTTGATTAATTAATGATTAGTTGGCTTTTATATATGAGGCCAAACAGCTGAATGTTTAGAAATCGAGAAAAGAGAAACATAAGCCTTATCTCTTTCCTCTGAACTTCCATAATAAATATAGGTTTTCTTGTCAAATTAATGTGCTACATGAAAAAGAATGTTGATATTTAATTACAATATCCATCTGTCTCAACCACTACGCTTCTAGTTGCTTGACCAAACTTGGACTTCACAATTAGATTGTGAAGTCGGTGAATTATCTACAGAGGTTATCTACTTGTTCTTGGTTTATTTGTGAGAAAAAATACTTTGGGGAAAACTTCCTCCATTCATTGAAACCTTTAATTCACAAGCATGTTAGACCAGGACTGATTAGATAACTCCTCATTCCTTTAAGGGGTAGTAGATGTTTTAGTAGATGTTTTTCTGTTCTGGATATGACAATGACTAGGCTAAAATGTGAGTATCAATTTCAATTTTAAATCCCACAAACTCAAAAAAATTCTCTTATTAAAAGAAAATTTAAAAAATACCTAGTGGAACAATAAGGCATTTTTTTCTGAACAAAAGTAATGAATCAAATAAAATTTTGCTTGTTAACACTGAAGACTTCATCATAAATTACTCTCTCTGGACATCAGAGAATCCAGGAGGGGAAGAGAAGGAGGAAGAGTGAGAGAAACTGACTCTGGTGACTCTCATAAGCACAAACTCCTGCTTCAAGCCTATTGCCAGAGCTCTCCTACCAACCCTTACCTTTGTGCATTCTTGGGATAGCAATAGGAGGAACTCATGTTCCATTCTTTCCCCAGGAAGGAGTCAGTGTCGATTCTCTCCTGATCCTCCTTCTCTCTCTGGATAAATTCTGCATTTGTGGTGTCTTATGTCATTTTAACCACGGGGTCACTTCAATATGTTTCACATTATTTCACATAAACTCATTCTATATGTCAGACTTACTATAACAAAGATGTAATAAAATTTGCAACGTATAATTTTAAGGATTAAAAAAAGAGAATTATGATATAACTTATGAGTTCTTTATTTAAAGAAAATGGAGTTTAATTAAACAAATTACATTACTTGTGTTGTTTTCGGGCCCAAAGACAATGCTGTTTTCTCAAAGAATTTCTGAGGTAATCTTAATAGATTATGTCTTCTCTGCTGAGTGGTTGTTTCAAAAGTTAACATAATGAAGTAAAAACATGGCATTTGTGAATTTTCTATTTTTTTTGCCATGATGAATCTGTGATTGATACTGTAAGATATCTATGTGTTTAATTATCATGAAAATAATCTTCCAACTGGAAACTATTAAAAGAACAAATAGTCTAAGTATTGCAAATAGCAATCAGTGGGTAAGCAAAAAACTTTGATTAGTAAATTATTACTAATGTATCCAGTCTTGCCTGGGACTGTTAGTAATGCAGATGGATCTGGGTTTTGACTGAGTATCAGAACAAGAAAATGCATTGTTCTCCCAGCATTAGTCAGAAGCAGATTTTTGGAAGTAAATCCCAGATCACCTCTCTTGCGTGGAAACTGGAGCTCAAAATTCAGTTGGAATCTTCTGCCAACTTTGCATAATTCACAACATTATAGGATGACCTTTCATGAAGACCCAGACCAAGGAAAAACTAGGACAGAATGACAGCTTCTTTGTAGATATCCTGCAAGACTTCTGTTATTATTATTTAATAAGACAGCTAAAGACTTGAATTCATGTCACCTGACACTCCAAAACCAGTATACTCACCCTTATTTTGCTCCAATCAACAGGGGTTAATAAAAGCTTCCAACTTCCTCTAACATACAGGGAAATGTGATCTTCAAATGATACTGTATCTGTATCATTTAACTGCGTAAGGAAACATGCACACAGCAACTTTACCATCTCAGGCTCCTAAACCAAATATGATCAATACAGAAAGAAACAGTTTTACAATTAATGATAACACCATAAAATACCTAAAACTTAGATCATCTGGCATACAAGAGACTTTTTCTGAACAATATGTTTCAGAGAGGATGGATTGACTATTGTGCACCTGTGGAGTAGTAGCTTTTGTGCCACTACAGCATATACTTTTACTGAACACCAGAATTTTATGTAATACATGGCTAACACTAAAACAGCATGTTGGAAAGTGCAACAGAACTAGACTGAGTGCTTTCTTCAGAATAAATTAAATGTTGATGTAGAAACTTAGGTAATTATTCTTAGGCGCTGTGAGCTTTTTTCCAAGCTGTAGCAAACAGAATATTGCAAAATTCTTTAGAGAGCCTGGAATAGGCAATTTGTTAAGTGTGCTTTATATTAATTTTATTTGCTAAGATGTTTGAGGTATAAAGCAATGACAGATCATCCTTAGTCTGTAAGGGATTCAATTATAGCAATTATGTCTAGACCAGAAAAGAGAACCACCTACTGATGACACCCTATTCAGAAAAGCAAATCAGTGCAACAAACCTGTCAAAGGTGTGTCATGACATCGGATGAAAAAGTAACTAAGTACCTCATTTCTAAATTAAAATTCATCTTTCCATCAACAGTAAGCCCACATTTTGAAAGAAATATCACTCTTTCTCCAATCATAGCCACAGTCCTCTCTAGAAAATATTTCCAAGGTGCGACAACAAAAAGATAGTGGAAATTTTACTTTCTTTACATACTTGCGTAGTCCTCTGGGAATGGAAGCAAGAAAAAATATTCATCTAGAAATAGAAAATTTCATGCTAAAGAGGAGGAAAAAATTCTGTTCTTCTGCAAGAGGATGAAAACTATGGAAAATTATTCTGAATTTTTCTTATATAAGGTTAGAAACTGAAATCTACTGATAGAAGTTGTTTCAGGTCATGGAGCCTAGTCAATATGAAAGATAAATAAAGTTGAGTCCTCTAAATTAATTGAAAAGTATAAGTTGGAGCTTTAGAACACTGATTTGTTTCATGTAGCTTATTTCTTCTCCATTTATCTTACCTAAATATTTTCATTCAGCATTTTTTATTTTCCTGTAGGGTCAAAAGTGGTGTGACCATGAGTCCTCCCCTAAAACAGAGTAGGAAGAAAAGTCATAGTCTGTTAAAACTTTCAGGTCTATTAAATCATTGTAGCTCATACCACCGGATGTAGGTTCTTTGTGGTTGTCAGAGTCAGTGGAAATGAAGAAAAATTTTCTATGAAAGTTAAGTAATGTAACCAAATATAGACCACTTTTTCTTCTGGAGACTGTAATTTAAGTAAAGCAGCTATTGTGTTGTGTCAAGAAAGATGGCAGTTTCATATTTATAGGCTGAGTAAATAGTAGAGTGCACTTAGGGCTCTCAAATATAGCAAATTGAGTCCTAATGTCCATATCCCAGTTTGTGTTTGAAAACTCTAACCAACTTCTTTATTCCAACTATTTTAGCCTGACAGTGACAGATGATAATCTACTAACTAGCAAAGAATAAAAATGCTACATCAGGTATAATGTGCTTAAACAGAGAAGCTCTGTACTAAGACTCAGAATTTTGCATGATTTCAAGAATATAAACAGGCGATAAAATATTAGCTCCTCTGTGAACATCTCAAAAACTGCAGCTAATGTAACATATCATTGTAACATTAACTTTTAAAATTATCAGAATTCTCTCTATTAAGGACTTTCAAGCAAAAGTACTGGAGTTAGTCTGAGCCCCAGATTAACTTAGAGATCCAGAAGCCAAATTATTAAGCAGAGTGGGGCAAGGTGGTAGCAGGTGGGGACAGATTCTAAAGAGAGATTTTTCAGAACCCGCAGGAGAAAGATTAAAAGCAAGTATTACTATGCACCCAGGTAAAAGGTACATACAAGATGTGTAGGATAAAAGTGACAAAGAAACTCAGCTTGCACAGTTTTGTAAACCATATTTTGTTTCAAATGTTCTGGGTATTGCTGTGGGAAAAGTGGTCAGAGGAGAGGGTCCTGAGAGGTGGGGCAGAGGTGTTCTGAGCCAACATCCTGCTCCACCTGGAGACTTGTGCTCAGTGTTGTCCCCCCTTCCTGCCAATTCATTTCTTGAAGAAAAGCTGTCTGTACTTGTGTGAACAAATATCTGAAAAATCTAATTTACATCAGGGGTGTGCACTAGGTAAACTAAACTGGGAGTAGATTGGCTCACCTCACTCTCTCTCTTTTTATATGGCCCTCCTTCTCCCCCTTTTCCCTCTCTTTCCTCTATCTCTTTTTCTCTCTCTTTTTCCTCTCTTTTTCGCTTTTTATCTCACAACCCCAGCTCCATACCGTCAAATAGCAATAGTGCTTAGTTAGAAGAATGATCAGGCAACTAGTCCAATTACATTAGTATAAAAAAAATTTACTATATCAACATTATAATGAAAAATGATACTTTTTTTTTATTTTTTTTTATTTCTAGATCAAGGTAATGGCAAAACCTTTTTAGTCCCAAGTGCAACCTCCAGACTATCAAAGGGTATATCAGTGAAAGATTCCAGACCTATCTCAGGGCTGTTACCAAAAGGTTGCTGAGGAGAAGAAAAGTCTTTCAGGCAGTAGCAATGATCATGTCAAAAGAGGGGAAGGCAATATAAGTAGTATACCAGAAGGCGTCAAGAATTCTGAAGATTAATAGGAAATCTGACTACAAAGGTTGTTGGAATTACATGCTTCAAGGAAAGAAAGAACTGAAAAATCTATGAGAAATTTTATATGCAGGAGATGTTAAACACAGAGTCTTATCCAGAAGTAGATTTAGGTACCTCTGATGAAATTTAGGTACCAGAGGATGAGATTCATCTGCCCTTATTTAGTGTTTAAACTTTAAATTAAAGTTCTATAAGTTGATGGTAGAAGAAATATATAATTCAAAGGGCAAATTCTCTAATTATCCACACAAAGGGTGATATCTTCTCTAATATCCAAAAGAATCTGATAGAAATGCTTTTTTGATAAAAGCTCCCTGTAGATAAAGGAAAGATGTACATAAATGCTCGTTTTAATATGCAATTCACTAATTTTTAATATCTGAGTTATGCTGCTTTAATTTTTCTTTCCTTTTGCTTTTCACAAAAAAGCAGGATTACACCAAATGTGGCTCTTAATGCAATAAGAGTAAGCTGTGGAGAGATCTGGCAACATTCTGAATGGAAGACATGAGATTTTAAATATGAATAAGGCTGTATATATAAGCATATCAATTTTACTTTACCAAGAATAAAGATATTAGTCATGATACTGTCACACTAACAAAAAAGTTCAATTGAGAACTCTAAGTCAGTGAAGTATCAGAAAAACTGTAAGATTAACTTATTGACAACATTCACATATGGAGTAATAATTCTTTGTCCAAAAAGTTTTATATTTGAAAGACAATAGTATGCTATAAAACTAACATTGTTTAGTAATAGCTTACCAAAAATCACGGAATTTCTTAATAAGACTGCATTGCTGTTGGGCTATGACAATGTAAATAAATTAGGATTCTTTTGTAATCTAGATGTGATCCAATACCATTGTGTTCTTTTGCATTGTCATTTTTCATTTCAGTTATATTAATAGCTGTCATAAAAACTTTTCAATAAATATTTTTATGCTTCCAAATGATTACAAAGCCAATGTATCATGTATATATATCTACCTATGCAAGATTATCTATCAAGTTCTGAAATGTTTTCTTTTCTATTCTAAGCAATGTTTAAAAGTAAAATGATACTATTAAATTTACCCACAAGCAAATAAAACATTATCCATCAGAGATATGACCTACAATTCTTGCAAGTCCCCAGTAGTTTTTTATCTTACTAATGCTAATTTCTTTCATGGAACAACTGGTGAATTTGCTTGTTTCCACTGAACTGGAAAAACACTTTCCACATTGTAATTTACCAATATTTTTAACACATTAGTTTACTTCTAGCCCTGCTGCTGATTACAAAACTGCTTATTCATACTATGGGTCTTCCTTTCATTGCTTCTCTATGTTGTGATAGAAATTTTTATTTAAAAGGAAGATACAAATCAGATTTTCTACATGATAATAAAACACAGGGGGATATTTTTCCTGTTACTCTATGTTTGTACTGGTCTAACTCCACTGAGGACAATGCAATTACTTCAGTGGAACTACACTAGCATAACCATGGAATTTTTCAATTACTCTTTAGTAGAGCAAGAGAATAGTGTTGTTGCAGTTATTTATATCCAAGCTCTTAGTGTTTCATCTATTTGGACACATGCAGATTAGGAATTTTTGAATGTCAATTGAAACTGATTAAAACATTTGATGTTATAATCTTTGCAGAGTAAGAGTATCTACCATGTGTGAACATTTTAAAGTGACTGAAAAGATTTTAAAAGATATCCCTTAAAGAATAGTGTCACAAAAGTGCACCAGCTCCTAACAGACCAATCAGGTGTGTTGGTGCCAATCCTACTGCATCAATATGCAGAAGTTGTTAGGATTTGAGATAGGACTTCAGCTTTTTTGAGTAAATGGTGTAAAGGCTCTCTAGTAACCCTAGGATGATAAACATACTTGATTTTCATTTGAGAATGAAGACAGGATTTGCCAAATATTCTTTAAAAAATGAGCATGTCTCATGCCATTCACTTCTGCCCAGAAAGGTCAGGCCAGCAGTTCTCACACTGTTGCTCCCATCATGTGCATGCTCGTGCACACACAGACCTGGGCACTTTAGAAGGTGACTTGGAAACTGAGCCTCAGCAATCTTCTGGCAAGATATACAGCTTCCTGAAAGACTTAAACTATATTTCAGCAAAAATGCATTTTCTCAGAAACATTTCAGCCAGCTTCCTGGATGTAAGAGTATATTTTCTCTAAAGAGGTATTGTGAGCAATAACTTTGTTGTTGATGTTGTTTTTACTATTATTTGAAATTTGTTTTTCTACAAAAGGTGCATCAGGTTAAATGACAAAAAGGGACATTTTAATTCAGACCATTCATCAAATCTATGATATCACTTCACAAAAACAATCTGTCTTTGGCCTGGAATGCTGACTCCCAGCTTATAGCACCTGTTTCATAGCTCACAGTGAAGATTTTCTAAATACCTTGCAGTCATCTTGAGAAATCATTCATTTCATGATATGACTGAAAGTCGTTCCTGGAATTATAGGCATTCTATTACACTGTTTAACTGTTCCACCGAGTCATTATATGAAATGCCTAAAAGTGTCAGGCATTTCATGAAATGGCTGGTGTCAGTGCTTTAGTGATTTTATGAAACTTAGCATTATGACATTCTATTCACTACTGCTGTGAAAAATCAATTTTTTCCAAGGGAAACAATGTCCTATCAAAGTCCCACTGATATAAATAAGCAGACATATTTGTCATATACTCCTCACAGTCTCTCAGCAGCAGTGGGCCTGAGGCAGAATGCCTTTCCTGAGTTTTCTCAGTCACACAGACCTCCTCCACTTTGGAATTGTGTTTCTGGGTGGTTATTTATCAGTATTTGTCACTTAGAGAATGAACAAAACCACAGGGAATTATTGGTTTAGTTTAGTTAATTTAGTTTAGTTTAGTTTAGTTTTTATTGCTAACTCACACCCAAGTCTGTATTTAGACTTGCTTAGTAATGTGCAACACTAATGAGATAGAGAGAGTAGAAAGTAAGAGATAATAAAAACACCCACTTTCCTATAATTGACTCAGGCTGAATGAATCCACAGAACAGTTTAGTATCATAAAAGACATAGATAAAAAGTGTATGAAAGGGATAGGTTTGAAAAGTAAAATCTGTCATGGGGAATATTGTAAGAATTAATTGGGTTTGTGTCCCACACAGCTTCTCCAGGAGAGGAAATTTTTAATGGAAATCGTGGTTCACTGTTTGAAACTTTACTGGTGGAGATCAGGGTTTGTAAATGTCGTGGAGGCTGAAGGAAATGTAAAATAAGTAAATGCAAATGTTCCAAAGTCAAACTGAATAGCTGATGTTCTGGTTCTGAAAATAAGTAGGTATTGTAGTACCATATGGGTGGAAAGTGAAATATGAAGTATTTATAAATAAAATTATTATGGAAACATTTTAAAGTATTATTTTAGGCTAATATTAATAATTAATAAAGAATTGTGCACACAATGCCCAAAAATTTTATATGTTATACAAATTACTTTACAAGAGAATCAACAGCAAGAAAGAAAAAATCATTATCCTGAAATGGATTCAAAGGACTTTTGTTCTGTTGTTGTTTTTAATGATATAATTTGTCACATGGAAGATACTTGAATACTTACAACTTTCTTCTTTTTTTTTTTTGAGGCAGCTAGATTTGGGAATCTTCTAGTTTCTCTATTGGTAAAAAAAAAAACACACAAAAAAACCCCAAAAAACAACAAATAACCAGAGCAGCCATGAGTCAATTAATGAAGAAATTAGTATTAATAAAAATGAAAAAAATTTCATGTGTCTGGATCTTACATACTATTGAGGGACGGAAAATTCTTGCCAATAGGCAATAGAATAATCTACATTCACAGGTACTAAAGTTGTGAATCGCTCTTAAAAAATAATTCCAGCTCTCATGAGTTATTTCGGAATTCTTTTGTGAGTTTACTGAATCAAGAAACTCTTGATGGAGCTAGTTTACTTGTTTATGAAAATCTTTTCTCATAATCTTACTGCTAATGGTTGCCATTGCTCATTCATAGTAGAAGGAAATTAACATAAGGTGAGCAGATTTGTACAGTAGGAAATATCTGTAAGCAGACACCACCTATAGTTGTTTGAGTAATTTGGGGACATTTGCAGAAAACACTTGACATGATGTGCTTTGCACTGAATTTCTCTGATGTAAGCAAATTAGCTGAAAACACAGTTCTGCAACTTTTATGACAGAAAATTCCATTGCAGCCAACCATTTTTTCTGCACTAGGATAATTGGATGGGATCCTTAAAAAAAATCTAGAATTTTCCAGAATCCCAGTTTTCTTTGTCTTTCTCTCTATATCCTTCACACTGCACAAAAAGTTGTTACTAAATGGAATCTTCCTATGGATCAATTTCCACAGTCTTTGGTCAAGTGGATTACACCAGAAATCTCTGTGTTTTTATTAAAAGAACTGAAATAGTGGAAAACATATGATTGGCCTTTGCAGCACTTAGATTTCATCAGATTCTTATATTGCATTCATTACTACATATTTTAATATATTCAAAAAAGGCATGGGAATGGCAATGTTCTATAATTTAATTTCAGATATTTAAAAGCATCTATTTATATGAGTTTTGTTGCTTCTTCTTTGAAAGTAAACTTGGAGTCCTGAGAAAGTATTTAAGAAAGTTGTCCTAGACTGACTGACAGAGACTAAAAGTTATTTGATGTTCCTGTATTAGTTGTCTACTTGAAAATTTTCCCATATTGCATTCACTTTCTTTAAAAGTAATACAGAGTCTAGGAAAATCCACAAAGTTCTCTTCTGCTGCACCATATGTGAATGCAGAAATAATTGATCAAAAGTCCTGAGGACATGTAGGGGATAGAGCCACCAGCACTCAGCAGTCCAAGGAGAATTTGGAAGTGTAGGAACAGCCATATTCCGGCAACTGCATTTTTCTACCCTTGCATAACCCACGGGCTTTGAACGAAAGCAAGGAAAGGTTACAAGGCTGGAGTGAAAGGCAAATACTGCGAAGAGGTTGGGCTATAAATAGTAACTGCTTTTGATCTTGCAACATCTTTGTGTGTATTCTGCCTACAAATGACAGGACCATGCATGATGCCTCCAGCTTAGTTACATTTCCCACCTTCTCAGTAAGACTCTTGGTTAAGCCCTAAGATTACCATGTTTGAATCATTAAAATAACTCTATGATGTCATTGGGAATATCACGGATACTTTTGATCATAATATCCTGACAAACTTTATTAAAATATGTATATTTATTTAAATGTCATATTAACATATTTTACCACTTTTTTTTTCAGCACACATTATATATTCAGTTAAGGAAGACCTTGAGGGAGGCAAATGGAACCCGAATTTTCAATCCTGCTCAAATAGGATATAAAGCTAAATCTGGTACTTATACTTTTAGTAAAAACACTGTATAAAGTAACAATTGCAAAGGCATAACACTATTCATTATGAGTACAGAGCTGAAATGTTTGGTGAAATTGAAATTTTTCTGTTAAGACTTGGTAATGGGTGCCTGGATAGAAATTATTTTGAAAGCAATAGTTAAAAAGAGAGAAATCTGTTCTCTCTTATTTTACTCAATAGGTACACAATTACACCTACAATGAAAGCAGGTTAGATCTCTAAAGTCTGCAAGATTGAATTCTGTTCCTGAATGTTCTGAGACAAATGGAATTAGACAGATTTCTCTAGAGGATGAAATCAGTCACCATTGTGCTGCATGGATAAATTAAACAGAAGAACAGTATGTCTGAGGAGAAAAAAAGCATTGTCTTAAATTTTCCATGGTAGAGTACTTATATTTCATAGCATTGCATTTATGCTCAATAGCAAAGCTTTGGCACTGCTCAATTGTTGTAACAAAGAGCAGAATTGTACTCTGCTCGGTTTTCTCAGAGAATGGGCCACTTAACTAAATAATACTGTAAGTGAACAGATAAAAGTAGACTACTAATTTTACAAATGATCCTTTGCTACTGCCAAGTACTTCAGAAACCTGGCATGAGCTTTCCAGCAGGAAATATCCCTATGTGCAATAGTTCCTAAAGAATGCCAGTTAATGTAGAACAAAGAGGAGTCTGAATGTTTCATGAAGCAGTTTTGAAAACAGAGGGCCAGATAGAAGGCTATGGAGTCACAATAGAGCTGCATTTGGCTCAGAGTTTATGAACTATGAGTTAGCAATTTCTATTAGGAGAGCTGAGCATGAAAAGCATCTAGTTGTTTTGGAAACAGGAAATAAGAAATGCCCCAGAAGACTCTAGTGAGAAAAGCTTTTGCTCTTAGCAACTTTGCGTTAGCTGAACAAATTTGTGTTTGGGTTCCAGCTGCAAAAACTCTTCACTGGTAAATGGAAATGGTTGAAACAGAGTTTACCTATCCTGCATCTTCTTCTCACACATTTTGTCTCTTTGAAACAGCCAATTTTGCCAGGACACTCTACTATGTCTATTTGGGGTCAAGACAATTTCATTAGATATAAAGGCAGAGTTTGTAGCCCAAAGGCTAGCTAGGAGAAAACCAAAGTGAATAAAGGACCAGAATATCTTGTGGGGGTGCAGTAGGAATAGAAACAGTGGAAACAGAAAGAAAGATCCAAGACAAAAAACAATAAGAGTAAATGGAATAATTTGACAAAGATCTGCAGAAAAGTTTTGATATTCTCTTTTTAAAAATATTTTTATCTGTCATTACTGTGTCTTGCACTTAAAAACATACACAGTGCACGACATTTCTTGCCTAACTCCCTATTTTGATTCACACTTGCTGTCTTCTAAGCTATTTTTTCCCAAGGTTTTTTTTTTTCTACATGATATTTTCTACCTTGTTTGTCCCCTACAGAAAAACTGTGCATATTCTCAACTTTTTATGTCCTCTTTTTCTAGGATTAAGGCAGCAGTTTCAAAGGAGAGATGGCTTTCATTTATTCCAAATTTCTCGGTCCTTTGGGGCATTTGTCTTCCTCCCCTTTTCAGCACAGCTGAAGGGCATCAGGAGTCAGTGCTCTGGTTCCCACTAGGTGATATTTTGCTTGCTCCTTCTCAGTTGCTCAATGAATTGATGGCTCTGCCCATAAGCTGTCAATCAGCCAAACACAGGAAAAGGAAAGCATATCTGAATGGCTGTTTACAGATATATTAGTAAGCTAAGGAAGATTCATTTCTGTTTGTCTTCCTACCAGAAGAGTTAGTGTTGAAAGAGAAAATAAATCCTTTTCCTTGCTCCTTAGCAATGGGACCCGCATTTTGAAACCAATGCAGGGATTCAATGGAAATAGGACTTTCATAAATTTTTTCAGTTTATCAGGTATCCTCCCTGCATGTACAGAGAAAAGAACCTGAAGTCAAATTAAGATTGGAAGAAAAAAATATGTCCAGAGAAGAAAAAAAACCAAAAAAACTATTATGATATGTCCTCAAAACTTAATTGAATCTTCATAAAGACCTTTCAGTATGTGTTTTTTCTAGTACAAAGAAAAGTGAGTAAGGAAGATGTTGTGGGAAGGATCCTGTAATAAATTCTGATGAGTTTGGAATAATGTTCTATCATTTTAGGATTTGTCTAATGTATTCCAAAATAAAATCATGAATTAATGAAAGAAAATACATACTGCAAATTTTAGATCAGAGGGCTTTCTGAGTTATAGCCTAAATTTAACTCTCAAGACCCATTTTTGAGACTCAGGTAAATCAGAGGCTCTGTTACTGACCCTCTCTGTCATGCAGAATTCACACCATTATTAATACCATTCTCATGAGGTGTTTCAAATTGATACTTAGAAATCAGTCAGTGAGAGAACATGAGAGTTTTTTGATCAGCAGTCTTTGACATTAATCAAGGCAGAGTCAGTGAGCCATCGCTCATTAACAAAGCTCATCTTTCATTGTTTCTGCCCCACCACAAATTTCACTTTATATTCATGCAAAGAGTACGCAGCAGGTTCAGGTACAAACATGGCTTAGAAACATTGACTGCTACTTATGCATTCAAGAAGTAGTTTTTACTGTGATTTCAGCCAGGAAAGTTGATTTTCAGAAAGCATGATAGTTATGGCTGACTCAAGTGATGAAGACATAAAGAGCATTATGCAAAGGAGCGAGAAAGCACAATGTCACAAAAAATAGAGCGAACTGTTCCAACCCTGCATTCAGATCAAACTCTTCAAAAGAACTAGAAC
Organism: Thryothorus ludovicianus; assembly: GCA_013397245.1. Classification (NCBI taxonomy): domain Eukaryota; kingdom Metazoa; phylum Chordata; class Aves; order Passeriformes; family Certhiidae; genus Thryothorus; species Thryothorus ludovicianus. The sequence goes on along the minus strand of VZTB01006882.1, from coordinate 107,379 downwards.
AAAACTAATGCTTCTATTTCCCTCAACTGGTCACCAAGAGACAGAAATCTCTCTTCTTCTGCAGATTGGAAAGACAAAAAGGGTTAATGCACAATAATATATGGAGCTATCTGCAGCCAAAATATAAGGTTTCAGCGTAATATTTCTATCTACAATCTGGTAACTTGTGTACCACTAAACATCTTCCAGAAAAGTTCACTCCTATCAATAAGTGTTTTTTTGTCTACATTTTTAGGCTTGAGCTTATTAAAGAAATAAGAGAAAAAAATTGTCACACACTTGCTACATAGATTTATGTCCTATAATTTTTAGTTGCATTTGATGACTTATTCATCCAATAAAACTACACTGCACTGCCAGAGAAATGTAAATTAGTTTTAAAATGACACTTTTGGCAACAAGGGGTTGATTTTAAAAATCTCTTTGTCTAGTTGTTTTCCCAATTTTAGGTGTACTTAGTCCAGAATTTAAATGTGTTTTTAAGCCCTTGCTAGATGCATACTTGCTTAAGGACTAATAACACTGCAAATTAGGACAGCCTTACATGGGCTTATACTTGAGGTCAGTTTGGCTGCTCTGGCAATCTCAGGGCCAAGAAAAGAAACTCTGAGCAATCTTTGCCTCCAGTTGCAGTTCTGCCAAGGCTGTGAAGCTTTAGAAATTTTGTGTTTCAAAAATGCTGTGATTAATAATACTTTAAAGAATTATCTATACATTTGAGGCATATCATATTACACTTCTAATTTAATATTTAGAAAGACCATAGTGTTTTATTTGAGATACAGATGGCATTACCCACCTAAATTAAATTCTTTGAAAAAACAAACTATGGAAACTAAAAGCAAACAATACTTTATCAGAATCTATGTGTTTAGAGAACTCTTTTGGTACCAGATCTTGACATCAACATTGACCTTATGTTTGCCATTTATCAGCAAAGTTCGTCACTGAACAATTAGGGTGTGATTGAGATATGTATTTCAGACCCCTCACCAACTATGTATCATGCTGGGTCACGTATATCATCTGCTTTACAGAATTTCATCATCGTTACAGAGTAAAACAAGAAGAAAAATTCTTCCAATGGCTTTGATAGTGAAGGACTAAAGCAAATGGAAATTACAGACAGCAATGCTACAAATTTCCTAAATCCTGTCATGGACAGCTGCATAAAGGAATATGTGTGACTTTCACATTTTTCTTGGTTCAGACAATGAAAATTATGAAAATTTTGTTTGAAATTCAGTTGTTGAAACTCACAGCTGATAACAGACACCTTGTACGAAGAGGTCACACTCTATTTCTCCAATGACCTGGTGATTACCATTAGCTCTCTTCACAATTGTGCTAATAAATCATATGCTCCTAGGACAGTGAGGGGGCTCATCTGTGTAATTCCAACGCTCGGATAAGGTGCGAGAGTATGGATGCAATCTACAGTATTTTTTGTGTAAATCTGTGTTTGCCACCCTGGCTGAAGTCTTGTACAGCTGCCTGATGTCCTCCATGAAACTCGGCATGAGGGCTGGAGGCGTGGGATTGCCCTGCTTCTAAAGGAGCAGCTGGCACTCCGTGGTGTGGCAATCAGCCACTTGTTCCTCAGGCAAGCAGGTATATGGGACCACAGACCAGGCTCCAACTGACAGTCTAAAGACATGCTTAAGTAAATTTACAGGATCAGAGACAGCATGAATAAAACTGAGCAACATCTTGAGCCACAGCTGAAGGCACTCCACAGGAAATCCTGATGTCTATTATTTTTTACTTTTGCTGAATTGCTTTTTATCAGAGAATTTATTACTATATAATATACATGCAGAGCCTGGAACAGAGATCAGATAATCTTAATCTTTCCTCCTCTTTTTTTACATTCTACATCAAATTACATGATGTGAGGATTAATATTCTCGAAAACTGTCAGGAGCTCTGATACTGCAGTGACAAGGTACCATAAATACTGTAAATAATCCTCCATTTCTTGTGAAATGCTGGATTCTGAAAGGGTAAAATTGGTAACTTTTAACTATAATAATTAACTGTTACTGAATTTTTTGGCTAATTGTTAGAAGAATAACATTAACAGAGAGTACATGATGATCTCTATCAATATTGTTATTGATGGGAAAAATACCCTCCTGATCAGAACAATCATCTCACTGCTGTATGCATTCTGAGTCCTCTCAGGTGCCCCAGAGTGTTTGATTTAGCTTTTGAACCTCCAGTTGAGCTGCAAGATGTGTGAAAACTCAAGTACCCAGACAACTTTCTATTAGCTCTACATCTGAGGAGACTCAAGAGTACAAATTAATCTTTTCAAAGTCAGTTGTAACTTACCTTCATTAAATTGGCTCAAGATCATTCTGCTTGAGATAACAACATATGACAGACTTACTTAAATTTTTTGCTAAGCACTGATTTTTCCCTCACCTCCTCCTTTAAAAATCTGTTCACTTTTGATATTGACTGTCGGTGCTGAAAGAATAGGTACATTTTAGATTTCTGAAAGGGGGCCAGAGCTCTGATCATCTGAATATTTGATATGTTACTATATAAATACCTGGTCCTGAAGAATCTGTCATCTGATTGGAAGGAGGGGAGTCAATGTGAATGAAACAGCAAAGTGAAAATGGTTGTGTGGCCTCTGGTAGGTATCTACTTTCTACCTATTTAAAAAGTTTTCCTAATATTTTATGCCATCAGAGCTCTCAGTTTCCAAAGACAGGCAGAATATAATCACTCACATTTGTGTGAGGGCCAATGCCAGTACAATGCCTTCCGCCGTGGAAGCAGGTGAAAACAAGCAGCACTGCAGAGTCCTTTTCATCTATCCTTCAAACATTCTGAGGTCTTCAAGATCTCCTTTACTCGGTGATTTCTTCCTCCAAGCAAGTCTATTTAGAGGAACATCTCTGAAGGGCAATGAAGTTTGAGAGGCTGTCCTATAACTACTACTTAGTCTGGATGGAATGCTACATAGCATAAAGGCAACATCAAGATTTGGAAGCTTGAAGAATTGCAGAGGCACACTTACTTTTAATGCTGATGCACTTGGATGAATCACTTAATTCATGTAGTGAAACACAATGTCAGTTTCCAGTCAGTCAGGTCCATATGGACTTCCTGTAGTTTTATCATTATAAATGCAGGAATACACAAATTAAATGAGACTGAATTTAGCAATTTAACTTTCCTTATACTTTATATGGATAATCTTCCTTGAGATAATCTGTGCCTGCTGTATTATTATCTAGTCTCAAGACTGTCTGGCTTACTGTAGAATTGGCTGAACTAGGATTAATTGGAAATAAGATCATGCCTTCAAGAAAGCTTCTTCAGTCTCAAAAAACATGCCAATTTAAGCAATTGGCATATCTTTCCCGTTTGGACAGCTGATCTCAAAACCAAACAGGTTTCAAAAGGAAAAGCCTCAGTATTTATTGAAATATTTAAATTAACCAAATGCACCCATATCAAGTAAGAAAAGCTTAAGCCAAGTAGTTGAATGCAAGACACAATTGTTTTTAAAAACACCTTATATACGCATTTATACACCTTATAAAAACATTTATATCTTCTCATCTAAGCTTTAATAGAAAGATGTATGAATATCAAAGTTCTCACACCATCAATTTTCCACACTGGAAAAAAATAGCAATGTTTTTATCCATTACTAGAGCACATTTCTCTGGTAATAAAGATTCTCCAGGAGTCATGGAGAGTGCCCATCAGCCATACAACTTTTGACTTTAAAATAGTGTAACACTAAGTAAAATGTTCTAATCACATTAGACTGATACCACATAAGTGTCTGGGGGGGTGGGAGGGGAGGAAAGAAGTATCCTTAGAATTTAATGGTAGAGTGCTTTTCTTTTTCTTGGTTGGATTTCTGACTTCACTTCCTGCTGCTAAATACTGACTTCAGTTATCCCTAATCCTCATTCTTTGGAATGTCTCTTCCTATTTTCAGCTTCCCAACTTCAGTGTGTCCTGTCTTGACAGTGACTTTCTCAGCTGAGCCTTCTTCTAAGTGTGACTCCAATACCCTGTAATCCTGGTCATGACTTTTGACACATGCTACTCAGAACCTCATAAGAGTGGGGCCCCTCAGATATGTCTAATCTCCCTCTTGTGCTCGTAGAACAGGGGACCAGACAAAAAAGAAAGAAGCTTAGATCTTTTTAAGGTGCTCTTTTTGTTCTTTGAGTATTTAAATGACCAAGTTGCAGGACGTGGATATAGTATTTTATTTATAAAGAGCTCTATTTCCAAAGGTAAACCTTTAACCGATTTGGCATCTTGGGTGTGTTTAGATCTGCCTTACTTCTGGCTGTCTTTTATTGATAAAAGATATATGAAGACCATGGAATCCAAGCTTCTGCAGGAAATTGGAGATACTTTGAAGAGAGTTCTTTATATAGGAGTTCAAGTTATCCTTAATTTTCTTTAACACTTTTGAAACAGATAGGAAAAATCATTGATGAAGCACTCTGTTAAAAGCTTGGAGAACACAAACATTTCAAGAGGAAAACAGCAACAAAATAATTGATTTCTCCTCTAATACGGCCAACCCCATTTTCTTTCTTTTTGCTGGAACTTGTAAAGGCTTTACTGCTCATAAAAAAACAACCCAAAAATCAAAAAACACAAAGATTTTTCCAATTAACTCTCCACAATATGCTTTAATTAGATAAAATAATGTAAGATATTGATGTTGGCTTAATCTATATAAGCTGTACAAAGTCTCTATTTTTCTGCTCACTCACTCCAAATTTAAATATCTTCTCATGGTGCAGTAAATATTTTAAATGGAGCAGAAAGACATAAACATAATTAAAAAGTACTCTTGCACTATCTCCTTATAAATATTTTATAAGTTTTTACATTAAAATAATATGAGTCTGAACATAGTGAATTAGAAGGATATTAGAAGCATCTGTTGAATGCTTGATAAAGAACAAATTCAATTTCATTGAATGATAATTTTCAAAGCACAATACAAATCTTTGGATCATAAGGCATATTTCAGTATATTACATTGTTTTTTTTGTACCTCAAGGAGAAAAGGATGACTGCTTTATTTCATTCTATATATTATTTCAAAATTCATGTTGTAGGAAGTTGTCACTTTAAATGTTATAGGCAAAAATATTACATCAATAAGAAATTATCAGTGTATAATTTAGGATGGTGGGTTTACATACAAAAACCTCAAATGACTACGTATTAGGCATCTCATTGGGTAATCCAGTCAGACATACATTAGTTGTATTATAAGGAGAAAAACATAGCAAAATTTACAGTGTACTGCACAAAACTCCTGATTGCTGTAAAATCTAAAACCAGAACAGATGGAAAACCTATTAAGACTGATTTTCAAATATTCTGAAACCCTGGTTCCCATAAATTAGTGTCATCACAGTAACAGACCCAACTTGTGCAAACATAGTGTCTGAGCATCATAAACATGAAAAGATTCAAATAACCACTTCAATGTAAATCTAATTATGCCACTGTATAAACAAATACATGGTTGAAACCACAATTAAATAGACATAAAAGCATATGTTATGTGCATGGGATTCTTATACACATGTTCTACTGTTCAAGTCAAGAAATTAATTCAAGAAGACCAATTGTTTCAAGAAAACGTCAGGAAGAGGTGGTCACCCTTTCATGAAGAGAGTTTATTTCATTTAATTTCCAAATGCAGCCAGAAGACATCTAGTATGTTGGAAGAAAACGTCAGGAAGAGGTGGTCACCCTTTCATGAAGAGAGTTTATTTCATTTAATTTCCAAATGCAGCCAGAAGACATCTAGTATGTTGGACAATCCATTTCATTTAAGGCATTTGTCTCTGGTATGCAAATGAAAAAAGATCTGTTAGAAGTATGATTTTGGAAAATTTTCTTTCAAGATAAGCTTTATTTCCAGTATTGTTTATTAAGTGTATTTTTGTGTAAAGTTGTAAAGAGCTTACTTTGGGGTGTTTCACACAGCTCTTGACTTCATGTAGATCTATTGTTATGCAAGTTTAAAAGTATCCTTCAGGTTACAGTTTCATGTATGCTGACCATTATGCCTAGGAAAAAGTATATAACATATATATTAAATTTTCATGGAGGTATAATGGTTATTATTTTTTGGCTGGAATAATAGACTTACAATCCAAATGATATACAAATGATAAAGATATTTTGCAGATGTTTTGTATCATGGACTTGATGGCAACTTATTCAGATATCTTTTCAACTTATTCAAAAACCTCTTGATAAAAGTGGCCTATTAAAAGTTCAGCATATGATGAGACAATCAGTTATCTGTCATAATCTGAAAAAACCTGTTTTTTGACATGGGTAAGGATGAAATGGATGAGGTTAGAGTTGTGAGAGTGTCCAGACAAAATGTGACTGACAGCATCTTAACCTGACTGATGTTCAAATTGTTCTAGATCATCCTGATAATGAGAGAAAGGTCTATTTAGTTGCATGGTTTATAGAGGAAATCTGATGTGCCTTACAAAAATATTTTGTAGTGCTCTTCCAATGCCAGAGGGTTTAATAACATTTTTGTTATTACTGTTCTCCTAAATCTTCATGGAAAGTATAAAAGTTGGCTACTAAATGCTTACTACTCCTTGAGGAAGACATTATCAAATGCTATATAGAAAATGGGAAGGTGGGATTGTCTAATTTTTTTCCCGTAATATAAAAGGAAAATGTTGGATATTAACTCTGAGCTGTTTTACAGTTCCTTATGAAAAACTGCTGAGAGGTTGACATGCAGAGACACAGTATTTATCTTAGGTTTTCTTTTTTTAATTTTATTTTTGTCTTCTTCATTTTTCTGGCATACTAACATATTTCAGACAACCGTTGGTGTGCCTCATGGACTTACTTTAATTTGCAGTTGTATCCTTTGTATCTATAAATCTGTTAAAAGCACACAAGGTATTAAAAAGGTATTAAAAAATTTGGAGTTGTAACAACTTCTTCAAAATCCTACCAAAATCCTTCAAATGAAAGCAAATTAATCTTATAAATCTCTTATGAAAACTTCCTTATCTTCCAAAATTAAAATTACCTCATGAGCCTTTCAGTAAATTCCAATTCATTCATATAACTTGCTTGTATTCTTCATTGATTTTTATATTCCTAACAAAGCAAATCTACTTAATTATCATTTTTCATTAAAAAACTTACAGGAATTTTAACCAAACTGTTTTCTCAGAATATCTTCCTGCTTAAGATGCTATGGTGACAAGGATCTTAAAATGGTCCATGTACTTGTGTAAATATTTCTGTGCAAAGTTTCAATGACATTCAGCCACTATTTTTATATTTAAAATAAAGGCCATAATGAATTTTACGAAGCATGAAAACTATTAAGCTAGAACAACAACATTTAGTGTTCTGTGATACAAAACATGAGATCTAACACACCACTAGAGGAAGGATGGAAATAATTTCATTGTAGGCAACAGATTTGAGCTGAAGGAATTCTTTACCTCACTTCTTCATCATCAGCTGCCATCAGACCTTACTAATTGTTCAGTTGCAGGAATATTTGGAAAGAAAATCTCTTGAGCTTAGTCCAGGTGCAGCACACTGCTCTCTTGCAGCCTCTGTTCCTATTTTCTCACATTTTGTACTTTTGCATGTTCTCTACATTCAGAACTGTTTAGCTCCTTTTTTCTTTTCAGAACGATTTGTGAACAAGCAGGGCTTCTATTTAAAAATGTAACAAGGCCCTTGTGCTACAAATGATCTGTAGCTTAAAACTTTATGTGCCAAATTTCATTTCTGAGGGAGGACACTTGATACTGCCTCTTGACAGCCTTCAACTGATGAACCTCTCATTAAATTAGACACCTCCACAGTTGTGAGAATTGCCTTTTATGAGTCTCCACCACATTTTTAAGTATAAGTGCAAGGAGCAACTATCTGTTAAAAATGATTCTGTAAAACATGACTAAATTCTGGAACAAGGATAATGATTTCAGACACTGCAGGAGAAAAGCTAACTGCTTTATCTGAAGGAGATTTTGTTTAGTAACTACTTGCTACATGACAATACCTTGTTAGACATTTAATAAATATTTTATTGGGTGTTCAGTTACTAGAGTACATGAAGTACAATTGCATCAACATGAATGAATGTATTTTCCCTAATAGCACATGATATTGAAAATTGGATTATTTTGTTCATACTATCATCAAAATAAAATATCAGGTTAAATAAAGTGAAAAATTTTACTGTCTCTCAGTTCTTGTATTTGTAGAGCAGAAAATGTCTTCTGTCTATCAACTCTCTAAGGCAGTCAAATATTTAGCTACTAAATTTTGGGAGAAAATTTTACATGAAGACCAAAAGAATCCCCAAAAATTCACATATGGAGAAAAAAAAAAATCATTGAATCCCTACTTGATATAAAGTCAAGAAAGAGCTCGCATTTAATTAAGGGAAATTAATACTATATTACAGAATACAAAATAAAAATATCAATCCATTCTTGATTTACATGTATATGTTCTTACAAAATCTGAATTACAGAGTGCTATGGCCTATATCATTCAAGAAGATCTGTAAAATATGATAAACTCTGATGATAAATATTAAGCATTCCATGTCACCTGAGAATCCTGTAAAGGGCTGTCTGCCACCTACAACATCCCTTAACACTTTCAGCAGCCTGCTGAAATGCTTCACAGGGACAGCAGCATTTCCACCTGCAAAGATACCCGGCCTTGTCAGAGAACAGCTGTGTCTCATTTGAACTAATCCATTAAAAAATCCAGCAGGAATATCTGCAGCACCAAGAAAATATGGAGAATTTGTGGAGAGTGAGGGTCCAGTCAGATCATAATAAAGTTGGAAATTTAAGCTCTCACGGCCAGTGATGTCCTCCTGACTTTATACCTCTTCAAGAGCAGATGGGTAAAGGTAAACATTTTCTTCTGTATCTGAAGCCTCTGTCACTGTCTCTCATACACTAACTGGCTAGTATTGCTGCAATATAGTTTTATTCCTTACCATTCTGAACATTAAGAAGGGTTATCTAAATAGTTCAATGTTTATTATTAAAATTTTATACATGTAAACAAAACTACAGGCTTGTATACCAAGTATGTAGACAGTCATTACTAAAATTCACTGAAAAAACATTTTTCAAGGCACTCAGTACATTCCAAAAGTTCAAGATATTATTTAATTTGTATTGGAATTTATGGTTTCAATCCTTTCAGGGATTCGAACATTGCACAGTACTGTCAGCTTACCATGATTAATGTGGGAATTGTGGAATTTTATCAAGGTTGTCCTGGATCCTAAGTTGTCCAAAGTGAATGAGAAAAGCAAAAGAGCAATTAACCTTGCAGTATAGAATTGTTAGGGGAAAAGAAAGTCCAAACATGCAGCAGCAGTCTGATGAGACAAAATTACATCACTGTATTCTTTTCAATTACGCGACCACTGAGTAACACTTTGGCTACAGATATAAATTTCATGCTGTTTGTTTTCCTTAATACATTTTCTTTCCTTTACATCTCTTTTTACTAATTCTGCTGTTTACCTCTTGTTTTTTACTTTCTCTCTATAAAACATCCAACTTGCCAAGTAAAAGGGTGCATCTTCTGTAATAGAATCCCTGAACTACAGATAGGAAAGTAATAGAAAATCAAGTTTCAAAAATTCCAGGCAATAAAATTCAATTATTTGAGCAACAGATAAGATGATATGTCAGTCTTTTTCCTTTGCAAGAATGTATGGGAGAATAGAATTCAAGAAAAAAATTATCTGCTTTATCTTTTCCAATGTCTTTTAATTTCACATGGATATTTTCTGTTGGGGAAAGTAGCATCTGGCTACAGAACACTTTCTTTTTTTTCCCTTTAGCATAGTTAGGAAAAGATATGTTAAAGTGAAAGAGAAAACAGGAACTGTTCACATGAGACACATAATTAATTTTATAATGTCATAAATAGATTTTTTTCTCAATTCTGTGTCATCACAAAGCTAAAAATATTTTTTCTGTTAATAATGACATTTAGTACAATGAAAGACACTTAGGGATATCTTGATTCAAAAAGGAAAATAGGAAAAAATATTGTTGTTACTGTTATGAATGGAATTTTTTTCTTTTTCTTTATCTATTTAGTTTTAATTACCATATCATTTTTTTCTTGTTGTAACCAATCACTAACTTTTTCAGTCAAATTACAGAAACTTCTTCTCTGAATAAAATCTTCTCTCAGGTAATTTCAAGTAAAATTCATCTTTCACAGCATCATCTGTAAATGATATCTCTTAGAGGCAGAATGAATCATCTGGACCATTGGGGCAGAATAGCACAGGTTTTCCTAATGTTATGAATATAGATATCTGTTTAGAAATGTTCTAACGCTATTTCACATTGAATAAAATTTAAAACTAAATAGACTACCTATAAAAATATGTTTCTGCCTTTCAAAAGATACATTTACATGTGCTCTGACTCAAAAATATTTAAAGGTAAAGTCAATTTAAACACTTACTAAGTCCATTCCTGAGCTTAATTTACTCGTGAGTAGTCAAAAACCCCCAAAGACTAAGATTTGACTAAAAAATTAAATAATCTAGGAAACTCCTTTTTTGCTTCTTATTCAATCTGTTCTTCCCCTAGTGCTCATGGATTATTTTCCTTTTTCTCATGTAAAATAGGATTACAATTTTAAAATCAAAGGATCAGGTACAGCTCTGTACAGCATAAAAGAAGAATTTTTAAACCAACAAAGAAGCCACAATTCACAGAGAGAAATATGGGTTGTGGTTGGAAAAAGCAGAAATTCTTCTATAGAATAAAAAAGACTTGGCAGTCAAAGTTTTCATTTGTTTTTCTACTCTGTGCTACAGAACTATCTACCCTGCAATAATATACACTAGGAGGTGGAATTAGGGATACATTTACTGTCGTACTGAGTATATTTTCTCATTTTTTATGCTTAATTACACAAATCAAATCCTAGGTATGTTGATTTGTGTGCACTATATATCTGATAATATAAAACAGATAAATCCCAAAAACTTTCACTAGGAAAACAAACTTCAATCTCTTAAAAGTTCATTGGTCATTCTATTTTTTTAATTTTTTTAAAATCAATGCCTCAATTCCTTTTGTTTTGAATCTTCTAGCAATGTTTTTGTTTAAAATATTTTGAAATATTTCCTAGTTTCATGTCATGCATGTCTTAGTCTCTTCCAAAAATTATAATGTCATCATAAATATTCAAAGAGTCTATACGCCATCGCATGGCTTGTTAATTAAACCTTGATATTTCTCAGGTGCTGATGAAACTTCAAATATCAATCTTCTGTAACATTGTGGTTTTGCATGATTTCCAAATAGCATGCTCATTTTATATTTAGACTCAAGCTCAACTAAAGAGTTTACAAAGAATTTGAAGACTCTACAGAGCTGTCGCTTGGATGCTGCAGACAGTGAAAAACTGAAGGTCCTGTAATGAAAAAACCTGATCCATGGTTGGAGAAAACAGGGAAATTACTGCCATGATACCAGTCCCTTTCAGCAAGTAAACTGTGAATGTCTGTACACAATCCAGCCATGTTTTTCTATTTTTATTAGAAAATTTTAGTCTGTAATTATGAGAATAATGCCTTTGTGTAGTCGAGTGCAGTTGTCTCTCTGCTCTTCCATATGTTCTGGTTTTAAACTCCTCAGGGTCAAGAAATTCCTCTAGCATAACATCTTTTATACAATGGCAAATAAAGAGTTCTCTTTTCCAAATCATTCAGTAGCCCTCAGTTTGGAAATCTGATCAGTTTATTCTCTGAATACTAGAAAAATTAATTTTTCTCAAAGTTAATTTCACTTGTTAAAATCTATATATGCACACACAGGTACATTTTACACCTTGTTTTGCATAGAGCTATAGCTACAACAAATTATAGCTACAAAAATTTATTATTTTCATTTGTCTAATCTGGCTTTCATTACGTTTTAATTTTAAGTAACTGCAGGACAACTGAGCATCTAATATTTATGCTTACATGCAATGCTAGATAAGGAATGATGAAAAATCAAAAAAGTGAACGTTTGACAACATGTAAAGGAGCATATGAAATAAATATTTAACTAAAGGTCTATACCAAACGTCTATAATGAAATATTTTCAGATTATTACTTTATTGTATGAGATCCATTAGGAAACTACTTCCAAAATGTTTCCATTCTTTTGTGGATAAACATCTGCAGCTTCTACAGCTGTAATAAAGAGAGTTATATTTTCTTTAACGCTATTCATCCAAACTACATCTCAAAGCCCTTTATGTGGGTGCAATAGTAGACTGAATGAGAAAATAAAATTTAGTTTTACAATGAAATAATATGAAATGGTTCTGTTGGGCCTTGTCTTTATTGCATCTTATTGATCCTATAACAAATTTGCTTAGCTTAGCTTAGTTTATATAGGATAAAATTGATTTATTTATCAACTACTGTTCTTCAGAATCCACCTAGCCCTGCATATCAAATCAAGCTAATTATTTCCTGATAAGCATTCTCAAGATTAATAAAAGAATTAACAAAGGAAAAAAAAAAATTACGTTCAAGATGTAGCCCCACAACTCAACAGCTAGTCTTTAACAGAGATGGGAAGCAGTGTCTGCATTGTTTCACTGGTCTCATTTTACCTCATGTCTATTTCCATCTTGATTTAGCCTTTGAAATTTCCAAAGAGCATTTCCACTTGCTGCAGATTCTTCTATTTAAACAGAAATTTATTTTCTGCAGACAATGGTTGTTATATCTCTTCCTTTTTACCATTACTAAGGTCTTGTAAATAAGATGTGTAAGCCCCTGGAATTCCAGGTTAGCAGAAATTGTTTTCATTGAGAAACAGCAAATTGATTATTTTATCAGATCTTTAAGTCTAGTAGGTGTTATGTAAATAATATAAAGCAACATTTAGTTTCCAAAATCTTTCAAAATAGTTGATAAGGTAGGCAATGAAAGATAAAGGTGATGTAAGTAATATCTAGAAAAAACCCTGCACTAAAAGCTAAAATAATGGCAGGGTAGGTACCATCTTTCTGGCATACAGCATGACAGGCATAACTGCTCTATAGGTATTGGAGACACCTGAAGATACATATAATTCAAAAGTAGATTTTGGCACGACATGGACAACCCAAAAGAACCATAGGTATGATAGTGAAAGAAACATGAGGAAGTTTCCAAAGATTCTGTCACTAACAGCAGATTCAGACATGACAGAAAGTTGTCTAATCAGTGACAGAACTGGGGCATACAGTTTTGAAAGACCAGGGTGTCTGCATTAGGTCAACACTACAAAGTCCAGCCTCTAAATGTTGGCTTTATCACTAGCACAAAGTGTGAAGTACTTGGGATTTTTATGCTTTTCACAGGTTAGAAATGCAGTCTAAGAAAATTGGAATTTCCTTCCAAGGATATTAAATAAAAAATTGAGCCTCTATCTTTTTTTTCTCTAACAGAAAAAAGTGCCAAAGTCAGTCAACCCAAAGTCAGTCAAAGCCCAAATACCTTAAAATCAATCTTGTTGCTGTGTCAGTTATCTCAAAAAGGGACTTGTGCTAGTATTGAAAGCCTGGGAGTCACATAGAGCTTTCCTAAATAAGGTCCACCGTGGAGTATTTTGAAGTCGTTAATGTTATTTTCTGTTTTTGTTTTTGCTTAACTCTTGCTCTTGTAACTAGCGTCTTTATGAAGCAGAATGCATCATCATGATTATATTAGGTTTTATAAATAAATAAATACAGCAAATTATTGAGGAGAAATTTCAAACCATCACCATTTCACTGAAGACCTTCATTCAGTATATGGCAGAAATAAAAAAAAAGTATGTTGATATGGTATTTGGAAGGAAAGGTGTAATCTTGGCTTTCAGCTGGATTCCCAGCATTACTTCTGATTTTTTTTTTTTCTCCTAGAATAAAGAGTTTGAGAAGTAAACTAGAGCACGAGATCTTTCTCCAGTGGATTTGGTCACATGAGCCTTTATTTTCTCTTTAATTTGAGAATCTTCTAAACTTGATTGATTTGTTGCTCAGCTTTAGAAAACCTTAGATATGGAAGATATTACAATTTTCTTGACTTCCTATATCCTTGAGGAAGATTTAGTTTCACAGGTCTTCAGATGAGAACGGATACAAATAATTATTCTTTAAGAAACAAGCTATCTATGAAGTGGGCAGCATGACTCTTGGTGAACTATCTAAATGCAATGATGTTGGCCTTTGTTTTCGAGGGTAAAGAAGAGGAAAGAATGCTGTTACCAAATGGCGTCCAGAGATCTACTCCCAAATCAATATAACTTCAATTATCACATGATTCCATAGTTGTCTCAAAATGAGTGTACAAGCCCTTTCCAAGTTATTGATACATAATTAGCATTAAAAGTTAAACCAGAGTTAAAAGATCTCTCTTGGGATAAGTGAGAGGAAATTTCTGTATAGAAATGTTGTGTACAGCCTGTTGACTGGATGGAATCTCATATCAGAAATAACATTATTTTTGTAACATCGTGTGTATTAATTCCTATATTCTTATCGCTAATCATATGCTGGAGTGTGAGGATACTGATGACTGTTTTTACATGAAAATGGGTACAGATATTGGTTATGCTAGACCTCATGAACAATCACTTCTAACTGAAGAAGGCTTTTGCATTATTTCCTGGTCACTAAATCAGATTCCTATAATGACTCAGATTCCTGAAATGAATCAATAACCTGCAGAACTAAGTGAGGTTTCTTACTATGGCTGATACCTGGGATTTTTTTAGCTTAAATGGAAATACAACCTAAACTGGAACTGGGTGGTCACTTTTCATTTTGTTACACTTTTGCCAGAATCTTATTGATGCTCGTGATCAGAATGAACATCATGTTAAACTAGATTTTATATTTTGCAGTACTGTGCTTATTATTTAAGTTTGGTACATTTGTAGGCTAATTATGACAGATTGAGAGTTTGAAATTAAAAATATATCCTTACATAGATGTTCTCCAGTAATATTTATTGAGAATGACACTGCTCAGTTTGGCACTATTTTTGCCACTGAGGTTTTTCCTTATACTCTGAGACAACATCAAAGACCATCAACTCTGTTCTTATCCATCTAATGACTAGAAAAACTCTACACTGAAACTGAAATCCCATCCAAATATCATGAGAGAACCAGAATATATTTTCACTAACCTGATATAGAATAATTTATATTTCTCTCCTGGATCATTCTTCAAATCTGTTTTCCATGTGCGTAGTTCCATTACATAACAGTAGATGCTATTAAATGATTAAAAGCAAAGAGAGCTGACCGTTACAGAAATGCACTGCAGTTTGTCATTTTGAAGTTTTCCCCAGAGGAATATATATATTTTTTTTGACATGTATTCCTTCCATCTCCTTAGATTATCATGTACAGTCTTATAAAAATACCTTATAGGATTCTAAGCTGCTTTGAAAGTATGATGTACAAAACAGTATTTTCTATCACAGAACTGTAACACAACTGTGTACTCCTGCTTTCCTACTCTTATCTGTAAAGTAACCAGGCCTCTTGCTGAGTTACGTTCTGCAGTTTCATTTTGTACCCTTAATGGAAGAGAGATACAAATAAAAATACTGTCCAAAGATATCAGATAGAGGCACTACAAAGCCTACAGATCAGGACTGAGATATGGAAGAACTTCTAATGAGCTTCAATCTGTTGCTCTAGTAATTGCTGCTTCACTCTCTGTTTATAATGTGAGAGACGGCTCAGCTTTTGTCATCTGACCAATTAACTACACCTTGAACAAGAAAAAGAGAGACTGGTGGGTGGCCTTGTCCCTCTCTACAACTACTTGAAAAGAGATTGTAGCCAGGTGAGGGTTGGTGTCTTCTCCCAAATAACAAGTGACAGGAAAAGAGGAACCATGAGAAGTTTAATTTGGATATTATGGAAAAAAAATTCTTCAGTGAAAGGGTTGTCAAGCATTGGAACAGGTTAATCAGAGAAATGATTGAGTCATCATTCTGGAGGTATTTAAAAAATGCATAGATGAGGACTTAGGGAAATGGTTTAGTGGTGAATCTGGCAGTGCTGGATTAATGGCTAGGCTCAATTATCTCAAAGGTCTGTTCCAGTCTAAATAATTCTATGATTTTAATCTCCTGATGATAATTGTCTTATCTCACATGAGACATTTTTCCTATTAAATAATTGACAGGGTACCTGTTTAGATTACAGGCAACAGAGATTTTTGTAATATGTTTTCATGCACTGGTTTATTTTACAGATTTTAACCCCCTGAAATTCACAAAGAAATATTGTGAGAGCCATTTCTCTCTTACTCCTATTGAAAGAAAAAACTGTAAGTAACAACAACGTACTTCATTATTGTAAAGTAATAAAGGTACTTTAAACTGTAAGTAACAACAAGGTACTTTATTACACAGTGATTCAGTTTATAAGAGGAGAGAGATCTTTCTATTTTTCTTACATAAATAAGATCAATAGAAAAATATCGAAGAATACAACTAGGATCTTGGTCTCTGATTCAGTGTTGATAATAAATGGGGGGAGAGAAAGAAAATGCTAATGAGGAAATGGGTTATGAAAGGAATTAAGAAGATACAGCATAAACAATAGGGAAAGAAGCTCTGTAGAGAAGGACCTGGCAATCCCGGTGGACAGCAAGCTGCCCATGAACCAGCAGTGTGTCCTTGTAGCTAGGGAGGCCAAGGGAATCCTGAGATGTATTAGGAAGAGCAGGTCCAAGGAGCTGATCCTGCCCCTCTTCTCAGCCCTGGTGAGGCCATATTTGAAGAACGGTCCAAATTCTGGGCTCCTCTGTAAAAGGAGATATGGAGCTTCTGGAGCAGCTCCAGTGCAGAGATACTAGGATGGTCAAGGGTCTGGAGAATCTCTCTTACAAGGAAAGGCTGAGGGAACTGAGCCTGTTCAGTCTCAAGAAGAGGTGACTGAGAGGGGACATCATTAATGTATGTAAATGACTAAAAGATGTGTATCAAGAGAATGGAGTCAGGCTCTTCTTGATCGTGCCAAGCCAAAAGACAAGATGCAATGGGCATAAAATGATACACAAGAAAGTTCCACTTGAACTTGAGGAAATTTTTTTTTGTTGTGTGGGTGGCTAAGCACTGGAACAGGTTGTCCAGAGAGGTTGTAGGTGTCCCTCAATGGAGACATTCAAGAGCCATCTGGACACAATCCTGTGCCATGTGCTTTAGGATGTCCCTGCTTGAGCGGGGAGGTTGGACAATACGACCTGCTCTAACCCCTTCCAAACTGACTGTCCTGGGTTGATGCTAAACTGTATCCCCATTCGTCTGTGATTCTGTGAAAGTTTGCCCTTTTAGGTAGAAGAAAAAAAAAATCACAGAATGTATTAAATAATGTAGCATAGGTCACATAGACACTAAAATCTTTTCATTCACCAAGGAACCTAAGTTATAAACTGGGAATAGACTGAAAATACGTTAAGTGCAGTAGTGAAAAAATGCTGTTTTCTGATGTAAAACTGAGACTCTGGAGGGTAGTTTCAGCTTTCACAAATTCTTTTAGATTTTCCTTTAGGAGCAAAATGATGGGGAGGTTAAGGCATTTTTTTCTCTCTACAGTAGTCTATTTGACTTTCCTAAAGAAACAGCATTATTTTTTAAAGATTTCTGAAATATTTAAAGTTCTGTGGTGTGTCACAGAAAAACTACCTAAACAGCTAAGCTTATAAGATGTTTGAATTTTCTTTTATTCAAACAAATTGAGTAAAATATTATTGAAGACAGTCCTGAATTTCAATAAAGAATTAAACAAACTATGGCTAACAGCAATGGTGATCCTGTTATCATTGCTGATGTATGGTTCACACTAAGTCCTCCTACATCACTAAGAGGTACAGCTGATTCTGCACTTCTTCACAACCAGTAGTTGGAAACTGGAAATATATACCTGTATAGCAGATGCTCAGGGTGGAATTTTTGATGAAACAATGAGAAGAAAAAGAAATCACTTCAAAAAAAGATTCCAGTTTCCAATTAGGAAGTGCCCTGTCTGGGAGATACTGAGTCAGTGAATGTGTTTGCAGCCTGGAATGACTAGAACCCTTTCAAAACAAAGAGGATATAGGTGGAAGCCTGTTACAATGACCCTGAGAGATGTGCCAGCAGAGATTTTTCTCCTAATCAAACAGAAATTTCATTGCACAAGAACTAAGTTAAGATTCAATCCTTTGTTGTGCAGATTTATTGGACAGCACAAAGTTAAAATCTTCTCTTGGTGACAGCATAATTTATATAAACTCTGAAATAAACCTTGGGAAAACAGAAAAAAACAAGACTAGAAAAAAAGCCCAATGCAAATCTAAACATAAAACAAAACAAACAAAAGAATCCCCCAAACCACAAACAAATAAACCAAAGTGAAAAAAATCCAACTCTTCCAACAATGAAAGGTGTGAAATAAGAATATAGCATGTTTTGAAATTGTCAAATTATAGACCTTGAGCATATTCCCATGACCTTCTTTTCATAACATTAATTCTGACAAAATAAGCTCCTCAAGCTCAGAATGTCCTTGCTATTTAATGGAAAAAGAGAAAGTATTTAAGAATCAAGGATATGAGGAGCAGTTCTAAAATTTGAAGGTGATTAGCCTTGAATCCATCAGGAAATAACTTCTAAGACAAAATGTCTAATGACTTTACCAGTTTTGGGTTTACTTACGTGATGTTATCATTGCAGATGAAGATACTCTTTTGTAGTACTATACCAAAATTCAATAGGAGACAAGAAATGCAGAAGCTGCCTGAAGAGCATCAAAGTAGTATAAGACCTAATTTCAGCATCCTTAAAAAACAGTTTGGCACCAATGGGTAGACCCTAGCTGGACACCAGGGGGCCACCAAAGGTGCTCTGTCTCTCCTTTCCTCAGGTGGACTGGAGAGAGAAAATATAACCAAGGGCTTCTGGGTGGAGATAAGAACAGGGAAAGAGCATTGTGCATTTGCCATCACTGGCAAACCAAACTTTGAGAAAAGGGTTTGATTTGTTATGAATCATATCAGACTAAATTAATAAGAGATGAGAGCTAAACCTTAAAACACCTTCACTTACCCCTCCCTTCTTCCCAGGCTCAACTTTACTCCAAATTTTTTTACCTTCATCCCCATCAGTGTGAGGGGACAGGAAATGGGGCTTGCAGTTACCTCATAGAATTTTGTCTCTGCTGCTCCTTCCTCCTCAGGGGAAGAACTCCCCAAACCCTTCCTCTGCTCCAGCCTGGGATCCCTCTCATGGGAGACAGCTCTCCATGAACTTCTCCAACTTAAGTCTTTCCCATGAGCAGATTTGCAGTAACTCCTCCTTCTCCATTGACCTTGGTCTCTACAGAGCTGTTTCTCTCATATTGTCACTCCTCCCTACAGCTTCAGTTGTTCTTACACAATAACTTTTCAGTCTTTTAGACTGTTTTTTCACAGAGGCACTACCACTGTCACCAATAAGTTTGAGCTTGTTCAGTGGAAGGTCCCTCTTGGAGACAGCTGACACTTGCTCTATCAGGTATGGGGAGAACTTCTGGCATTGATTTACAGAAACCATTGTTTGATGCCCCTCCCTACCAAAGCAGTGTCACATAAACTCACCATAATGACTTAATAAAGTGGAAACATCTTAAAAGTAGCTGGATTACGATCAAGCAGCTGCCTACTGGATTACTATTCTAGAAATTCATTAACACATTTGTGAAAGACTTTCTTCTAATTTGCAGCCTGATTTTATTCATTGATATGAGGCACATACAGTATAATCCATAAGAAAGAATTTTAAAATGATCTGTCATTGTCAAGAAAAATGCTTATTTGCTTCTAAAGCAGAAAAAATTGCTTAAAACCAGATGAGGTTCAAAAATCTGTTTCTTCTTTATCCCTTTATTATTTCTTGGCAAAATTAATACCATTCTGCCTTGTGCAGACAGTGCAAAGATACAGAAAATGCACTTAGTTAAAAGATTAATCTAGTTAGTACTTCAGTAAGTAGCACAGACTTTAATGTTATTTAATGTAAACAGCCTTCAAAATATAAGACTAAAAGTTTACATGGATTTAATATATTTTAGAAATTTTTTTTCATTTACAGGAGCTTAGTAAGCTACTCATTCTACTTCTATATAGATGGCCTTATGGCTGACAAAAGTACTTAAATCTATGTTCTAGTAAAAATTCTGTATTACACTTCGTACAAAAGTAAGGTTTTTTCATTTCATGTAAAGACGTAATTTGGATGAGATTAAAATATTTGACTCTCCCTGCATTTAATTATTTTCATCTTCATGTTATTTCTTCTCCATACTGTTTTGTTATTTTAGAGCCATAAATTTTTCATACCAATGTTTTCTTTTTTCTCTTTTTCTCTTTTTGTTGTGTTTATCTGCTGAATTGATGGTATCATATTGCGCTTGATAGCTCCTTAGAAGAACTATATTTTATGAATTATCCCTTTGGTAATCTCCTGGAGCCGTGATTAATATTTAAAGAACTTACTGGGCACAGTCAAGACATAACAGAGTTTAAACTCTGTAATTATCCTATTTCACTGCTTGATATATGCTACGTGGCTAATTGTGGGTTTAGGTATTGAAGTATCCAAATTGTTGAAACTGAAAGTTCGGGATTTACTTTTGCTGGTGAGTGTCTATGACATTGTAATTTCTCCAAAGTATCTTCAATGTCTGGAAAGTGTGTTTGAAATATGTCTCAATAGGTAAAATTTCTGGCTACACGTTTCAGGGTATTTATGGACAAAATACAAGTTTCTCTTGGATAACTCTTAGTACTGGAACTGTTTGGGTTATTTTCAGTCCTTAAGGACTGCTGCAAAGCATAACTGGAAGCAACATTTGTAGTTTGAGATCTAAAACATAATCCTTACACCTACCCCTGAGAGGACTTTCAAGAGCCATAATTAATGATCCTTTGATTACTTTATTTATTTCCTGAAAGCACCTCTTTCAGTCTCCTTTTAAAGTTACTCTCAGTTTGATAATTCCTTTTGAAATTCTTTCTTTTGTGACCTCATTACATCTTTCTGAGAAAGGCTCTCTGGACACCTATGTTCGAACAATCTTTCGTACTAAAAGAAGGCTTTTCTACAGCCATGTACAATGGCAGATCTTGTTTTTCATGTTTTGTTGAGGGAATTATATGTGGTCTTTTAGGGTTACTAACAACAAATATTGCAAAGCTGAGGTATTTATCTCCCAGAAATGGGATTAAATTACTGCCTCTCTTGTTTTCTTCTGCTTTAGCTTGGTGATGTCCTTATTTTAAATATGTTTAAGTACTGTACTTTCTCAATGCTAGTCATGCAGTTCTCCAGAATAATATGACCTTAGTGTTTTTTTTCTTTTTTTTAAATTCTAACAGCAAAAGAAAATAAATGTGTATAATCATGCCTTGAGTGATCCTTGTTGTTGCTGATTTAAATGAGAAAAAAATTAGACAGAGAGGAAAAGCAGAGAAGGAAAGAAAAGGGAGGGAGAGATACGCAAGTTCTTTTTCACTAAAAAGAAACATGAATTTTTGACTGTCAATCAGCAATCAGGAAATGCACAGGTAAAGTGTGATTCATATACAGTATTTTGTGAGCTATTGTGTATGGAGTCTCAGGAATATTTCAGCCAACACTTTGTACTAGAGGAGAGTTTGGCAAGGCACTGGGACAACCTCTGGGCAACCAGTCACAATCTGGGAAGGCAGTTTATCACCTAGTGGTAGATATTTTGACAGAGCGTTCATCCACAACTTCACTATCCATGCTCAGTAGGCAAGGAAAAAACTGCAGCCTGAAGCAATCACCACAGAGAAGATCTGATACCCTCAGTCAACCCCTGCCAACACAGAGCAATTTCAGTGCACTTTCACAGGGCACTTGATGTAGTTCTGAGGTTTTGCTTAAAATAAATCTAAACTTATATGTCTTTATAATTAGTTTAACACAAGTCTGTGTGATAACAAAATGCCACCAAAATGTACATCCTGTCAATTGAACATGGGAGAGCAACGGGGTTTCACACAGAAATCAGAACTCATCCTAATAAAACTCAATGGGAAGCCAATTCTAATCGCACAATTTAATTTTGGTCTTGAGATTAAAAATGGAGGTAGAAATTACAATTCATTAATTCCAACAGGAAACCAGCTCTAGATTTAGGATTTGAAAGACAAAAAAAATTAAATTTGGGATAAAGAAAATATCTGAAATCAAATATAAATTGCACATTTGTATTACAACTATTTCTTTTAAAAATAAAGGTCACTTTACAATCCTGCAATTCCAAATATTATCTAAATCCTATAGTTACCCTAAGAGACTGAAAAAATGGATAATGTTACACAAAGAACTTTATTCTTTACTTTTAAAATTACCTTTTACTTTAATGGTTGAAATTGATACATATTCATAAAAGATATGTAGAGAAACTCAAATATTACTGGAATAGAAAATGTAAAGTATATACCTTACATGTTGAAAGGTTAGGATAAAAATATATTCACCTTGCTAAGTTTAGGGGGGCAGGTTAAGGTTTGAGGACTGCTGGTGATAGCATCTGACTGCAAAACCACATTTAAATCAATATACAGAGTAGCTCTTTTCCCCAGTAAAAGTATTCAGACACAGAGTGTGGTTCTCACCCAGTATGCCTCCCTATGGGGGAGAAGACAGGTTCAGCCTGCTGACTAATCCCAACAGATATAATGGAGTTTTCCCTAACTTATCCCCATTTTCAACTTACTTTTATATTATTTCTTCATATTTAGATGGACCTTGAGTTATTCCAGTCATACATACCTTTGTTATGATTGGTGTAAAATTCTCTCTCTTCTCTCTTAGAGAATTGAATTCTTCCATTGTAGTGTTTAGAGCATCGAATTTATATTTTAAAGCTATATTTAGGAGATATGAAAGCTAGATTAATGAGAAAATTAAAAATAGGGAAGATGTAAGAACATACATATTCAGACACTGATTTGATCAAAACAAGAGAAATTGAGTGATTGGCTAGAGTGGAATTAGCAGTCAGAATTTTTCATGCTTCATTTCTGTGATTTGTATCTATTTCTAATTTAAGTTAATAAGTAATGAATTATATAAAGTTTTGCATGATGTTTTTCCAAGTTTAAGTTTAAGTTTATAAAAGAATCATGATTTTATTTTTTCTTTACTGTGTGGTCATGTGATCTAGTTCCCTTTGTTCAAAAATATTCAAAAGGTCTGTAGCTTGCATGAGTCCTTTTAGCATTTTAAAGTTCCCTGCCTTCTTCTATTTGCCAGTGTGTGCTGGCTTTGGCTACAACAGGGCTAATTTTTTTCACAGTAGTTAGTATGGGTCTGTGTTTTGGATTTGTGCTGGAAATTATGTTGGTAACAGAGGGATGCTTTTTTATTTCTGTGCAGTGCTTGCACAAGGGTCAAGCCTTTTCTGCTCCTCACCCTACCCTGCCAGCACAGATACCAGGGTTGCACAAGGAACTGGGAGGGGACACAGCCAGGACAGATGACCCCAACTGACTCAAGATATTCCAGAGCATAAGCCATCATGTTCAGCATATAGAGCTGGAAGAAGAAAAAGAAGAAGAAGAAGAAGAAGAAGAAGAAGAAGAAGAAGAGAAGAAGAAGAAGAAGAAGAAGAGAAGAAGAAGAAGAAGAAGAAGAGAAGAAGAAGAAGAAGAAGAAGAGAAGAAGAAGAAGAAGAAGAAGAGAAGAAGAAGAAGAAGAAGAAGAGAAGAAGAAGAAGAAGAAGAAGAGAAGAAGAAGAAGAAGAAGAAGAGAAGAAGAAGAAGAAGAAGAAGAAAGTGTTTGTCTTCCACAGTGAACATCAGTAGTGAAGGAGTCCTGCTTTCCCAGGGAGGGCAGAACACCTGAACACCCATGGGAAATGGTGAATTAATTTCTTGTTTTGATTGCCTTACACACGTAGCTTTTGCTTTGCCTGTTAAATAGTCTTCATCTCAACCTTTGAGTTTCCTCACTTTTACCCTTTGCGTTCTCTCCCCCACGTCACCAGCGGAGAGTGATCAAACAGCTGCATGGAGCTTAGTTGCAACACAGGATTCAACCACAACCAAGAGAAGGGAAAACACTTAATACCACTAACTTAAAAGAGACTGCACCTTACGTTTCACCCCTAATCTCATATCTCTGTGTATTTTGTATTGAGAAATAGACCCATATTCATTTTTGGAATTAGCACATCATTTATAAAAAATCCTGGCTGCATCTACATTTAGCAACTGTGTTGTGAAATCCCTGATAGTTAAAAGAAGTTCTCACAGACAGCTGAGAATGAATCATAAGAGAAAGTCTGTAACATTCTCCTGCCTTTGAAGACTTCATATTCTTCACTGGAAATGCTTTTAGCCAACATAAACTGTCAATTTCTGATTTTAAATACAGCCATGCAGCTGAAAATGCATTCAAAACATTGTTTAAAAAAATACTCCTTTTTGCTTTGTACTTTTCAGTTTTAAAGCTGTAGGTATCAAAGAAGAAAGAGCCCTGTAAAGTGTGTTACACAGTAAGCAACCCATACCTGAAGGTAGAAGAAGAAGAATCCTATAGGTGTTCTTGATCTACAGTTTTAGTGAAGGATGACACCAGAAACATTTATAGTTCTGACACCCTCTGGCTAGAGCTGCATGGTTGCTAGGGTTGCTGAACTGAGTAGTCCAAGAAAACCAAGTTTGATTCAGCTCCATCAGCAAGACTGGGCATATTTTCTCAATATGCACACAGACAATTGCATTTATTTTGTAGACATATGTATCCTCCTGATAACCCACACAGATCAGCATAGATAGAAAACACGACATTCATACAAGTAGAAACAGCATCAGATGCCTGCCTCACAGGCTGAGCAGGCTGAAGATGCATTAGTGACAAACATGTCTACATAAATCTCTGTAGATATTGTGTCTGTATCTGTATGATACACGTCTCCCCAGGAGTTGCCCTAAGTCTATGTGCTAATTAGAGCCCTTATGTCCTCATTCTCCAGCTGCTGGCACCCAGGAACTCAAAGCCCCAAGGCACACACATACACACACGTGTAAGCCTGCACTGGACAAGACATCTGGCAGGACCTCTGGACTGGAGGGCCTATGCTAGGGCAGGTTTGCTGGCAGGACTTGTGACCCCATGGGATAACTGTGCAGGAGCAGCCTGCTCCTGAAGGTCAGCACCCCGTGGAAGGGACCCAAGTGGGAACAGTTAATGAAGAGCAGGGCCTGTGGAAAGGACTCATGTTGTAGGTATTTCTGGTGGTCTCCTATGGGATGAACACCTTGCAAGGGAAGAGTGTGAGGAGTCCTACCCCTGAAGAAGAAGGGGTGAGAGAGATAATGTATGATGAATTGATTACAGCACCCATTCCTCATCTCCCTGTGCTGCTGGGAGGCAGTGCAGGTAGAGAAAATTAGGAGTGAAGTTGAGTCCAAGAAGAAGGAAGGGGTGACGGAAGGTGTTTTTAAGATTTATTTTTTTATTTGTCTTTACTCTGCTCTGATTTGATTGGTAACAAATTAAATTAAATTCCCCAAGTCTCTTTTCCTCATGACAGTAATTGTTGAGTGATCTATCCTTGTGCTTATCTTGAGTGATCTACCCCTGTGCTTATCTCGACCCATGAGTCTGTTTCCAGTTGAGGAGGGGAGTGATAGAGCAGCTTTGGTAGTCACCTAGCATCCAGTCAGAGTCAAACAACTACACTCCTCCAAAGCATAGTGTAAAATTTTTGTACATTCCCAAAATATTATTTCTCTGGATTCCATACTGTGTCCCATATACTTAGGCAGTCACCATACTCAGTGTGAAAGGAGAGAAATTCCCACTGTCTTATGGTGGTGGGTGTAACCACCATATGGGTCATAGGAAGAAAACTCTCCTGGGACACACCTGGAACACCCAGAAATGGAAATTTTCTCTGACTGGTTGGTTGAGTTTTTTAACCTGTCCTTGTGCCTCTGTATGCCTCTGTACATGTAGATCAGAGCCTTTTATCATAAAACCATATCATAATCAAAATTGAGATCCCCCAAAAGTAATTTTACAGCTTTTCTCTCCTCCTAGATATCTATCTGATATTTTAATAAGGGCTTATGTCTTTTTTGTGTTCATAGACATGCTAAAATATTTGCTTATTTAAACTGTGGAATGACTGGCTCTATAATTCTCAGCAACATTCTATCAGGTTCACGTGTCAGGCACTCATCATTTTTCTACTTTCACAGTAGAAAAAAGAAAACTTGCTACTAGTCCATTTTTCCTTAGGTGTTAAAATAAGAAATCTAAATTAATTTTCCTCTTCATGGTAAGATTTGAACCTAAAGAGATCCTAAACTCAGAAACAAAAAAAAAGCCGCAAAAAAATTACACTGAAGAATAAAATGCATGTTAAATATACATAGTCAAGAACACAACCAACTGAAACATCATTCCCTGCTACCAGGGAAGGATTTTCTACCATAGAAAATGTAAAAATTTCAAGTTACAAAATTTCTAGAAGAAAAAATCATGAACCCTTATCTGTACTTTGTGTTCTCCAAATATGTCACTTCAATGATCTGAAAAATAGAGAAGTATTTTATTAACTAAAAAAAAACACCAAAAAAACAAAAACAACAACATAGGACACGTAGACTTTCCTAAGAATGAAATTCATTCTAGGCTGTTCACATGGACAGCTGAGTTTTTTTGAGAACTCTTAGAAACCTCCACTTCTAGGCAGATTCTCATATCTCTATATCTTCCTGAAGACCTTGAAATTAATAGTTCTATTTTCCTAAAAAATTGCTTTAATCACATGTGAAAATTAATTAAATCATAAAGATTAAAAAAGAATGTATGGCCACTTTCTACCCTGGGCACTGTAAGCATGCCCTGAAAATGTCTTAAAACTATATAAAGACAGTGGAGAAGGAGAGGGAAAAAATTAATAAGGAAGAAGAGCAGGGGAAGAAAAAGGAAAAACAAACAACAGAACAAAGAAAATTGAAAAACAGTGATTTCTGCATTAATAGAAGTGGAAGAAACTTAAGAAAACAATCAGGGACCTCATACAGAAATCAAATAAGTGTTCATCTGGCACTGAGAGCAAGTCTTGATATACAGAGCAATAAAAACACCTTAATGAGACCTTCATCTTTTTCAAACATGAGGTATGCTCATCAATTACTAGGAAAATCAGGAGTTAATGTTTGCTGTTAGAATTATTTCCATTCTAATATCAAACTCCCATAATATACCGAATAAAGCAAGTTATTTTGCATCAATGCAGTTTTTTCTCCATTAAGGATTTTTTTTTTGCATTGGCTGAGCTGGAGTTCATTTTCCCACAGCACCCCTCCCTCCCCGTGCTGTGCTTTGCCCTGGCAGCTGGGCAGGAGCTGATGACCCTCCAGAGCTTTGGCTGCTGCTGGGCAGGGCTGGCACAGCATCAGCTGTGTCCCAACATCCCGGCTCCATCCGGGGCTGGGGTTGGGAAAGGGCCTGGGAGGGGACACAGCCAGGCCAGCTGACCCAAATTAACCTGAGGGCCATTCCAGACCGTGTGACAGCTCGGGTACAAAAGCTGAGGGAGGGAAGAGAGCATTTGATGTCTGCAGTGTTTGCCTTCTGGAGTGTCTGCTTCATGTGCTGAAGCCCTGCTGAATGGGAAGTGAATTGATACCTCTCACTGATGGGAAATAGAGAATAAAGTTTTTTTCTCTTTGTTTATGCAAGCGTGAACTTTTCTTTTTTTGCTTTAGTGAACTGCCTTCTCCTAACCTACAAGTTGTTTTCCACCTTATCTTCTCTCCCCTGTCCTGCTGGGAAGGGGTGTGATAGAGAGGTTGGTAGGCATCCAGCATCCAGGCAAGGTCAACCTACAACATATTTCAGTTTGGAAAGAGAAGTATTAGCAGAAATATGGCTAGAATTTCTCTGATCTTGAACCTTGAGTACATCAAGAACACAAAATCTTAAAAAACTTAAAAATACTTCAGTATTTTTAGGCTTTCTTTTTTTACTTTTTCCTTAGGTCTCACAAAGCAGAATGACAAAGACAAAATGCATGTAGTAAATACATTTCACTTAAATCTGGACAAACCAGTCAGTATTCCCCTACCCCATTCTTTTTTTAATTCCATATTTTTGTGGTCTTCACATTTTCTTTTTTGCAGAAAGCTTGCGTGTGTTTCTATATTCCACTTAAATTCGGAATAATTTTTATCAAAATCTCCTTTGAAATCCTATTAATCAAAATAAGGCAGTTGCAAATTTCTAGATGGACAGGAAAACTTAAAATTACTCGGGATGCCTTGGAAAATGACTGTGGCGCAAAAGAAGAAGAATTAAGGAAAAAAATACTTCAAGTAAGAGGAAGTATCTGTTTGTTTTAGACAAAGATATCAGGAATTCTGATTATATTATTGTGGAACATTCTTAACAAACAAGATATTTCCTCTGAACAAGTTGACTAAACCTGAGATTTTTTGCCTTGTAGAAACCAACAGGGAATCAGAGGGCCTCAGGCATTCTATAAAACTATCTTCTTGTTATGGAGATTGATTGACTTAGCAGAAATTTGAACAGCTTGCAAATCTGCTACAGGACAAACTCCCATTTAATGAATGTTTTCCAGAGTCATTGGACCAAGTTTTTCTTTTTGCTGAAGATGCACTAACACCAAGGAAGTAATATTCTTTCTCAGTATTTGATTTTTAATGAAAATACTAACTACACGAAAATAAAGAGCATGAGAGAAATAAAGCATATGAAAATAAGTCTCATAGAACAGAAAAGAATTAGTGGTTTTCTTCCCAAATCAAAATATACTGAGATAATTTATGCTATCATTTTCTTCTTATCTACTTCAGTATAAGAGAACAGAGCTCATTCTCTGCAGATATCCCAGAGAAGTCCTAGACACAGGATGTCTTAACAACTGTCTTGTGTAGTAAATTGTTGTGAGAAAATTAACCTGTTAATTACCATGATGACACCATGATGTCATTAAGCCCCTCCAGCTTTAATACTTTAGCAAAAGTCATTACTTCTCGTTTGTCTGAGCCCTATGAGAATGAAAGTTCACAGCTCTCTATAAATATATATCTCTATAAACAAAAATTTTGAGTTTTATGCATTCATACAACAGCATGTGCTTTCTATATGCAGTAAGAACAGTCCTCCATCTTCATGCAAGAAGAAAGTTGGCAGTAAACTATAAACAAGAATTTCTTCTCATCTGTCTCGTGAGCCAGACCTCCAAGGAAGAAAAGAAGTCAGGCTATGCTCTTTGTCTATTCCCTCCACCAAAAAAAAATAAGTAGATCAGTTCTTTCAAACCAGTGGGTTGAGTTGGGGTCCTAAAAGTGTTGCTACTTACCTATATAAAAGTACATCCAAAAAAGCTATCTTGAAAATATATTATTGAAGCTGCAAAAGGAAATGATCAAGGGCTAGGAACCAGAAGATTGCTGTTCCCTGTAGAAACTAAATTCAAGCTTCTAGCACATTTCTCCTACACAGAGAGTAAAAGAACCCCTTTGTGGAAGCAGTACCCTCCCGTGTAATCACGGATGTGCAGGAGAGAAAGGGACAGCTCTGGAACTGCAATTCTTGCACACACCTAAACACACATGCACACTGCTGCCTCCTTTCCCAGGCTTCTTTGGTGCAGCAGTTCTCACGTACAAACCCCAAACATCAGGGGGAGGAAGTAGTCAGTGTGTCCTAACTATGATGACTCCTTGTAGGTTGGGTAAGAAAACAGTGTTTTACTAGTGTCTTGGCCAATTACCAAGGCAAAAATCACAAATTATTAAGATTTTTAAGAGCCTCTTTCTGAAACTCTGTATTAAAGTAGCTAGATCCTACTCAATTTCAGATATCATGCTGAGGTGACTAAATAATGGCTTTGCAAAAAAAAATAAATAAAAGTGTGTCGTCCTTGTTTTAGTCACAGACATTGGTAGGAGATGATTCTGTGTCTGTTGCCAAAATGAGCTTAATGGTTCAGAGTTCACCATATTTTGTAACCCATTATTATTTCTGTACTAATGCAGCGGCTTAACCTTTTTGCACATTATCAACTATGAAGATATCTTAAAAGACCGAATCTCCATTTCATATGAAAGTTAATTACAGTTTGCAACAGCTAGGAAGAAAAGAGAAGAAAATTGGATCACTTGTGACAATGTTGTGATGGGCTTTTTGCATACACTGATTTGCAATAGCCTTTGAGGTCTGGGTGCTGCTAGATGATAATAATGTCAAAATTATCTTGAAAATGCAAATGTGCTTATCTATGACAAAATTTTTTATTTACTTTTTGTTACAGGTGCAAACAGTAGGAATAAAAAAATACCCTGGGATTTTCATATCTCTGATGACAATCACAGACATTTCAACTTCTGAACTAAAATATCTTCAATATTTATAGGGTAGCTTTTTATGCATTCACAATTACATTTAAAAAAATTAATCCTATTAAAATTCAAACAAATATTGGGGGTTTTTTTCTTATTTTTATGTTTTGCTTTAGAATAAACAGAACATAACATATGAGAACGTTGAGCATAAGAAATTTATGTGACAATTTTTAAAGAAAATCATTTCTATAACATATAAATAGTTGTTTTTTTTAATTAAGTAAATTTTCTGTTTTAGTTGAATTTTAAATATTTAAATAGCATAAATTTGCATTAATTTTATTGCCAAAGGTAAAATGAAATCAACACAAAATTCCAGTTCATATTCAATTTAGTGAATACTTTTATTAAGAATATATCATGGAAAGGTCAATTTTTACACATGAATAACTTGAATTTGTATTTCAGATTTATATGCTTTAATCCCTGCAGCTAAACTTTCAACTGAGCAGAAAATATTTTTTCAATGAGCCATTTACTAAAACAATCACATAAATGTACTTCTAACACTACATGAACTACCACTGTGACAATTTGCCATGATTTAACTTTCAAATTTGAAATTGCTGACATGATGACAAAAAAGACAAATAATCAGAGCAAACACATTACTGGAAAGGGCACATTTTTTTTTTTTATAATTGTCACAGAATTGTGTCAAAAGGATATATAGATCCTGTTGTGGAAAATAATCTTGTATCTTTGTTTGATTCTGGTTTCATACTGTGTGTAATAATTTACAGCTCTTGGGGAGCAAGTGTCACCTGCCCAAAACAGTGCATTTCCAGTCTTAAAAGCTTTTTCGTGTTATTGCTTAAAGTGTTCATTCTCAATATTTTGCTTTGCATGTCATTTGCTTTTCCTAATATTTTTTTCTCTTTCTACATACAGTGTATTTCAAAATGAAACAGCCCTTTATAGCCTCAAAGTATTAGCAATTTCTCAACATCTTTTTAAATATTATTTTGAAAATGAGGGAATAAAAAATTCTATAATATCTTGCTATTTATTATATTTTAAGGATATCTTAGTATTTGTTGGCTTTAGTCAATAAAAGAAACTATTAACACTTTTCTACCAATATAATGACAACTAAAGAATATGTGTAGCTTGCCCTAAAAACAGGCAATATTACTGCTGTGAGATATAATTTTACCTTTACAAAGAACGTCTGATTTCATAGAACTGCAGATACATCAACGGAGGATCTAAAGACATTACATGCTTTATAAACTATTGAAAAACAATTGTTTGCCTGCTATTTACTCATTCTAAATACATTCAAAAGCTGTACAAGTTTATTGGTAAGTGTAGATTTTTTCTTCATGGAAGACTGTACTTCCTTAAAAGAACTTGATAGATTTTCTTTTTAATTTTTCAATTCATAAAGTAATCAAATAATTTTTAAATAAGTTTAAAAGAAAATGTATCAAAACTGCCTTGTACTGAAGCTTATGAAAACAAAACAAAACTGATCAAACAAGTTGGTTCATTCCTCAAAAGTGAATTTAGAATTCACTCAACTCATCTAAAAAAATAAAACCTTACAACATTGAAAAGTTTCTGCACTCAGAATGGGAACATGTGCTTGAACCCGACAATTTAAAATTTTAAAATTCTTAAAATATTCCATTTCATTGATGTTTTGTATAGAATAAGAAAAAGGAAGGATTTTTTTTTTGATAAATTGATTTACATACAAAGACTTGATAGAAAGGGACATGATGTAACTGTTCTTTAATTAATAAACATGCATGGAAAAAATTAATCTGAATTAAATAGTTGAAAATATTAATTGCTGAATGAATTTTATTTTAATTTCCTGTTTATTTACTTATATATAGTAAAAGTTATTGGCAAGATGTTCTTTCTTTCATGAAGTTTGCTAAACAATAAAAACACTAGAACTCGGTTTTGTTATTCACAAAACTAGCTAGAAATAAACTTTTAAAGAAATTGATCTTACTGTGATATTCACCTTTTTGCAGTTTATGACAATGTAATGATGAATTGTCTTGCAGTAACACTCACTGAAGTCATGAAAGGTTAATAACTCATTTAAACATTCATTACATGTCCCTATCAAAGTCATCTTAATTTCACAAAGACATCTAAGTTTCTCTTTAGGGAAACACTCTCTCAGGATTCAAGTGTGATTCTTTATTAACAAAATGGCAAGTGCAAAGTTACATGTCAAAACCCTGACTGATGATGCTGCAAATTGGTTCTTCCACCAAAGCAGAAGACTTTAAATTACTGCATTTTAAAGGTGTGCTCCCTCAAAGGCAATTAATGTGTCAGTTGTCAGTCAGGATTATTTAACTTCCCAGTGAGGGCTAAGAAAATGGGTACAGCAGATTGATGAACAGAACGTGGTCCTGCCCACAAGAGAATTCTAACAATGCTGCCAGTTTTCCACCTTTTTTTGGCATCAGTTTTAAGAATTGAAAGTTCAGTGTCTCAAGTAGAATTTGGAATTTCTTTTAATGTATTCAAAACCAAAAAACAAGAACAAACAAAAACCAAACAAACAACAATAAAACCCAAAACCATAGGAAAACCTACATAACAAACCAAATCCTCACAAGGACACGAGCTTTCCAGGAACATGATGTTCTTAAGCATTCATAACTTTTCCCATGCAAGTCATAAACAAGCATGATAAAACTGCTATTTCCAGTATATCTCTTTTGTTATTTATCTTGTTGACAAGCTATGTCTCACACAGCTCTATCTCAGAATGACCAATAGTTCGTTTAAATGTTGTAAAAAGACTAAATACTCTTTATTCTATGATTCAGGACAGTAATTTTTAAATTATGTCCTATGACTTAGGAATGTCATCATGTTCAGGACTCTTTGCAACTGTGTTAGTAATTTTTCCTGGTTCAAATAAAAAGTGCTCTCCAAAAGTGAATCTTGAAGTTAAATACACTTATATACTCTTTATTTAATATTGTGGACTGTTCTTAGACTACATCAGCTGAATTTCTTACAGATTAAATTAAATTGGAAAATGAAATAAATCCAGGATTATAAATCAGTCAGCCCATGAGAGTCTGTTCTGAAGCCAGCTTGAAATAAACTCTCAGAAATTACATGGATCTGAGATTCTCTGCACTAAACATTCCAGTACATAAATCCATTCCAACTTGAACACATCATTTGCTGATGTATACATGGCTCAGATCTCTCCTGCTGATGCTGTTCCACTTGTCACCATGTAGTCAAACTTCAAAAATATAAATATTTCTGTAGGAATGCAACAAACAGTTGAATTGAAATAAATTCGAAGAATTTGAGAAACAGAGGCCATGCAGAAGAACTTCAGTGTGGAAAGTCATCCCTGTTATGTTTTGCTCTTTGTTAAGTCTTGATGCCTTGAAAAACAAACAATATAAAAGCATAACACTGCCTTTCAATAAGATAATTTTTTGTTGTGTAGACAGATGGGATTTGATAAACCTGGAAGGGTAATTTACAGTTAAATACATGACTAAGTTTCCTGAAAAAATGAGGCCATATGCAGTAGGTTTCCATTCTCTGAATAAATGCAATCATCAAAATTGCTGTCCAGACATTTGTAACATTAAAGCTTGCAGTAAGTGATAATATTTACATCTATTATTTTTCATTTTTATTGATTCAGAATTATTTTTTTTTAGTTTTCCAGTAACAAAATGTAGTGTTTTTAAAGATAGCATATTTAAGTAATTTCTCTTTAAATATGCAAATATACTGAGTTGTTTGACAATTTATTATCAGAAATTATTATCAGAAGAGCAGAGTTTTCCCTTGAAATTTAGGCTGTTGTATCATGGAGTATGAAAAATAAGGTCTTTTCATGCTCAAAAAGAGATTTTGTATTTGAAGAGGGACTAGAAAATCCTACAGGCAGGTTTTTTGTGTGGCAAGTTTCTACTTAAGAAATTACATGAAACAATTAAATACATATGGTATTATTACTTATTTAATAAATATATAACATTTACAAAATGCCAAGGACTGTCAATTGGAAAATAAGACAATTTGAGTTTTAGTTTTCACACCGTAGCACTTGTGTTCTCCTTGACAGACAAGTAAGTTTTCTATGTTCTCTTTTCAAATACCACTAAGAAGAAAACTTGAATATTTGAAATATAATGTAAATAAAAGAATTATTGCTTAATGGTACAGATGTTCATATTGTTATGAAGAAAGAATGCTTTATCTTTCAAGAATCTAATCCAAAATGCCTATGATGCTTTTACAATTCACACAAGAGCTTTTTAGTTGTTTAAAGCTGTAGGTATTGCTAGGCAGCAAAATAATGACCATGTATCCAAGGAAATGTGTAAAACCAATGCTGATAAAGTATCTATACCTTAAGGATAGAACCATAATGTGTTTTGTAAAATATGTTATTTACTTTATTAAGTTATTTTAAATATGTTTTTGAGTGTGAACAACAGGAATTTATAGAAGATACAATTCTTTAGGAAAATATTCAACTGAAGAGGAATACTCTTCCTCTTTCACACATTCCAATATTTCTTGTTTTTTGAAAACTCTGATTTACAGATTAGATTGAAAGGTCATTTTTAACAATAAAACTAAACCTAGCTGCATAGTCTTATTGTTAATATTCATATTTAGAATGTCTATTGTTATGAGCATGTGAGATTACTTTGATAGCCTTTCTATTTCTTTTCTAGGACATGGTTGATAGAGAGAGACCCAAAGCCACTCTCAATAAATTTTGCCATATGTATTAAAATATTTAATAACATTTTGTTACTAGAAGACATGTCTGAGGAAGTACTATATTCTGAATCATCTACATTGTGGCATCTGGCTCACTTTAAAATTCATTTTTATCTGAGTCATCTTACTCTTTTTTGCAACTTGACAGAAGAGCTTGACTCATTTTTAAAGATACAAAATATGTTTTTAATTCCTCAGCATGTGGAAAGCTCCTTGACTGGTAACTTTTAATATTGGAAGAAAAGAATGAGGAAAACCATTCTCTTGTTTTCACTGTACTAGACTCCACACATTTACTTTAAAGAAGTCAACCAGATTTAAAGCTCTTAGAAAAGAAAAAAAAAAACCAAACCTTGACTTCTGCACTTAACAGGCCTTTTTCTTGTGGGTAGTTGTTGGCTGTTCCTTTTCTGAAATGTAAAATTTGCTTCATGGATCAACAAGAGGAGAAAATTTTCTTTGCATAAAGATGAAGATGAAGCAGATACCAACTGCAGTCTGAAATCTAATGGATGGAAGGATCCTTCCTCTGTTTCATGACTATGTAAAATATTTGCATATCTTTAGAACAGAAATCATAACAAATCGGCCAAAAAGTTTATTGAAAAAAAAGTTTATTCTGGAGAGGGTTATGCAACATCCTTGGGCTGGGGTGATATTCTGCCAGTGATTCTCTAGAATGACATGACTGCTGACAATTTTTATCCTACTTCAGGGGAGAAACTTGAAGGCTTGATACAGCTTTTACATTTAACTGAATTCCTGAAATTCTACCTGTTAGTTCAACTTATTCCAAAGATGGTGTTATTCATGGACAAATTTTTCTTCATCTTAAAATGTATACTTAAGTGGAAAGCTGGCAGTTGGCATGAAACAAGGCAATAGTCAAAAAATAGTCAAAAAATAAAAAAAAAGGTTTTCTACATTTGTATGAACTGAGTCTCACAAATATATTTTTTTAATACTCTTTTGCTTTGGTAAAAATGGAATATTCTCCAACCCACTGGCAGATAGATGACTGAAGTTTCCACATTTCTGCTTAGGAAGCAGGTCTCATTTCTGGACCTTGAGTTTAAGGATACTGTAACCTTACAAACTTTTTCCTGCCACCAAAAATCAGAGAAAGATGACCTCAATGACATCCTTTCTGGTGTGAAATCTCTGACTTTTTGTCTGTTCACTCAGGACTAAATATAATCTTTATTATTTCTGAAATGGATAGAGCAACCATTCACAGAAATATAGATCTATATGGAGCATTAAGTCAATTTTCTTCCAACATTGTAAATGCTTTGTGTATTTCATTATTCTGTGTATTTCATTCTATATTTTATTCAAATGCAGAAAAAAGTTCTAATCCTACTGAAACCAGAAAATTATGTTTCATTAGGTTCAAAGAGAGAAGAAGCAGCAGGAGATGAGAGACAGAAAGGGGAAATGAAGGGAAATAATTTTGTCACTATTCCGACACAAATATTAAATGAAAACTATGAACATTCCAAAGGGGAGTTACTGCTGGGAAATCAGAAACTGTGCAGATTAAAATGTATTTGTTTAAATTGCCTAATTTTCTTGGCATTTTTTGAAGAAGCGCTAAATCTTATTCTGAGAACACAAACAGGACAGTCTTTGAGGATTTAATAATGAAGCATAGCTTTCCCTCAAAAACTGCTTTGTGTCACATGTTAAAAACTTACAATAATGCAACATGTATATTTGGCTAAGTTTTAACATATTGTAAAAAGGAATGACAGAAATTCCAAAATCTACAAATGCAAAGAGCTATTCCTTTACTGGAAATAATTCTCTGTGGACCAAGGATGAAGGAGATAATCCATTTTGTAACCAGCTTGTTCTTTTCCATTAGCATCAGCGAGGTCAAGAAATGGTAATATGCATAAGAAAACAAATAATGTTTCTCTTTTCTTCTCTTCTCCTGTCTGGGA
Source organism: Thryothorus ludovicianus (assembly GCA_013397245.1). Taxonomy (NCBI): domain Eukaryota; kingdom Metazoa; phylum Chordata; class Aves; order Passeriformes; family Certhiidae; genus Thryothorus; species Thryothorus ludovicianus. Next base: position 70,185 of record VZTB01006882.1, on the reverse strand, counting down.
AGTGATAGGTCCTTACAAATATTTTTAAAATTAATCCCACAACTTCAGTTATCACATATACGATCATTAGTCTGATTATTGGCTTTTTACCCAAATGCTTGCTGCTTAGTTCTGTCCCTTTACTTAGCCAGTGAGATTCTTTTCTAAGACCAAAACAACCTAGCAATGACCTAGAGATTTAAGAAATCTTAACAACTCTGAACAGAGTCTCCAGGGGCTCAAGGAACTAGAAGAGCAGTTGTTACCAGAGAACTGTACTGTTAAATTGTTAGGGCAAATGTATAGATGTATAGTTGTGGAGCTGAAGACAATTAGGATCACTGAATGGTTTGGATAAGAAGGGAGCTTAAATATCATTTAGTCACAAACCCCTTAACATAGAAAGGGACATCTTTCACTAGAACAGGTGGCTCAAAGCCCCATTCAACCTGGCTTTGAACACTTCCTGCGAGGGACATAGGCAACTATAAATATCTCAGAGTTGGGAGCCAAGAAGATGGTTCCAGATGCTTTCAGGGGTGCCCAGTGACAGGACAAGGAGTAATGGGCAGTACCTAAAATACAGGAAGTTCCACCTCAACATGAGGAAGAACTTCTTTACATTGAGGTTGGCAGAGCACTGGAAAAGGTTACCCATGGAGGTCATGTTGGCCTTCTCTGGAGACATTCAAAATCTACCCAGACACATTCCTGTGTCAACTGGTCAAAACCCACCTGCCCCTTTCCTTGGCAGGGGAATTGGACTAGACGATTACTAGAAGTCCCTTCCATTAATAACAGATCTGTGATTCTCTAGACAACCTGTTCCAGTACCTCAACACCTTTACAGTAAAGAGTTTCTTCTTAATATCTCATCTAAACCTACTCTCTTTCAGTTTTTCCCTTATTCTGAGACTATATATCCTTGTAAACAGTCACCTTTCAGTTTTTTGTAGGCTTCTTGGAAGGCTGCTGTGCAATTTCCCTAGAAAGCCTTCCTTTTTCCAGTTGAACAGCCCCAAAGCTCTCAGCCTCTCCTCACAGGAGCGGTACTCCATGCCCCTGACCATCTTTCCGGCCCAACAGGTCCATGTCCTTCTCATGTCAAAGGCCCCAGACCTGGACGCAGTACTCCAGAAAGGGACTTATATGGGTGGAGTACAGGGGAAGAGACATCTCCCTCGACCTGCTGGCCACATTTCTTTTGGTGCAGCCTAGAATACAGTTGTCTTTCTGGGCTGCAAGTGCACATTTCTGGGTCAAGTTAAGCTGCTTGTCAACCAACATCCCCAAATCATTTTCCTCAGGGCTGCCCTTGATGCATTCTTTGCCCAGCCTGTATTTGTGCTTGAGACTCCTCTGGCCTACATGCAGGACCTTGTACTTGGCCTTGTTGAACTTCATGAGCCTTGCACAGCCACAAATTCCAAGCCTATCACATTCCCTCTGGATAGCATCTTTCCCCTCTAGCCCATTGACTGTTCCACACAGCTTGATGTTGTCAGCAAACTTGCTGAAGGTGCCCTCGATTTCGCTGTTATGTGGGAGGAAGTATGCCGTGAAGGAGAAAGCAATTCATGAGAACCATGCAGAGACATGGGTTGAGTGTCTGACAGCCTTAAGTGTTCAGACACTGGATTATTGGGTATTTTGATATGAGATTTCCTTAATTCCTCTTGCAAAACAGTTCTGCTAATAAAACATATAATGACCCTTTCTTACTAGTACTTAGCCAGACCACTGGAGTATGATAAGTTTTATAGATTTTCATTGAATATGTATAATGAGCTGAATAGACCCTTTATAGATTTGTGCCTAAAATTCATCTAAACCAGTCTTCTTCCCCTGAGTGTTATTAAAAAATAAAAACAGGAAAACCTGTTCCCATTCTGAAGTGCTTCTTCTCTTGAACAATATAGTAAGCTTAAATACTTAATTTTACCCTGAAGGTTTAGCTAGGAGGTAAAGCACTTCACTCAAATTTTACATAAATATTACCCATACCTTAGGTATTGCAGTGAACAAAAAGATTTATGCATATCTCACAATCCTCTTCAAATCTCAAACCAGAGTTTCAGAGCAGTGTAAGTTACATGCATACCTCTTCCTTCTGTGCACAACACAAAATCATTGACATATAGTGGCAGAAGTGCTGGAGCACCAAACATAAAGGCTGGCGCACGCGAGCAGCTCCGCTTGTAGCTGTGTGTCTCTATATAACCTCTGGCCAGCCCTGAATATCTTGAATGCAGTGACAATGACGAAGATTAAAGGAGGGCTCTGACCGGGGACAGCTCAATGAGTTTCTTGGGAGTCAGGGCAGCACCCTGCCTCACCTCCGAGTGTCACCAGGCAGAGCCCCGAGCAAGGCTTGTACACTGGTTTATAAGGGGAGGTGGGGAAAAGGGAAAGGGTTAAGGGTAGACCAATGGGGGGTCCCAGGTGTGACTTAGCCTGCTGAATGACACCCCAAGCAGCTCATCACCCCAGGAGAGTAGGGGGTTTCCCCAGCTATCCCTCGACCCCCTCCAGAGAATTTTCCAGACTCTGGGAAGGGTCTCGAAGCGACAGACCTGCCACCAGGGAGGGGAAAGAAGAGGGGGAAACCAAAAGGGAGAGAATATGGAGGAACACAGGACCAACCAAGTAATGGAAACATTATAAAACAATTCAATTAATAAAAACCTTTTAAAACACACCACTACATTGACAGAGTGAACAGACTCAAGCATTTAAAAGACAATATCAAGAGAAGTACAAAAATTCAATCGCTATACAGTGAACAAGTCTGTTTCTTTTAAAAGGTGGATTGGGAGAAATTTGATAATATTTTATCTCATATGTCTGAGGTATAACACTTCTAAAGCTATCAGCCATGTAGATCACTCCTTCACATTCATTATGCATAGTGCTTTAGTGCCTGTATCTTTTAAGCTGTAGAATGCAAGATGGCTAGAGGTTAATACCAGGTTTCCTATGCAAGCTATCCTTGAAACCAGCATGCCATGTGCATTTAGGTTTCAAGAAAATGGAACAGAGCACAAAAGTGCTTTACATATATTAACTCAGCAACTCTACAAAAAAATTCACTTGTAATGTAAGAGGAGACAAATATCTGCACAGCGTTTCAAGTGAAAGCTGATGTAGGCTTTAAATCTGAAAGCAGGGAGGATGGTTTAAGGCATGGAGTCTAAAGAAGAAAGGATTTAAGGAGGATAAAGTGTGCTCACAGATGAAAAGTAGTTCAAGTAAGACTGAAAGCAGAATGTACTACAGGGATTGTCGAGCAAAACACAGAGTGAACCAAAGCAAACAGCAGAGAAGGAACATTAGATTTGTATATAATGCATATATTTCTCTTTATTTGTAAAAACAGGTAGGCAATTATGAGTAGGATCAAAAGACCCACAGGATGCATGTGTTGTACATCCAGCACTGGCCTTCATAACAAGGGATCACAATTCCTCCTTCCAGACATGGCACAGATGCCTTCAAAGCCTAACGTCCTGAATTTCCAGCTCCTTCAAAGCCCGTGTATAATCCCGCCACAGGATGTTCCCATCTGTGTTCTCTCATCCCTGCTAAAGACCGGCCAATGAGTTTCACAAGGACAGAAAAAGGTGAAGGATGCCTTGACTGAAGAGGAGCGGAGATAGGCAGGAATTTAATGCAACCACAGGGTCAGGTTGAGGGGAAATAAGTGTATTTACAGTATACTTGGCTGTATTTTGAGGCGAGGTATCTGAGTGGGAAAGGTGTGAGGCAAGAAAGTTCCTGGAATTCCTCCCTTCATCCTATCACATTATGCCTGAGTGGGGCAGGATTTTCCATGAAGGACCATAGCCACAAGGCATTCAGAAAATATCCAGGGATGCACAGGAAGAAGCCTAAATTATTTCATAAAAGATAAAGGCAGAAACTGTTCTAAAAATTCAAAACTTTTTTTTAACAGTATTTCTTTACAGGCAAAACCACCTCTGTTTAGTGGAGCATGTATTTGACACCAATTCCAATATATTTTAGGCATCACAGCAGTGTACCTCAGATGGGCTACTATATAAGAGATACATATTTGGTGATTATAACTAATTTATAATGTTGGTAAGCAGGGATATTAGAGGAGAGAAATTTTTTTTTGTATCTTCCAAAATACAGTAGTAACAGAAACATTTTCCAAAATGTGATTAAGTTTAGCAGTACATTTTTAAAAAGTATATTCTTTATTAGATAAAATATTAGACATAAAGTACTGTAGCATGTGTGACATATTAAATATTTCAAAAAAGTGTTTTTAAAAATTCATTCTCTCACCCAGAGTAATATTTTTACCTTATTTTTTTTTCAATACAATATAGTCTTTAATTAATTTTGACTTTTATCATCTGAAGCATCTTCTCATGGAAAATTTGAATGACGTGTACTTGCAATAATTTAAATTAAGACACCATGCAACCCCAGTTCACCCGAGACTTAAGTTCTGTTGCATCTATATTCATATACAGATAATTTAGAAAACTCACAGCCTGAAACAATTTAAAAACCAGTACATAATAAAGTGTAACCATACTTACAAGATATCAAAAAATTCCTATTATCCTCTGTTTTACAGTGTTTTTCTGTGTTTTTTTGCTATATGCAATTTTGAATTGTGAACAGACAATTCAACTCTATTTCACATATTGACTCCGAATTAAATTGGAATGTGATGTGGACAAATTAAAATGTTTTCCCCTCAGGCAACTACTTATTTCCTTGGCCTAAATAAAGATAGTTAGCTGACATCGGTTGTGCAAGTTTTATATATGTCATTTATATGACACTACATAGAAATTCCCTAACAGCTTTTTCAATAAGCTGGAGACAAAATTACCTTAGGATAATACACAAGGGAAGCATAACACATGAGAAAATAACATATCATTAATGTTAAAGAAATTAAAGCAGAAAGCAGAATACAATAAAATAAAATTGAAATGTTTTGGGTTTTTTATGATTATTAAAATAGATACTTGCCTTAAAATGCTTAAACAGATCAAAAGAAAATCCAGTGCAATAAAAAAGGAAATAGGCAATACATAACATAAAGGATGGCTTAGACCTGAATGTAAATGATTCATCCATATTCGTGTCTTAGGAATGTAAAATTAAACAAGTACAACATGAATGCTAAGCAGATTTTATTTAGACTGACTAATTGACTCATGCAAAAAGAGATAATAGCGTAGGTTATGATATTGCATGTATAAACACCCTTAAAGATGTTTGAACACCATTTTTCTTAAATGAAAATGCACAGTTTTCCTACTCATTTTCTCCATGTCAGATTAGAAAAGTTCAATGCCAAACTACAGACAACATGAAAAGCTATTTATGCTTTCACATTTCAAAAGCTGATGACCTAGAGTAAGATCAGCTGGGGCACAAATACATACAGTGTTGCTGATTTCCGTATGAAATAATTTAATTTCTTTTAAAATACTATTACAGAAAATACACCGATGTTATTTCAGAACTTTCTGATGTCAATCCTCAGCTTCACTATTTATTCAGCACAGTTATCAGTAGAGCCATTTAATCACTGCTGTCGATAATAACAATAAAGATAATAATAACAATACTAATATCAATGAAGATGATAATATGTAATATAAACCTGAGCAATACAAAAATAGAAGGGGTTTCCTTGACAAAACAGAGGGGAGCAAAGAGGCTGTAAAACATTATCAGCTTTTAATGAGGAATACGCTACAGCATCAGGATAAACGGATGAAAGAATAAAGCTTTTAGAATAGACATTATGTCAAGTTAACTGAAAATAAAGAAAACTTTGATTAACAAGAGAAACCTCTAGTGCATGTTACAAAGAGCTTAATATCAGGGTGTAAAAGAGACAAGGGCGCATAGTTTTCAGAATCAGACATATTCAATTAATATAAAAATCTTTCTTTGCATAACTTTTTCACAGAATCCACTGCAACTTTCATATTTAAAGACAGTTTTAGATTTAGATTCCATTGAATTCACATTTACATTTCAGAGACTGTAAAAGGAGAACTAAATCAAGCAAAATTACTGCAGTCAATTTAACTTAAAATTAAATAATATTTACCTTCTTTAGCCAATTATCTTAAAAGAAAAAAACATAATATTTCTCTAGTTTTTTAATAATTTAGCTTTAGATAAATCTTGCCAACAGCAGCACCACTTTCTGCCTCATAAAACATTGTACAATATTATGAAGCTAGTAGGATAGTTGGACTTGGTTCATTTTTTAAAATAGATGGGTAATTGCTTTCCTATTGAAACTCTCTTTGGACTTAGTGTGTGTTCCCAACCTTTCATTGAAGGCAGCAGTAAATCAGGAAAGACATGGAAGACAAGACGATGCATCAGCAGTGACTGTGTTTTTCCTCAATTCTATTTTCTCTCTTGTTTATAGATTGGGTAGCGAATGAAGAAGATAGAATAAAAATCAGGACAGAATAAGGATTCTTCTAAATTGCCCGTAAACATGGTAGAAATTAAACAATAAAACAAAACAAAGAAACAAACAAATAAAAAAGTGAGTGAATGAAACAACAAAATCATCCAATCTCCCAAACAAGCAAACCAAAGAAGATTCAAAAGCAGAAAACCCAAATTACTCTTTTTTTTAATAATTACAGTATTTCTTCTTTTGTTACTCATTCAACTATTTCATTGATAAAGTATTTGCTTGTTTATATAACTGTTCATTGAAAATTATATTATTGTCTATATTAATTTAGATACTAACAGTTTTACTTCTTCAGCTCTATTGCAAAGTATTTCAAAAGTGACAGACTATTAAAGAACAAAGAAATGAAAGTGCATGAAGTTCCAGACCCAAGAATCTTCAAACATTCAAAGCCCCAAAGGCTCTTTGATACACAGTAAGAAAAAAACAGTAGGAATACAAAAATTAGTGGTCTTGTCCTTCAGGTACTTCTTTTATTTCTGTGAACTGCTGCAGTTCAGAATTCTACTTGTGATCCATTGCTTGTCCAAAACAACCCAAGTAATTTTTCTGGAACTATCTGAAATTTTCAACAAATTGTGATATTTTTCAGAGAAAAGTAGTTTCAAATATGCCTTCAAGTTCTCTATCTCAAAAAAACTTCATAAAAATCACAGAGCCATGAAAAACTTTCAGTGAAAAGAAGGAGAACTGACAAAATAAAGTGTGACCTTTTATATTCTATGGTTCTTCATGAGTTATTTATTTATGCATCATTTTTAAGAATATGAACATCACAGAATTGCAGAATGAGTAAGGTTGGAAGGGAGCACTTAAGGTGATACAGTCCAACCTCCCTGCTTAAGCAGAATCATCTTAGAGCTTTTAACTCAGGTTTGTGTCCAGGCAGCCTTTGAACATCTCTAGTGAGGAAGACCCCACAACCTCTCTGGGCAATCTGTTCTAGATCTCAGTCAACCACATAGTAAAGTTCTTCTTCATGTTCATTTGGAACTTCCTGTATTTCAGTTTCTGCCTGAGGTCTCCTGTCCTTGGTACAAATAAGTAGAGCCTGGCTCCATCCCCTTGACACTCTCCCTTCAAATATAGACATTGTTGAATTAGTCTCTGAGTCAATCTCTCCTCAAGGCCGAGCAGGCCCTACTCTCCCAGCCTTTCCTCATAAGATTCCATTCCCTATGTCTTTGTTGTCTTCCCCCGGACCCGCTCCTGATCTCCATGTCTCTCTTGTCCTGAGAAGCTTGGAACTGGACACAGCACTGCAGGTGCAGCTTCACTAGTGCTGAGTAGAAAGGCAGGATCTCATCCCTTCACCTTCTGGCAGGGCCCTTCCTAAAGCGTCCCAAAGGCTTTCTTGGACATCAAGACGCTGCTGGTTCACGGACAGCTTGCTATCCACCAGGACCCCCAGGTTTTTCTCTTCAGAGCTGCTTTCCAGAATAATAAAAAAATTAAACAAAGTTATTTACATTCCTAAACCAGTAGTTTTAATATCATGTCTTGTTTTACTTATTTCCAAACTTTTGAATTCTCTTATTTTTTTATTAAATGACATTTAATGACATATTCAAAATGTAATGAGGCAGCAAGGCACCCTATGCAACAGTGCCAAAATCAGAATGAACTTTATGCTGACCTGTAAGTGGAAGTATCAATATTGAGTCTTACTGCAATTTACTCAGTAACAAAGCTTACTTCAGACTTTTAGCCCTAAAGTCAAAAGGTCCAGAGAGGCTTTTATTACTACTTTTTGAAAAATTAAAAGTATTGCCCCACAGAATTTAATTTGTATAATTTCTCCAGGGAGATTTTAAGTATAGAATTTAAAGGAGTAGAAAAGACCCCTAGAGTGCTGTTAGCCTGGGCAAGAGCTCCATTCTTGTGGCAAAGGGTTTATTTCCAAGCAGTAAGATTTTTCTCAGAGGCCCTAAACACTCTTGTCTCCAAATGTACTCTGTGCCAGAACCTTTCATAAAGGTTTCTCATGTGACGTATTTGCTGTAAACTCTGTCATAAAAATCATGTGAGAAATAACACAGTAGAAGAGCTAGAGGACTTCCTGAGACCTACTTCCAATGCTGATCTTTTTTAAAAGCCAGTCAGTAAGTATTGAACAAAGATTTTCTCAAGGATATTTGGCAAGTGTTTTCCTTGAATACTTGATAATACTTAATTTAACCTGAGAGTTAGGTCTAGTTATGTGACAAGGAATCTGCAACTGTTTTCTCCAGTGTTTATGATGGTGTTATATCAATTTTCATCTTGATAGTCAGCCTTTTTCCTGGACTTGTGACTGAGAAAGTTAGGCCTCCTAAAAGAGCTAATGAATTCACACTCATAGTCATGAAATTCATCAATGTGAACTGAAAATACCTTTCTATTTCTGAAGAGATTTTTCTGCTGAAGATAAGCAAATTATAATAACCTTGTATTATTTTCTCCTTTCCTCCTATATTCAGATTGCCATTTACTGCTTAACCTGAATTCTCTCTTTACTGGAATATCCCTTATCAAAAAAAAAAAAAAAAATTGTCATGAAAGTGATTTATCTGTTTCTTTAATATTCTCACCCATAATTTCTAAGTCTTGATTACAAATGACATTTTTTCAAGGTTTTATATTTGCTCTCTGTATTGGGTTGACCCTGGCTGGATGCAGGTACTCACCAAGACATTCTATCACTTCCCAGCAGGACAGGGGAGGGGAAATAAGATGGAAAACAACTTGTAGGTTGAGAATAACAAAAAATCAAAATATAAATGAGAAGAAAAAAAACACTAAACTTGCACATTGTTTGAGCTTGCCCTTGTAAAGAAAAGTAATTTAATCTCATATTTTGTGGCATACCAGCATGAAGTTCTAATAGTGCAATAAGTATGATCTACAAGTTAGACATTCAAACATGGTTTTTTCATACTATTTCCACCAATACCCAATCTATGCACAGGGAACAATACTGAGAATTCCATAGCCATGGGAATGGTTAGATGTGCCAATCTTTACTGACCAAGTTCCTCTGGCCATAGTTTATAATAACATAAACTTCTTTATCACATAGAAAAATAATTCCTTAATGATTTGAATGATTTTTCAACCTTAAATTTAAAAATTCCTACCTTCTCCCATAGAAAGTGATTTTTTCACACATCTTGCCATGTAAACAAATTAAATCATATGTGTATGAAATAGGCTACACCATGATAGACTTTTGATGTTAGTGATAAATTTGATGGAATTGCTCTCATTCACCTTAGACTTGTACATCTGCTTAACAGCGGAGATCAAAAGGCTTCTTACTGGAACATTTCTCAAATGTAAATATTCTCTCTGGGATGATAGAAACCAGATCCTGGTCTCTAAAGGGAGACCAAACAAGTGACTCTGATATATTATATAGATAACCGATGAATCTTTTCATTTAATCTGAAAGCCTCTTAGAAATTTGCATCTATTTTTTCTCAAGTTTTTTCTTATGTCAATAGCCTAATAAAGCTATGTAAATTTAGAATCATTTCGTTTTAGCAGCCATCTCTTCCAACAACTCAAAACATGTTTCCAGCTTTATACTTTTGTGCTGTAACACAAGAACATTAACAGATAAATCTTGGATGTATTTTAAAATTTACTGATGAGTACAAATAGAAGCAACTTCTGCTGCTTTGTGAGATTCTTATGAGCAGTGCTCCATGATCCAGTGTGCTACAACAGTGTGAAACTCCCTACCCCAGGTGTTCCCACATAAAAGGAGTGTATCCTAAATCATTGAACTCTGTGTTTTGTGGGCTTTCTCCACCCCAATGGATCAAGACTGCGACCATCACATTGACAAACAGACATTAAAATTGCAACAGTCAAATTTCATTGCTAGATCGTGGGTGATGACTTCCTTTCTGTCTTCTTTCCTCCTCCTAACTTCCTCTCAAAATATATTGTAAGCAAGGATAGAAAATTCCAGTCAATGTCTTAGTAAGTGCCTTGTTCTTTGGATAAGATAAAATTGGTAAAGTATAAATTTGCTAAGTTAAAGTCTGTGAAACATCTTATTTTGGATGGGTGTTGTTTTAAAATCTGCCAAGTGCCTTATTCTACCATAATCTTCTCATGTTTGCAAGTAAAAGTGTTTCTGAACCTCCTGAGAATTTTGTTGTCTCTTCTGTGCACAGAACCAACCAACCAGCCAACCAACCTTCCCCTAAACCTACCAAGTAGACTGGGGCATAATATGCACCCAGGACACTATACTGTTTTACAAACTGTTTGCCAGTGACTTTTTCTATTTCCCAGATAATTTTGTTCCCATTTTAGCTGCAATCATTAGCAAGTAAATTATGGTATCCCAAAGTTTGTTTGGAATAAAACTCCAGATTTTACCTGCCAACTTTATAAATGTGAATAAAATTAGTATAGAAAGAAGAGCTGTGCTGGATGAATTGTAACTCTTTTTTTTTCCTTTCTGATAAGATCATGGCTATATTCTTAAGATTTTATAACAGACTAATAAAAATACTATCTTTACCACCTACTAAGTGATAAACAGTTTATAACAAATCTGCTTTCTAACTCTGCCATTAGCTATTTCAATTGCATTTTATAACATTTCAAGAAAAAATCTTGTAGAGTGCTTAAAAATGTAGGTTGATAACAAGCATAAGCTAAGTATGGAATATGCATATACTTATGAGTTAACCACTGTTAACATTCTCTGTGTTATCCACAAAACACACAGAATTATAGGCAAGCCACATTAATAGAGAGAATCCAGTTCCACATTCCTACAGTTTTCACTCTGAATTCTCATTTTTTTCTGAAAATGAACTTGTTCATCTTATCTACAATTATGTAATACCATAGCTTGGTATATTAAGAGTTTTATTCTGAAGAGCTGAATTTCAAGGTAAAGAACTGGATCTATTAAATGTTTCTGTAGAAACATTTCACACCATAAACATTAGTGTTAAATTCATTGCCAAATTCAGACTCTTCTAACTGCCATTACTCATTCAAATACTCCTTTATCTGCCTTGTTGCAGCTCATTCTGCAAGTAAAGGCTTAAAATTTGTGTGTATATGCATACAGTTTATTTCCACCATCTACTTTCACAGCTTCAAACTATTCAAGGTAGAGTAACCACTTGAGCAAAAAATAATTTCTTTGTATTTTCTACCTTTCAATGTATTTTCCTTCCAAGAACTTCTCCAAAAGCAGTAATAAAAAAGCCAGATTGGAGGTATTGGGTATTTGTCCCTTTACTGTCTCTGTAAAAGCAATATTTATTAATTTTAAAAGTAATTCTACACACTAGATTTGTACTAGAATCCAAGGAACTCAGAAACATTCTTTGCGGTCACAGTAAAGAATGGTGTCACAATCTTTTTTCAGAAACTTATGTTTTGAAAATTTCATTAAAATAAACATAAAATTATGGTTTTCACCAAAGAATCTACATTCCACTGAAGTATAAGGAACTCAAGAGATTTCCTGTTGAAGTCTTTATTCTTCCATGTAGTTTGAAATTACAAAATTCTTCTGATTCCAGCAAAATTAAGTCAATAATTCCATTGAAAAGTAACTAATCTGAGGTTAAGTTTGATTGACCAGGATTCCTACTCTCCTCTGCAATCTCCTCCAGAAGGCAATATAGAGAAGGAGTTTATCTGTGATGTTCCAAATTACCCTGCAGACGAGCCAATTTCTGAATTTGGAAAACTTAGAAAAGAACATCATAACAGTTGGAAAATAATATCATAACATATACTCATAAATTAGATGCCTTACTTTAAAAAACCTCATATAAATGAATGTATTGCCAGAAAACATTTTAAAAACAGGTAGTCTTTTGAAGGAGGACAGCAAGGGAAAATACATGATCCCAAGTTTTATTTTTTTAACTTTACATTAAAAAGTAAGCATAGTGAAATATTGGCAGAGGAAGCAGGTAGTCTTTGTTCTAGAAAATGTGTTCATGTACACCCATGTCTACATATGGGAAGAGAAATAGAATGTAAACACAGAAGGATTATTTGGAGTAGGTTGAAAGTAAAATAAATATCTTCACAGCAAGCTGCCACTGAAAAAGACTAGGATTACCAGAATGCAGTTTTTAATTGGGTTTGACAGACTTTTGAGAATGGGAAGCATCAGCACTATAGCTGTCACCATGTTCAGGGACCATAGCCAAGAAAGAATAATCTCTGAAATGCATTAGCATTTTCTGAGGCTCTCCAGTTTTGTGACTTTAGATAGAACTGAGCATCTCTCGTGATTTTGAGGAAGTGCATCCACTCTACTGCCTAATAATAAAAAAGTACCTGGAATGGAAGCCAGGGATGTCATTCCTTTTATTCTAGGGAAGCTGCTGATCTATCAAAATTTACAGTACTGCAAATTCATTAATCTCAGCATAAGGAAAGACTGAGAATGAAATCACAAAACACATTCTTATAATAAATCCCTGTTAATAGGTCCACCTTAGTGATAGGCATGGCATCTGGTATTGCCTAGTGTAGCTCTAACTTGATATTGAATTTGTATTGGTACCTTAAGATGGTTGTCTATTTTATTTTATGAAATTGTACATAGAGAACAACATAATAAATTAAGAGAAAAATATACTTGTTTCTGGAGAAAAAATACTTTTTTTCTGTCATTCCGAGCATGTCACTTAAAAGAGCTGTTCCTTGGATATAATATTGGAAGGGGAGGGGGTTTTGTGCCACATCACTTGCACGTATTCAGCCAGAGAATCATTCTCAAATGAGACTAGAGAGTTTGAGGCATAAAAATATTAATTCCCTTGATAATTAACTACTTAGCGCTTCTTCATCAGTCAAATTTAGAGATCTTTATTCACTTTTACTTGGGCTTGTGAACACTAAGATCTTGGGGCTTAGTTGGAAGTCATCTGAAGTGTTCGTCTGTTCAGTAGAGCGTGCAGCACCAAAGCAGCATAACCAGGTACTGAATCCAAGAGGAGGGAAAAAATAAAAAAGTTCTCTATTGTTATTTGCATACCTCAGAGGGAGTATGAGAGAGGCCTTGTGGATGGGCCTAAAGCTCTGTAGCTCTCATGACTGGTTGCTTGGGTTTTTTTTCCTCAGGATATGAAATTTTCACATCTACCTTGTTAGAAAGATGCCATTTAGCTACCCATATAGATTTTTGAAACCAATTAATTTTAATAATTCAAATCTTGAACTGCAAGTTCATATAGCCAGACACTCTGATAGTTAGAAAATACAAATTTATGAGAACAATGCAGCATCTTTGTGATCTACAGCTGTTCCAAAACCAAATGCTTGCTCTTTTAAATCATCTACTTTTTCTGACATAACTGCAGTCTTCTGAAACTCTTTTCGTTGTAATTGGTTTAAAAAAAAACCACTTATAAAGTAAAAAATATTAATAACATACTCTTCACCAAAAAACAGAGGAAAATGTCAAAAATTTAAGAAATATGTACTTTAATTTTTTTTTCATTTTATTTTATTTTGAATCTACAAAAATATGTAAATTACATAAGGTCTTATTTTCTCTGGTTGAGTTTATATCCTTAATGTTATTCTTCAGTCAAATCTTAGAAATGATCCACAGAGTTCAATAGTGGAGCAGTGAAGCAGCAGGACATCTTCAAAAAACCATGTGACTATCCTTGCAAAAGCTCCATGTTCATTCGCACACAGTGAAAAATATCATTATTATTGTTACAAATGCTGAGAAAGAAGTATTTCAAAGTAAAAAGAAAATTACTTTATTAATATAGAATGCCTCATTTCCCACTGCTGGTTATTAGTGTTCTTTTGCTATTGCCTATAGCTTGTCTTTATTCACTTTCATTACAGAAATTTTATCATCCTTTCATCCTACTCTAATTTTACTTTTTACTGCTCATCTTCAGAAGATTGTAGGCAGACCACACTATGTTTTAATGCCTAAGTGAGAGATATTTAATACAGAACAGACAGAAAGACTTCTTGGCAAAGAAAGCAGACACACGCACAATTATAAAGATATTTCTTGCTTTTATTTATTTTTTTCATAAATATTATGTGTTTTATTTTTCAAAATCTTAATCTGGTAAATTACTGGAAATTTTGTCTCTAATCAAACCAAAGATACAAGCACATGCTTAGCTAGAAACATACACATCTATTTCTTTCACATCATTAACTCTACAGAATTCAAAAATTGAATAGTCTTAAATACTTTGATGAAAAGGAAGCAGAAATAAAAGTACAGTTATGATTTCTAGAAGACAGAAGACAAGGTACCTTCTACAGGTCATAACTCTGGTCTTGCTTGCATATATAAAATTCTATTAAGCCCGGTTGTTTGATAAAAGGAAAAATTAATGCATATGATTTTAAAGTGATGTTGTGTTTTCAGGGTTTTTTGGTGAGTTGGTTGGTTTTTTTTCCACATGATCATTCTCCTGACAATTTCAATTATCTGTCTTTAGAATCTCCTCAGCATCATTACTCATCATGTGAAAATTTACCCATGACTTCAAATAGTTTGTAAAGCAAGAAGTGCATTGTGGAGAGTCGCTGCATTATGCTGACTTGGGCTGACACGTACAGCAAGCCATACAATTATTTTTTATGCATTCTTGTTGAACCGTAGCAGTAAACAGTGCTGTAGATTTCAAATCCTGTGTTTTCCAGGAGTCGAGAACATTCATAATGAGTACATTTGTTTTCTTCTTCAGTGTTAAAGATATGAAAGAAAAAGACTATGCCCATTATGTATAGGCAAGGTTTTCATGCTGGATGTATTTGTTAAGGATATAATACAATAGCTAATAAAAATACAATACTCAAAATTGTAGCTTTTAACAATGGAACCAGAGATAACAGAGTGATGTTTCTCATTGCACATTTGCTTACACTTTGGTTTCTAAATCATATATCTCACAATTTTATTAATACTGCATCTAGTTAGCATACACCTATTGAAAAAAAATTACTTTTCTTTAGCTACTCTTATCACTTTCTTACACTTTCTTACTCAATTAGGGTAAGTTTTCTGAAAGATACTAATAAAATAGACCTAACAAACAACAGACAAGTAATTTTCACAATTAACTAGTATTATATATGTATATATAAAATTCAATGAATCCTAAGGACAAATTGTCATTAATTACCTCATGTAGTCCAATGATCAGATAAGTATCTCAGAGTATCCAGGAAATTCAATTATTTTGAGCCAAATCCTAAGCCATAGGAAAGATCTGAATATTCATAAGATAGATCTGAATATAATCACTATATTTTCTTACTTCTACCCCATATTCTTTCTTGTTGATTACAGTGATAGGAATCTTGGCCAACAATAAACACACAAATAAAATAAACACCTACACAAAGTTTGCAAATGAGGAAAGATATTTAAGCTGAATGACCTGCTCATTCAGTTTTCTGTCATTTGCATGATGCCTGCCCACATGAAATGTCAACTCTAACTCATTTTAGATGCATCAGCTACCCAGTCTAAGTTCTGTTGTCCTAATATGGTACATTATAGAAACTAACTAAAGTCTGTTAAACTCATAATAGTCTTGTATGGTCTACAGAAATAAACTAGAGTAGTGTACCACTATTGAATGCAATTTCCCTTCCAAGTGAATATAATCTACCATGAGCTTCAAATCACAAGAAAGAAAGAAAGAAAGAGAGAAAGAGAGAAAGAGAGAAAGAGAGAGAGAAAGAAAGAGAGAAAGAAAGAAAGAAAGAAAGAAAGAAAGAAAGAAAGAAAGAAAGAAAGAAAAGAAAGAAAGAAAGAAAGAAAGAAGAAAGAAAGAAAGAAAAGAATTTGAAACCCATTATTACTTGCATATCCTTCAGCTCTGAGTACAATTTTTTAAGTGCATTTTTGAAATTTCTGTTTTACACTGCTTGGTGTTTAAAGCATACACCTATTGATCCAAAGGTTGGTCAGAAGCATACAGAATAAACATACAGCTTTTCTTTCTCATTGTATGTGAGTTCATTCAGTTGGATCTTATATTCCTGTAATCATTTTTGGTCACAATGAGACAAGTCACACCTTTTACACCTTAATTTATTCATGCACTTTCTAAAAGTTTTATAAAGCATTTTGTGGATTTCATCTTCTGTCCTTTTAATATAGAACAGCAATAGTGAAAAAAAAAATAAACTTTTTCCTCTGAGCTCATGCAAACATGACCATCTTTAAGCCAAGAGAAAGATGTCATTACAGACTAGTAATGTTTCCAGAGAGGATGCATTAGCATTAAAAATAAATACTATGCATTCACGTAAAAGCAGAGATCAGTCTACACAGTAAATCACACTTTTAGATTCATGATATTCAACAAAGTGCAAGAAAATGGTAAGAAAAAAGCTTTTACCATATTTATATGTATGAGTACACAATGCACTTAGTACTTTTAAGAAAAAAGATGCTAATGCACTTTAGCAAACCTGGATGCAATTAATTTCGAGGAATGTAGTTCTTTCACTAATGTGGAATGTAGCTAACAGACCGCCAGTTAATTTACTGAATCAAGTCCATGTAAAAAACAGTTTAGTAATATGTGTTCATCTGTTCCAGGACACTCATCATTAAGATATGTTTAAATACAAACTATCATGTTGATGAAAGTTTTTTTGTAATAGGACTTTTTGCAGGAGTGTGAGATGTGGTTTTGCACATATTTGTTACAAAAATAGTTGAGAAAACAAGAAAAGACAAACCAGAACCCAAAACCAAATAACAGTTTAATCTACGGCCAGAATCGTAATATAGTAAATTCTACATTTTTGCCACTTCTAGTAAAAGGCCTTAGGCTATTCCCTGAGCTCAGAGCACCAGTCTCAGGGCTGGCTTGGGCTCACTTTGGCCAAAGCTGGGCTGAGCTGGTTTTGGCTCCTATCTCAGGTCCAAGTGTCTGTTCTCTCCCCTGTCTGAGCCTGAACTGTGCCAGAGCCTCCATGGGAAGGGTCTGACAAGCCCAGGCCATCCCCATGTCTGAGCTTGGGGAAATGATGAGGGTTATGCTCTTCCCTCTCCTAGGATCAGCCAGGAAGCACCAGCCAGAGGTAAGGGAGCATTTAAAAATAAATCCAAGCATATCAAACTGAAGAGGAAAAATGCACCCCACCTTCACACACAAATCTCATATACAATTCATAAATGACCTGTTCTTCCTGGTAAGGCATTTGATTTTCCAAACTCATTAAAACCTTTCCATCCTGAAGCTCATGAGGCCTAATGAAGTCCACAGATCCCAAAGACATATTGAAAGGATGAGAATAAGGCCAGATAAAAGGGGTAGATCTTAGAGAGTTCACATATAGGATTTTAAGACTATTATTACTATTTCTCAGACTTTTGGACTGTTAAATAGTTAATTATATTAATAATAAGATCATACATATTGATACATATATTACGTTATTATATTGTAACATACGCATTATCATACGGATATTATTCCTTTTATTTTATAAAATTTTGAGTGCAATAGATAAACTACTTGAGAACAAAGCCAGTTTTTTTACTGTTTTCACACTTTGATTGAAAATAATCTGCATCCACCACATGAAAAATGAAAATCTTGGAACAGAGAAATTAATTACCGTTAGGTAACAGTGCAGCTGTTTTCCTTAGCTCTGCTCTCATGCACTCTCTTTACTTGAAGATTCAGGAATTTTTTTTCCTTTACCAAGAAAAGGAAGGCAGAAAGCTAAGACATCTAGGTCAACAGAATATGCTTGTGACATCACAGGAGCAAATGTGTACGTGTGAATTAACTCGACTCTCTGTTTTAATACAGAGTAGAGGAAACTGTCCCTTCATAAACCATCACCATTAATAGCTTTGTAGAGATTTCTTTTGCATGGAAGGAAAGAAAGGAGTTTTTCAAAAGAGGAGGAAGGAAAAAAGGGAGGAAGGAAAGATGAGAGATCTGCATAATATGTGATGATTTGTACACATAGCATTTGGAGTTGTGAATTTATATATCACAAACTAAGAAGATTTTGTCTAGGACAATGCTTTGTTAAAAACGACTTTGTTGAAAATGACTTTTCCTACAGAGGACTGTAGGTGTTCTTCTGCAGTAATATGCCAAATGGTACAAGTGGCAGGCCTTCAGCTGAATCAGAAAAAATATTGAAAGAAATTTTCAGTCTTAAAAATTATATATAATGTGAGTGAGATAAAGAAAGAGTAGGGGAACTAAATGATGAGTATTACTCCAAAGGGAGAACTGAATAACTCATTTCTTTCCTGAAGTGCACAAGATACTTTGTGCTGAAAAACACTTTGGAAGAAAGCTGCTTTCCAGCAGTAGTCAAAGTGATCTTCTTTCTTATTAGTCATTTTGAAACTTCAAAAGATTTTTTTATGTTGGGACTGCTTTATAAATTACCATGAGCTTTAGAAGAATAAAAAAATCACATAAGATTACATTATGGTCATATTTTTAAACATTTGAAATACATAAATGTGTGTTATGGACAAGCTAAAAACAAAGACACCAAAGACAAATAATTATCACATTTTCCACTTATATTCAATTGAATATTCCTCACTTACCTTTTTGTGATATAATTTTTACATCAGCTGCCAAGAGACAGAAGATCTGTTTTTGAAGGAATAGATAGACATCTCGGTTTTGCAGGTTTTCAAAAAATAATTGCACATGGTAAGAACAAGTACAATAGTAATATAAACAATGGGAACAGTTGAATCTAAGGAGATGATGGCACATAAGCAGTTGGATAACTACAGTGATGGTAGTTTGGAGTGCAGGAAAAGTTAAATTTGGAAAGTAGAGTTCACAGACAGATTATTATAGAGCTGTTTTGTAGAGCAAGAGTGATTAGAAAATGTTTGGACAGTTAAAAAGCTTTGTAGATATTCATAATATATCTATGACTAGATTTAATTTGCTTGAATATTGCACAGAATACAAATTTCAAAACAGATAAGGGGAAAGTGTTAGGCATTGCCTGGTAATTTATGTGGCAAACCCCAAAATCATAGGGTCTTTTGAATTATATCTCGAGAAATAAACCATATACTGGTAGTTTGAATGTACTAAAAACCAGAAATATTGACCTTTGATCCCACAACAGAGAAGGGAATGAAGTTTTTACATTTCCATTCTATGCCTTTATTTATGTTTCCACCTTTGAGTTGTGAGCAGCTGTTCAACACTTTTTCTCATTCAGGATAGAGAAAGTAAAATAGAATAAAACATGAAAAATGTGAAAGAAATATTGAATGTTCTGAACAAAGTTGTTTGTTGCTTTCCTCCTCACAAAGATATCTTTCTTGTCTTAGATCAGTGTGTTCTTTGCTGGTGCACAAACCCAATTAGAATTTAGGTTGTCGTATCTCTGTGCACTGTTGCCCTTAATCCAGTACATATTCTTTGTTCAGAAATTATTAATTTCTTATTATTTTTACACAGTCTAAGTACAGCCATTCTCAAGCTTTTAGACCAGGCTCTGCTCTTCTCATCTGTAGTAGTTTGTAGTAGTTCCTTTACTTTCGCTCAATAAACCCTGTTCCTTCTGAAGGACAAGATATAGACTTTGTGGAGAAGTAGCAGTGGCATCTGGTGAGTCAGTGGCCACCACAGCCGAACTGAGCTCCAGACCAAGCTTTTGACATTATTTTACTCTTATCCTTCCATCTTTGTTAGCGCAGAATGAATGAGTTATCTGGAGCAGATATAAAGCATGGGAAAGGAGCGGTGAGGACTGAGAGGAAATGAAGATTGTTTTTTGGAATTTCTCCCTTTTTTTACCAAACAACTTTGGTATGTTATGAATAAGGAGTTATTTTCACCTTTGAGGACAAATAAAAGAACCACAACAATGCAATGCTCAGTTGCAAAATGAAAGATGGAGCATTACTTTATCTCTCATCTCCCCAGATTCCTTCCTATATTCAACAGAGAAAAAGAAAATTCTCTAAGGGACACTTGGAGTGGTGACAACTGTCACACTGTTATGAGCAGTCAGTCTTACTACATTAACAATCTTCCTAAGGCAGAGGTCTCTTGGTGAATATTCTGTAGTGATGGTAGCAATAAGATTTTTTGAGAATACTTCTCTGTCATACTTACACAAGATTAGTCATATGTATTGCAGGATATTCAGTTGTGGAGTTTAATAACAATGAACTTTATAAGTCACAAGGGACCTGTACAAACCTACTTCAGCATGAATTAAGCACACAGGTTTTATTCTAGTCTTAAATAATACTCTAATAGTTTTCACTTAGAGTGCTCTAATTCTGATAAAAAGCATGTGTTTTGAGAGGGGTGGAGATTTTATTATATTTCTTTTAAATGGAATGTGTGAATGGAAAATATGAATAGACATAATTATTTTACTCATCCTTTGTCTCCCAAGCAATGCAAAAATTCACCTCTTATCTTCTTATTTTTTGTTAATAGGTGTACCCTCTCAAAAACGCCTCTTTGCAAACTATTCCCAGTGGAATCTCATGAGTGAAAAAAGAGCAACAAGCTGAAACAACTGAATATGCTTTAATTAGACTGGAATAATTCCATTACTATTTAGCTGTTTATTAATGTTGTAGAATTGATCTGTGTTATCATTAAATACTTGTCATTATAATGAGACTTCATGGAAAAGCAGTTGGACATTCACGTCAGTGTTTTAGAGTGATACTCAGACAGAAGACAGGCTTTGACAGAATGAAGAACCATTATAGCTAAAATTTCACAGGTTTTGGGAAAATATTGATCTGTGCTGTTGTTTTGCTTCCTTCCTTTCATGAGTTTGATTATTTAAAGCCAGCATTTTTAACATAAAGTTTCATTAAAAGAAAAATAAATTAGAAAAATAAAATTTTCCCAATCACGTTATGAATTATGATATAGCCTGTAAATTAATGATTACATTTGCTGCTGCTGTCAGTGTGTCTAATGGACAATGTCCATTAAATCAGTAGGTATCTAGTTGCTATCTATTTGTTTATTGTTCATTGCCTTTCCCCATCTCAATTAGATTTAGATAGCTATATCCAAAACCAGGTTTGACTTTTTTTTTAGGATATCAAGATAAATTCTCTTTGGTTATTAAGTGACTTTATTTCATTGCTGTCTTATGAGAAGAATGTGTGTTATTTAAATTTTACAGATGTAGAATGGGTGTATACAGAAGTTAAGGTTTACATATTCATTGGTGACATATGTGGTAAGGTAAATGGCATGCATGAGTATATCTATATATATCCAATTACTGACATGCAAATTATTGTTACTCTGTACTGTATGCCAAACCCTGCTATCAGTCTCTTATCTGGCTTTTTGCCAGTGCAAGCTCTTACTTTGTAATAAGGAATTCAGTCTACACTAACACTTAACATATTTCAAATAGCTTGATTATAGTTACATATACTGTGAAGTAACAAATAGAAATAACACATTAATTAAATTTGTGTTATGTAGGATGTGGCTACATTGAGTCTTGCATAAAAGGTCCTCATTCTCAATGAAAATGCCACACTCCATGGAAATACAAATAGTATCATGTGTGAAGCCCAGAGGTTGCACAGCTAAAAATACATATCCAAAAATTAATGAACTAAGCATGAGAAATTCAAGGAGTTGAACAGTTTCAGAGCAACCAAAACAAATCAAAAGAAATCAAACAGGGTTAAGCCCAGTGCTGGGTTCAGTAGGGAAATGAAGAAAATCTCAGTTCTAATTCTATTTATGTTTTACAGTAAACATTAATTGGATTTTTAAGAAAATTAAGAGTAAAACCTAGAACCCTGGTTATTTCTCAGCTATTGACTACTCTAAATACAAGCTATCAAGTCAGAAGACTATATTTATCCTTCAATTATTTTCCAGGCTTGTAAAGTTCTGTGCCAAGGGACGTGCAAAGGAGCTGAAAGCACCTCTTATAAACAGGAAATTTTCACAGAATCTGAGATATATAGATCAGATCCCCTGACATGGCTGTGAAAATTTATTAACAACTGGGTAAAGGGAAAAATGCTTCAGCTGCATGTCAGATGCAGATCTGTAACTCCTCCTGCTAGAACAGTCATTGGTTTTCGCCCTTAGCAGAGGGCTCTGTGTGCTCACCTCTTACACAATTTACTATAACTTTACACCATGCATCAAGAGGGAGACCCCAGGACAGAGGATGAAAGTTAGACCCAATGTGAGGCACCTAATCCATGCCATACAAGAGTCCTAAGAGTCTAACACTCCTCTTTGCTTTCCTGTTTTAACTCTTTATCACTATCTTATCTACAACTAAAACCAGCAATTCTCTGCTCTGTTGATTTCAATGAGAAGATTGACAAGGGATCTATAACCCCAGTCACAGGCTTTTTGAAGACTTTTCATCAGTTTCAAAAACTTGGACTTATTCCATATAGAAATCATCTTCAATAGGATATACAAGTCTGCCTAAGACCCCCACTGCACAACAGTCTGAAACTCCTTAGTGCAAAACTTGTATGAAATATCCAGTCAGAAGTCCATATTCTTTAGATTATGTAATAAATGGTAGTATTGTGGAAATAACTTAAAGATAAGAACATAAAAGGGACAAAAATGGTAATAAATAAAAGAGAAAAGAAAAAAGAAAGAAGGGAAAAAAAGTTTTGTGTGTATCAATTTGAGGCTCATGTATCATGAACTACTGCTTTAGTTGACTTTACATGTAACATTTTCAATACTGCCATAGAAAGCATACTAAAGGAGAGATTTATTAAGAACTTACAGCCAGATTCCAAATGTTTTTCATTTTATAAAGTCATTTGTAATTCTCCAAAGGGCAGAATTATATTCAAATTTTAGAGATAGTTTCTCATTTAATGTTGTATTGCCTAAATATTGTAGATACATATGGTTGAATAGAAAGTAAATATTTAAGCCGCACTTCTCATTCTTTTCCACAATTCAAGTGGCATTGCCAGCAGATTATTTCAGAATTAATTATTTCAGGCTCATACAAAATAACTTAATGAAACTAGATCCTTTTCATCTACTCTTTATGTGATTATTTTTTCCACCAGGAAAAACAATTTCTCATTAGTGAGCTAAGTAATAAACAATGCCCAGATTAAGAGAAAACAGTGTAAAAGGTTTACTACATTTCTCACTTCATTTTTCTTTTTTCTGTTTGTAACTTCAGTCTAATGATACTTTATGATACATCATGGGGCAAAAAAAGTCCTGTCTGAAAAACAGCAGGAAGTATTAATGGGCCTGCTATTTAGTAGCAGCAACAATATTCTATTCTCTATAAATGACCTTTCTTTACATGTTGGGAATTGAACCCTCAGTATGTCCTTGATAAATGAAAAATACCTCTGGCATGAGGAGACCAACAGGCAGTGCCTCAGATATTTTCAATTATAATTGTCTCAGCAGGCCATTTTGCAACAGAATGATGACCAAAATCTGTGATCAGTTTTATAAACAACATGTCATAGGGATATTTGACAACTACTTTTATTTTAGCACTTCATAAGAATCATTTACCTTTATTAGATGGCTTCCTTCATGGAGAAAAAGGGAAGGTCCAGGTCAACAGCTCCATCATTCTTCTTTTGAAGCCACTTTAGATTAATAGGACCCTGGTGATTTCATATAATTTAGCCACTGGTAACTTCATAAGAACTTTTCCCTGGAGGGCTGCTGGATGCTGAACTGCTGAGTCTGATCACTAACAGTACGTTACTAAGTGGATGAAAGTGGTAGAATTAGATGAGAGCGTTTACAACACTGTATGGTCCTTGCTGTTTTGCAACAAGAATCCCTGTTGTGCCCAGTGTGTGAGATCACAAAGAGAGAATATACATATTTACAGAGTTACCTGTTCATTCATGACACACTGTTACTGCCTATATTCCTGTCTGAAGAAAAAACACTCATCAACTACAATGTTTTAGGCTTGTAAAAGCTTGAAAAGAGGTGAAAGAGCAGAATGGATCTTAATTTTCTTTCATGGCAAGAAAAATTTAAAAGAAAAAAAAGAATGAGAAATTTTATAACTTATAAATATCTATCTTAACTTATCTATAAGTCTATGAATATAAGAATTCAGACCAAAATTTGATATAGTAGTGGCTGTTTCAAGGAGAATGATATGTGATTTTTGGAATTAATTACTTTTTAAAATGCCATTTGTTGTTTAAATTGGATCAAGAAATTTAGGTACTGCTTTATCTAATTTTATTTAGATTGCAATTTAATTTGTGGTCTTCTATCAGGAGCGCTTGACATGAGGAAAATCTTCTTGTATTTTAAGGTCGTCTCATCAATCCTTTCCAGTATGGCCTAAAGGATGCTGAGCCAAACCATATATATACCTCTTTATTTGAGTTCAGAATACAATGTCAGACATCATAGGGACTAAGAACAAATCAATGAGTATTCATGTATTTCAGAAAATACAATCCCAATACAAATGAAGCAGTGTCTTTAAACCAGTTCAGTTCATAAAATGTCACCTTTGGGGCTTGGTATCAAAATCAACCACTGTAACCCTTGCCTCACCAATGCAGAACCATTATATTCAATATTATGTAGAAAAAGACAAAAGAAGTTTGTTTAATCAACAGTGGCAAATTACTGAGAGTGGGGTTTTTTGTAAATATTTTCTGTGAGCTGTGTCATTGATCTAATTCATTAGACTTGTAAATGTTAATTATATTATTACCATGAAATAAATAGGCTCAAGTCAAGATTTTTATACATGACTTCTTTAAATTGGGGACATTTATTTTGGGTCTACAAAATTTCAAAACTCTTACAGAAATCACAAGAGCTATATTATTGTCATTGGTTGCAGTGCAAAATGTAACCAAAAAGTGTGTATTCCATCACCATCTGTTGAAACTGGAGTGGGGAGTGATATAATCTTCTGTCAATAGGCCAGCTGATAAGAAACCAGCCAGGGCAGTTTCTTTATCTCTTCCGTGACACATCCTCCCTCCAGGGAGAGATCTTCTGCTAATGGGCCTTTGAGTATCACTGATGAAATTACATCATCCCATTGGGAAATGCTCCATCCAGGGGGAGGAGTCAAGAATTCCTATCAGGATACAAACCTGTGACTTCGAACAAAAGGAGCCTTTTCCATTGGACTCCAGGAGGAAGACCAGGCCTATCTGTCCCCACTGGACCTTCAGCAGAGGGCTGCACCTTTCTACAGGATCACTGCTTCAACAGAGCCACATCTGCCACACCAGGAGGGCTCCAGCCACTATTTAATTAGACTGCCACCAACACCCTGACCCACAGGGTGTCAGGTTGTATTCTGACTGTCAGTGAGTTTGCTTTTTTCTGTAATACTGCATGCTTGTTTTATTTTAGTTCTCCTAATAAAGAGCTGTTATTCCTATTCCATATCTTTACCTGAGACCCCCTCAATTTAAAAATTATAATAATTTGGAAGGAGAAGGTTTACGAGGCTCCTGCCTTCCTTAGTAGACACCTGTCACTCAAACCAAGACAATTGTACCATAAGCCTGACTGCAGTCCTATGTCATATTTCTCATTAATCTTCCCCATTTCTTGATACCATGAGTAATGATCCATGCTGTTATTTTATGGGGAATTTTGCCCAGCATCTGTAGTGAAAGTTCTACAGCATGCGTCCTTTTATTTTTTAAACTTATGTCTGTAATTTAATGTTGGAAGCCTTGAAGCAGGACAAAGAAGAACTTGTGTGGAACAATGATATAATTATATGCAGGTTAGAAATGGAAAGAAGTTCACATGAGCTTATTGACCAAAAGTCTCTGCCACCATAATATACAGCTTTAGAATTGAACTCTATAGATCATCTCAGTTTCTGTCACTGTGCAGATCAAAGTTTTGTAGGTCTCTTGCGGAAAGACATAACCCCTTAAATCTCTGTAGCTGAGACATAATTTTTCTCATTCAGAAAAATAACCCTGGGGTAAAAATTAAAAGGAGATGCAACTGCTTATCTCAAGAGGTTATCTCAGGGCCTACAATGTGAAATAGATATTTAAAACGACTTATTTTGCTGAAAGAAAACAATAAGTTTATTAGTGTACATACTTTAATATATTTATATCATATTATATTTATAGCAGACCTATTACAAACAAGATTAAGGGGCAAAGTGTTACAAGAAGCCTTCTCATTCAGATTAAGGGAAAAAACAACTGTGCTATTGCCCTTAAAAACCTTATCACAAAACTGGGGTCACAAGCTCAAGCTTTATGTCTGCATAGAAATGTCTTGTAATTAAAGTTTCCAAATAGTAGGAATTTGAGAGCTGGTCACGTTCTTTATTGTAGGACCATCATCCAACACATTTTTAGAACTAGTCTTCATTTTTGAGATTTGTTGTTTTAATAAAGGTACAAAAAACTGGGAAGGAATCTCTGATACATCGATCCATATATGTGAGTTAGAGACATACATTTACCACTGAGAAATTACTTATTCTGTCTGGTGGTAAAGTAACATAAGTTTTTTTGATATTATCTTTCATTTGGATGTGATAAATATGAAAAATAAATTTTCTCTCCGTAGCTGCCATATTTCAGGTAGAATCCAGGAATCCCATGATTTACATGCATGGTCTAATTTCTGAATAGTTACTTTAATCAGAATTATTAACTCAAAGTCAGTGCTAAAAGGGATAGCATAGCTTTCCCCTCCATGTGCTCTTTGGATCAGTCCTACTGGCACTAATATCAACATCAAAACTCCTGTTGATTTTCCTGAGAGAGATGGGCCCCATTTACTGCATACTCAAGACTCTAAAGGATCTTTTAAAGCCTTCAATAAACCAAGCCCCTGTTGTACTGCGGCTGTTTAATTCTGGTAGAATTATTCCCTGAGTAGCACTACACTGAAAAACGTCTTTTTTTTTTATTTCAATTTCTTTTTTCTCATACCATTTTATTGCTTTTAAAGTTAAATTCCCTTTTCTTCATCTTTCATAATCAGCTGCAATGTCTTCTCAGTCTGATACTCAAATTTACTGAGAGGGCAAGTAGCAGGCAGTGAAACAAGGGCAAACAAAGGAGTAGAATACAGGAATTACTGGGAAAAGACATGTAATTCAAATATTTTTAAGTTATTCAAATGCATCTTACTTTCATTTTTATATGGTTCTTGACACTAAAAGCTTTAGTAAGCTGAGTCTTATTATCATCTCACTTTCAGTAGTTTAATATACCTTAACAGTGATAACATTTCCCTTGAGAGGCACAAACGAAAACCACACAGAGGTAAATCACTGAAGTTTGAAAATAATGAAAAGTTTTAATTCTTTCATGAAACAAAATAAATCTTCAAATATATACATTTTTTTTTCAGGTAAAATAAGTATTTATATTAACCAAATATTATTTCCTCAGCTATATTGATTAGTAGCAAAGATAACAAAGAACTCATATATACCCAGGCACATAACTGTTTAAACATAAATGGGCATTTTTTGAACCACACGTGTTGTGTATGTATATATGTTCTGTCCCACAATGCTCCTTTTGCAGTTTATAGTATCATGTGCAAGTTGTCCTCCAAATACACAGTACATGGCATGACATAACCGTCAATTCTCTTCTCCAGATACTCTGAGCCGAGCAATGAATACTGGAGAGAGAGTTAGCCTGAAGCGCCTAAATTCTTTTGAAGGAATATAACTGAAAGGACTTGACAGTACATTGCCGATTAGACCTTTCCACCTGAACACATTCTTCATTCTCTTTCTGCTGACATCAGCTTTTATTCTAAGGGGACATCTTTATGCTCTACCTTGTAGAGCTGGTGAACAACTAAGGCAAGCTGTGCAGCTACTGTGAAGTGCACAAAATTATAGTCCATTAAGCTATGTCTCCATATGGGATTAGATGGATGATAATTAGGCCTTCCCTGCTTCTAGATGACAAAAAGCAGCCAGAAGCTCCGGATCACTATTTTTAAAATGGTGTTTGTAGTACGTAGAGTTGCAGAGCTCCATCCTTTTGTGAGATGCATTTGTTTCCTGTCCGGATCAGGGGTCAGGGGCCTGAGTCACTTGCACTGAAACACACACTGCATTGACACTTGTGATATTTTTTTCCAGAGACAGGGTAAGACCTGGAGCGATGGTTAGTAAAAGAGAGCACAAAACAAAGCCACACAGCAGGAATGCTACAAAGCACTCCAAAACTGCATGAAATACAGTTGTGCTTACTGATGCAGTCTGGCAGGATGGGACTGCATGTCACTATGGGAGCATTTCAGAAGGCATCTATCAGTCCTGTGTTCTTAGGTTATCTGCACTGGCTCATACACTATGCTCCATAAAAAGTGTTCCAAAGGGGAGACAAAGTTTTTCAAATATACTTTAGTTTAACTACAAATGCAGGGAATGGCAACTACCTGTATGCCAGTGCTCCAGCTGAGGCATTTAACCTGGGACCACTGTGACTGACAAGGGGTGGAACTAACCAGGACAAAATCCTCAGAAGAGATTCACCTAGTCCTGAAATCTGTCTCTGACACAAGCTAATGCATTAGCCAGTGGTTTAATTTTGTTAAGCTCATGAACAAGAGAAGTCATTGCCTTGCATATTTTCTTTGACATTACAGTAGGATATAAGAATGCACATCTTAGGAGCTGAAAGGCTGGTTTATAGTTTCAATTGTGATAAGTTTCAGTAGTGCCATAAGAAGTTGTTGGGTGTTTGGCATTTTTTGTTCTTCGAAGCATTTTATTTTCTTGAAGGGTCTGCAAAGATTTTTTTTCTCCATTTCATCACTTAACAAAGTCTTGTGCAAATGGAACCACTGGGTCTGAGAGGAAAATCCAAACCAATGTCAATGATGTTTCTTTCTAATATCAGGCCTTAACAATTATCTGAGTTTCTGTAAATAAAAAAACTGTCTTGTTCTTCATCATATAATATTTAAGTATTATTTTCAAAGATTTAGAATAAAACGTCCAGAAACTACCAGCAATCTGCACAAAGTACTGTCACCATCAACAGATTATTTCATATGATGACATGATGGGTCAGTATCCAGGTTTGACAGTTTTATCACAGTTCATGAGAATATTTTATCTAATGTAAGTTGTATAAGTTTCCTGAATATTTGGAAGCTTGTTGACATTTTCTGCACAATTTATATTAGCAAATTTATTTTGAATCTCTAAAATTTTGGTTAATAATTATCTTCATTTTATTGTGATATTTATTTGAAATTTTTGATAACAAAGGAACAGTAAATCAAGATGGTTTTGCATAGCACATGAAAACACAAGACAGAAAAAAAATGTGATGCTGGTTTGGAATTAGTGTGATGGTAATTGCATCCCCACAAGTTTAATTTTGGGAATCCTTTCAAACACTGCAATTCACTTTGACAAGTTTGTTCATTCAGTCTTAAATGTTTAGAGCTTGATGCCCTGTGATTACCTCTGCTTTCTTGCTTATGTAGAGGGGAAGAACAGTCAAATAATTTGAAGCAGGCTACAGGACTATTGACACATGCATTAAAGTTAGCCATGATAGGATAGGCCCAGTGTAGTAATCCACCAGACACAGCACACAGCATTGAATAACATAAACCCTGCTAAACTAAAAACAATGCTAAAAGTCAAACCAACCTGATTCAATTAGATACAACTGTGCTACAGACTGTCCATAGATCATCTTTTGGAAGATTCATTAGAAACAAACAAAATTACAGTGATCATGTTTTTTTTTACAGTTTGATTCTGTCAGTATTCATATTTATGAAGCAATTATGTATTTTATATAGTCTGTAATAAAAATATAATGCCAAGAACATCCGAGGGAAGTTGAAAACTACATTTTGCTTTTTGCAATATATGTAACAAAGTGCTATTTCAAACTGTGACTACTCAAGCTGGACTTCAGGGTTGTTTTTTTAAGAATTAGAAAACATAAAAAACTGGAATGCCTTACTATGAAGAAAGAGAAAGACAGAGAGAAAGAGAGAGAGGAAGGAACAGACAATTTTTCTCCTATCCTGTATGAGAAATGTTCTCATCTACCAATGACAGCTATGTGCGTTATTGAGAAACCCATAGCACGACTTGTTCCCAAATGTTGCAGTCAAATAGAATTCAGTATTATATTCCCATTATTGACCTTAACTGAAAGTACATCCTTGAGGATGCAGTATGACATTGATGGTAGTGATAGAGAAAGGAGAGTCTTAAAAAGATTTGTTAAGATGATTTGGTCATGCTTGTCAAATCTCAGGCATCTCTGACTCATTTCATTATTTTTATATTTTACATTGAATCCTGGGATGTTTTATATTGAATGCTAGGATGGAAGACTGAGTGCTAGGATACAAATTTAACCTTGTGCAAGATGGCCCAGCCCTGCGGAGGTTGGCAATGTTTCCTGAACCATGAATGTGTATGTGTGATTGGTACTCACTTTGCCCCACATTGCTGTCAGCTCTCCAGTGCTGCTCAAGTGTGACTGCAAAATCTGTCCTAAAATTTTGGAGAAAGAATCTATGCAAGAGCAAAAATATGTGAAAAATCAAGAACTAAACCAAATTGTAAGCCCTTGGAACCTTGCCATCAGCAACAGATCTTTGGTAATTCATATGAGTAGAGAATTATTTTGTTTTGGCAGTTAATTTGTATGGTAGTAGGAGAAATTGCATAATTGCATTCAATGTCTCCCAAATTATTTACTGTTGAAACAATTTTTTTTTCCAAATATCAGTGTATTTAGATGCTATCATAAATTAAGAATTTAATAACATGCCAAAAACTTCAAACGCTAAATCTATTTATTATAATCTTTAGTATATTAATTCAATAGAATTTTCATCAGCCAGTATTTCCAAAAGAAAAGAAATTCCTGTCAAATATAAGAAGTATAGGGGAAGATACGCTTATACAGAAATAACTTTCACATATCTGTCTTTAACATTCATTACCTTTCCCTATGAGTCTGTCTTTATTACAGCAAAATAGATCATAAACAGACACTATTTCAGCCTGGTTCAAAAATCATAAAAAATTGGTTTAATCAAAATCAGCCTTCCATAACTAAAGAAGGAATATGAATCAATGTGGTGGATTAACCTTGCTGACTGCCAGTTGCCAAGCCATCTATTCTCTCACTCCCTTTTTATCAGCAGGACAGGAGGGGAGAAAAGATATGAAAAGGGTCATGGGCTGAGATAAGGACAGCGAGATCACTCACAAAGTACTAACGCAGGCAAAACAGACTAGACTTGGGGAAATGTATTTAATTTACTGTAAATAAAAACAGAGTAGAATAGTGAGAAATGAAAACAAAAGTATAAACCCTATTCCCAGTCTGCTTTTCTGCTCAGACTCAACTGCATTCCTGACTCTTCTAAGTCTTCCTCCTGAGTGGCAGACAGGTAATGGGGGTTCTAGTTAGTTTTTTACTCTGTCAGTCCTTCCCCATCACATTCTTCTAATCCAATGTGGGTTCCTCAACAATGGGATAAAGCCCTTCATTAATTTCTTCAGTGTGGATCCCTCCCATCAGCTTCATGAGCTTCTCCAGCAAGGTCCTTTCCATGGGGTATTGTTCTTCAGGAATGGCTTGGGTTCCCTACACGACTACACCTCCCGACAGAAGACCTTGTGCTGTGCTCCTCCATGGGCCTGGTGTTCCCCACAGGTTGCAGGAGAATCTCTGCTCTGGTACTTGAAGCACCTCCTCCTCTCCCTCCTTCTTCACTAGCCTAGGTGTCTGTAGGACTGTTCTCTTCTTTTTCCTCTCTCTCCCAACTGTTACACAACATTCTTTTACCCTTTCCTAATTATGTTATCACAGATGGGTCATCAGCTTGGTTCATGGGCTCAGTTTGGTCCAGTTTTGGGGCCTTTCAGAGCTGGCTGGAGCCAGCTGTGTCCGACATGAGACAGGTCCAGGCTTCCTTTCACAGAAGCCACTCCTTCAGTGCACTGTGGTACCAAACCCTTGCCATGTTAACCCAACACAATGATTTTAACAGCAAAAGATAATTCAAGGCATTTCCCTGAATCCTGTGTGACCTTCTACAGGCTTTTTCATTCTGCAGTTTTAGAGCTTCACCACAAAGAACCAGCGAAACTGGCAGTGGCAACAACAGTAGCCAAATTTTATGTGGAAAAAATTATCCAAAACACTATTAGGAAAACCAAAATTATTATTCTGAAAGTATTTCCTTAATTTATTCTTCTTTAGAAAGACAGAAAAGCACAAAAAAATTATGTAAATTGTTTTTCTGGAATGAGTATGCATCACATCTTTTGCTTTTCTTGTGGCAATATAAAAAATATGGAAAATTCAATGTCAAAAAAAGCCCAAATCAAAAATACAATAAAAAATATATAAGCGACAAATAAAGAATTAAACTGCCTCACAGATCACAATGGATATAAGAGAATCATCCACCTAATATAAATGCTTTTTTAATGTTAGAATGTTCAGCATCTTTATACTAGTCATTTAAAGATAAAAGGTTGTAAAAAAAGATGTTTTGTCAGATTTCACAGGAGCACAGATACACAGACAATATTTATCAGAATACTAAAGAAATGCTCAGATTTGTCACTTGTATTTTTACTTTTCTTTAGTATTTCATACTCTTGTTTCTGGGTCTAGAAAAGAATAACTTTTTCAAGATAATTTCTGTACAATCTATATGGAAGTGAATGCACCTTTCCATACTACAAAAAAGATAAAAGATATTTATATGTCTTAAGATCATTTTCTTTTAAAACAACTAATATATGAAGAACATGTTCTTGAATTCACAGCAATTGCTGTGAATATTGCCCAGTTTTACAATGACCCAGTGCAGCCATAGGACTCTAATTAAAAAATTAAGAGTCCTTTATTTTAGATTTAGAAAAGAGAAAAAAACCACAAACCTTCCATCAGAAACATGCATCTACTTTGGAAACACCTATTTTTTAGTCACATTGAGAGCAAACAGGTCATTATTTACTGAAGTATCAAAATCTGTGCTTTTGAGTCAGTGAGCATAAAGGCCAATTTCTATATACCAGTTTTAGTTGTATCAAAGACAGTAGCTTGTGAAATTTTACAAATACTCTGGATTTTTCCCTCTAAAGACTACATCAGTCATAGAAGTCTGTTATCTCTTTTTTGAAAAATCAAAGTTCTGGATAAAGCATCTGAAAGGATTGTTAAATTTTTGGGTAATACCGGTCAGCAACTATGAATACTTTTCTGGAAGGCCACTTGTATAAACCTAGTGAAACGTCCCTGGATTCTACCTGTTCAGATCTCCCTATTACAGTATCTGACTCCAACAGATGGTAGGAGACAATTTCATGTTCAGCCTCCAATGCTGTTCTTATAAAAATACAAAATCACACTCAAATACTGAGAGAAATGTTACTGTCAAAGCTGTCATTGTCAAAATGAAAAAAAAAAATCACACAGTATGGAAGTGAAAAAAATCTGTGCAGTACTTATTGCATATAGCTGCATCTAACAGAAATTTGGTCGTGGACATGGAAGGCAAGAGATGATAATTCACTAGTTTCTTCAGCTGCAACTACTTCTTTTTTTGCTTTTTGTTTCTTCTTTTTGTATAATTCTTCCTCAACAGAGAGAGATAAAATGGGAGATTTTTTTCTGAAACAAGAGAAATATTTGGGGTTTTTTAAATGCTTCATAAAAGTAAAATATCTCAAAAATATTATTTGATCCTAGACAGATAGAGGAGAAAATAGAGGGAAAATCCTTCTGGAAAATATCTTAATGGATGTTCAATTACCAGAGCACACCCTTTAATGTTGTTTTTCTGAGAGATGAGAAAGTTTTTGTGTTTGATATGAGTTTAAATGTGATGCTTTAGTCAACAAGCTGCACAGGTAATAAGCCCCCTTGGCCAATAGTGTCTGGGAAAATGTCGCATGACACATAACAAAGTCAAATATTGTTTCTAAGGCAGACAATATTTTAAAGAATTGTGATATTTACTCAATGATTCTCTCTAACAGCAGAATCTGTTTTGGTGGTAGAAGCTTCATTTCAGGAAGCTGGGCAGTATGAAAGCAAGCAACTCAAAGAATTCTGTCCTTTCAATCTGTGCAAAACATATTTCTTATGTGTTACCATTTAAAATGGTGAAAGATTCTGCTATGAAAGCTAAGTGATTTATTACCTTGATATGGAGCACAGGTGAACATATTTCTTCCCTTTTCACTGATACCATTAAGAAGTATTGCTTCATTTATCTTATATATTCTAGCTTCATTTATCTTACATATTTTACCTTCAACACTTGTTAGCAAGCTGCAATACAAACTTCTTAAAGAAACTTCTGATACTCAAATAATGAGATTTCTCTGTAAAAAATACAGCTCCAGAGAGTCTGGAACATTGTTTTTTCCACTCCTTCTGTAGGAAGAATATTAAAAATTAATTTAAAAATAAATTAGTGAATAATCTTGAAAGAAAAGAACTATTAGGCCTTATCTTACTAATTATCCTCTCTTTTTATACATAAACTAAAAGTGCTTTTATATGCAAACTTTAGAATTTCTTAGGTAAAATTTCTATGATAGCAGGTGAAAATACTTCCTACTTCAAGGTTTATGATATTGAATGATAAATTACATTATTTCTTGACTCATATGGTGAATAAATCAACAAGATAATTAGTAGTGCAATTAAGCCATGGGAAAAAAAATATTAAGAACATAAAAATGAGACATTATAGGAACCATTTGAGAAAAGTATTAAAAACAATCTAATTTTTAAATATGAGAAAGCAAATAATTCTCCCCTTGCCTCCGCCAAGATGTCAAGAGATGCAGCTAAGTTCCTTGGGGCAAAACTTCAAAACTCAGCAGAGATTGGTTTACATAAAGCAAGTGTTTGCCAGGCTGGAAGACATTCTGTGCACATTTCTATGAATGGCTTTCAGTGAAGTTGCAATAATAGCATGCATGGAGACATATGGAGCTAAGAAGTCCAAGGGAGAAAAGAAAAAATATATATATTAGCTAATGTAAAATCTGGTAGCTGATGTAAAATAAACTGTAAGATCTGCCTCTTTTCCTAGCTTGTCACAGGACACACTGCAATCTGTGCAAATTAATTAAAATATATTGTTTCTAGTATCGAAGGCAGTGTCTGAAAAGACAAAAATGTATTTTAAATAAAAAAAGTGTTTGTCTGGCCATCCTACCATGTTACTTCTGTTACATAGCAATCCTATGTCACTGAGATTCTAGGTATTCCTAGTAGTTCCAACCAATAACAGTCTGTATATCTAACAAAGTATTTTTGCTTAATTTTAGAGTCATCAAACAATTAAGATTTCTCTGAGGAACCAAGACCTTTTCTCTGAAGTACCTCTTATATGTTTTTCACCTGGAAAAAGAAGTTTGAATAAACAGCATGTGTATCTTTTCATTTAGATGTAAGTTAAAATTACATAAAAATATTACTATGATAAGAATTAATTTAGATGTAAGTTAAAATTACATAAAAATATTACTATGATTGGAATTGTTAGTAGCAAATTTTGTTTTTCAAACAAGCGATTTCAAGCAAGGGGCAGCCACAGTTCTGCTGTGCTTATGATGCTTTCCAGGAATTGTTGTAGAAAATAATTTTTAGCAGAGTTTAATTTTTTTTCAATTGCAAGAAATCTCATGCACATTTTGTTGAGAAATACATCTTGTGCAGGTAGCTGGGCTGGAAAGCTGCAGATGGAGATGCAGATTGGGTGGGAGTCTGAGACAAGAGGCTGGGAACTGTCAAACTTTGAGATAACAAAGGGCATAAAAGCTGGTGATATCAGCCAGGTGAATGGACACTGGGACACACAGCTGGAGCTTGGAATTGCTGATTTTTGGATAATAGAAAAGATGAAAGGGGATGACAGCCAGTGAGCTGGTTGGACATGGAGAGGGGCAGCAGTGGGGCCCCTGGAGGAAGGGTGACACTTGTGGACAGACTGTGAGGCTGTAAAAGCCATGAGGTTCCTTTGCTGAGGATCCCTCCCCAGAAGCTCCAGCTGGAGCAGTTTCTGTGTCACTGCTCTGTGAATAAATGGCTTTATGGAACGAGACATCTGAGGCTCCGTGATGGGAAACCTGGGGTGCAGGGGTGAGGAAACCTGGTCTGTCTGTCTGGCTGTGAGGGGGGTGCAGGGAGTCAAGGGGCTTCCCTCAGGTCACTGGAGCTGCTGCTGCAAAGGGGCTCCAGTCCCAGCAGTGAAAGTCTCTGGCCCTGGGGATGTGACTGCCAGAGAGGCTCGAGAATGGTCAGACTGGGAAGTTTCCTTAACAATTTTAAATTTCAATTTTAATTTCAATTTAATTGTAAATGTTTCACGTATTCAAATATACATTAGGAGGCACAACATCCCCATTCCATAAAAAAAAGAAGCACCATAGTAGAAGGCCAAGACACGTAAATATACACATAGTTTACCCCAGAGAAAAAGCTCAAGGGTATTCACAAAATCACAAAAAGTTGGAAGAGATCTCTAAGATCATTGAGTCTAACCTCAACTAAACCATGGCACCAAGTGCCAAATCCATTGCTTTTTTAAACACATCCAGGGATGGTGACTCCACCACCTCCCCAGGCAAAGCATTCCAAGTATTGCCAAGACCTCTGCTATTATAGTGGGGAAAACTAATTCATGCAAAATTTTATACCTATGCAAAGAAGTGGACCATGTCCTCTGCCACAGAGAAATGGCATACTGTATGGAATATCATTTTTGGTGAATTAGAGGCAGCTGTCCTGACTATCTCACCTACAAACTTCTTCAACTCTGGCCTGATGGTGAAGGCAGCAATGTTTGCAAGACAAAGTTGACGCTGGGCCAGCACTGCTCAGCAGCAGCCAAAGTGCTGGTATGTTATCAACACCTTTACAGCTACTAGTATGATGAACAACACTATGTGGGTTGTTATGTGGAAAATCTTAATCTCAACCAGGCCAAATTCACACCTCCTGTACCCAAAACCTTTGGATAAATTATTACTGTCTCATTCTTCCTACAGGAAGTTGAGTTCATCAGGTCTCTTTTGATATGACTGTGATTTGTTTTTTGGGACATAGAGAATATTGCTCAGACTTTTACTGAATCAGCATGCTAGACTCATTTACCTTTTGCATTTTGAGCAGCATGCATTTAAATTAAGTTTCTACCCCAAAAACTTTTGCTAATTTTTTTATTAAAACATTAAAGATACCATTGCCTGACAACTGTGTACATGAACATGACTAGCAGCTATTTTTGATGTCAGAAGTGAGTGGATAATATAAAAAAAAAGAAAAACAACAACAAAAAATCCACTTTTCTTTACGAAAATCAGACAGAATGTTTGTAGAGTTAAATCTCTCACTGCGAAAATGTCAGACCTTGGCCCACTCTATATGTGGCAAACCTCCAGAAGTCAACATGCTCTTTGGAGGTGAACCCTTCAAGCTTAGCTCCTTGGTATTGATTGTGACATTTTCTTGTCAGCATGAACATCCAATATCCAACGCAGGCAATATTTCTCATTAAGTTGTATAGACTATGGACAGCATAAACTTAAACAAATGTGCAGTGTCAGAGCACAGGCAAAGTGTAGCACCTAGTTTTAATATACTGAAAATAATCCACCTGACAACATTCTCTAATTTTTCCTTTGACTTGGTTTATGTTTTGTTCTATCCAGCATTCCTCCTTTTACCATTACTTTAGTTTCTGCTTTTGTAATTTTTCTTTTTTCCCAAGAGAGTGGCTTTATAGAAGGCTGCTTCACTGAACTCAGAAATAATCCTCTCATTGGCAGCAATGGTCCAGTATCAAACTCACCGCTAACAAAGTAAAATTTTTATTGCTATTACTCTGTTAAGTGCATATATATATATACACACTGTTATTTAGCTGTATAATTGAAATATTAATTCTTCATTAGACACACAGATTCTAAAGCATGAAGAAATCAACATGATCAGTTAATCTAATATCTTGCATAGCATAAAGCATATAATTTTGCTTCATTTTTGATATGCATTCATTCCTTTCAGCTATACTATCTGTTTCCAAAAGTCAATTCTCTTGAATGAATTACATCATATAAAGTAGAATCCATCGTGATCTTTCATAAGTTATTGCAATGGCTCATTAAATCACAAATCAGTTATACTTCAATTTTCAATATGTTCTGTTTATAATGAAGTCACCTCTGAAATTTCTCTTGGATAAGCTGAAAAGCGTATCTCTGTTTAGGTCACTGTCAAACCATGAAAACTTTCATCTGTGTTTTATGAAGCTGTTTCAGTCTGCCATTTTTGCTATAAAGAGCTTTACACAGTCAGTATTCAGATAATGACTTCACTAATGTGGCAATACAATTTCCCTCTATCTACTCAATAGTCTTTTACTTGAGACTCAATAGTGTGAAGATATTTTCTGCCATAGGTATGTTCAAAGTGCTTTCTGATTACTCACATTTCAAAAATATTTGAATTTCTCCACGATCTTTGTTAGTTAGTTAGTTAGCTTGTTTTGCATTTTACTGTCTTAAAGGGCAAGTGAATTTGGTTGAGGAATAACACAGCGTTGTCCATATAACAGCCAATATTTTTGTTATGCATTGAGTTCACCAGTAATGACTTCATATTTTCTTCTACAGACCTTCCAGCTACTTGAATACGGTCTCAGAAGTTTCTGAAAATTGTATAAAATAGCCGCTATTTTTATTTCTTTGTTGTTTGTTTCTTGGTTTTGATTTTGTTAGTAAATATAGGGAGAAAAACACATCCTCTAATATGTATTCTTATAAAACAGTCAATAGCTTCCTTTAGTAGAACTCCCACTATCATAAAACAAAGAAGTGAGGATACTGTGGAAACAGTAAAATCAAAAAGACCAAGTGCAGGAAGTTGTAGTTATACAGTTATTTCGGTGTCAGTCTTTGCATTCAAATTAAGATTTATTGTCTGTGGGGGACATCCTGGGCCTGCCCTGTGATCTCAGAAGCACCTGATAAACCTTGACCAAGCTGACTGAGCAGTGAAGAATTCCTTGATTGGATCAGCTGGGCCATGAGTCACTCCCTGATTGAGCAGGAGCACTTGTATGCTAAAGGTGGAAAGAGGCAGGAACATCATCAAGGTGGAAAACAAAGCATAATCAATTGTCCTTAGTTACTTTGGTAAACCATTTACCTGAATTGTAGCCTGAGTGGTGGGGTACCTTTGTGAATTGTAGCCCCAGGGGAATGATATCTCACTGCACTTTGGGGAAAAAGCCCAGTGACACCCAACTTGCATCATAGCCAGGATGGAAACTTGGTGCTGACAGAAGTTAGTCATCTTGGGGTCACAGGAGACTGTGCCACCACCTCTCTCTGAGTGTGACACCTCTCAGAGCTCTCAAAGTCAGTTGTATTTGGAGACCTGGGCTGATAGTCCCCACCCTCATCTCCACACTCCTTGATGTCCACCCTTTGTCTGTGGGGAAATGACAAATGGATTTGAGTGAGGTATTTTTTTGAACTTGAGGGGAATTTTTCATAGGTAACTTTCCACACATAGAAATAACTGTATGGATCATTTTACCTCTGGGTGTGTGAATTGATTATTGATTACATGTGCTGGTTTTGTCTGGGTTAGTTAACATTACTCCCAGTGTCAGGTATGTGTCTGTGTTTTGGGTCTGTGCTGAAGACTGGGTTGATGATACAGAGATGTTTTGTTATTGCTAAGCAGGGCTTACACAGAGCCAAAGCCTTTTCTGTCTTTCATACAGCCACACTGGTGAGGAAGTCAGGGTTGCATGAGAGATTAGGAAAAGACACAGCCAGGACAGGTAACTCAAACTGATCATAGGGGTATTCCAGATGATATGACATCAGGCCCAGCATATGAAGGGGAACGAAGAAGGAGAAAAGGAGAAAATGTTTTGAATGATGACATATGTCTCCCCAAGTCACCACTAAGTGTGATGGGACCTTGCTGTCCTGGGGATGTCTGAATATATGCTTGCCCATTGGAAACAGTGAATTAATTCCTTGTTTTGCTTTTTTTGTGAGCTTGGCTTTTGCTTTCCATATGGAACTGTCTTTATCTCAACCCACAAGTTTTCTTTTACCCTTTTAATTCTCTCCCCAGTCTCACTGGTGAGGGAGTGAGTAAGCAGCTGCCTGGGGCTGGGTTGACAGCAGAGGTTAAAACATGACAGAGTGTTACTATTTCAAATCTATAGTTAAGTCATTGTTGTAACTGTAGTGAAATCTAGCAAATCACTTTGTAAATGTTAAAGTACATAATGATTAAGAGCTGTGACACATTTTTGCTCCCTTTCCATCCAAATCCTTTTCACTCTTTCTTCACTCTCACATACTGTATTCAATGTAAATCATTCAAAATTACTTCTAATTTGAACTTCCTTTGTATTAGTCTTTGTAGCAAGCAAAAGAGTGAACCTTGCCATTGAACTCTGTAAAACTGTATTTTTACAAATTCATAATAAATCCTGTTTTTGACAGTACCATTGACAATATTTCTTAAAGTGGCCAAGCAACTCATCCATTATGTTTCAAAACAAGGTGGGTTGTTTTTTTTTTTGTTTGTTTTTATATTTAACTTTGTTAATAAAGATATTGGATTAGACCTTGCAGAAAGCAGAATCTGATATATTTTACTTACTAGCTTTGAGGCATTAAACACAATTAAATTTCAGGATCATGTGTATTCCTTGCCCAGAGTTAATCTGTCTTTTCAACCACACAGCAAACTGGATATGTAGTCTCAGTTTACCTAACAGAGTCAAAAAATTATTTTCTTAACTTTAGATAAATTTCGAAATGCCTAGAAGACTGAATCCACTATATATATATATATGGAGGAAGAAAAAAAGATGAGTAGAAGAAAAATGATAGAAGGGGAAATCCCAAAAAAACAGAGAAGAAATTTGAATTGCAGCATTGGGAATGAGGGAATAGCTTTATGGTTTTGTGAAAAAGCTTGACATTGTAGTTGGATGAGATTTAAATTGTAAAAGGCTTTCCATATTAATGGGAAATAACAAGGTTGCTAAATAACAGTATGATAAATGTTAAATCAGCAGGTCCAGATAATTTTGCCTGCAACTGCTGTAAAGAGTCAACTGAGCATATCTCTTGATCATCAGTGATGATTTTCAATAAGTCTTGGAGCACTGGAGCATTTCCAAAGGGTTGGAATGAAGCTAATGTTATGCCAATATTTTAAAAGTATAAATGGGATATCTAATTATAGGCCTGTCATCCTGACATTGATCCCAGACAAATTATGGAACAAGAGATATGGGATTTGATGAATAACCTATTAAAAGAGGATAATATAATTAATGGCAATCAGCACCAGCTTATAGGAAAGACATACTTTTGCACTTGCTTGTAGGCTGATCAGGAAAAGCTATCAT
The DNA here is from genome assembly GCA_013397245.1 of Thryothorus ludovicianus. NCBI lineage: Eukaryota > Metazoa > Chordata > Aves > Passeriformes > Certhiidae > Thryothorus > Thryothorus ludovicianus. The sequence continues at coordinate 28,296 of VZTB01006882.1, read as the reverse complement.
TGAACTTGTGTAAGGATGATGCTGATGATCTTGTTTTACTTCTATAGGTCATTGAGTTTCATACTGAACATGCTGATTAACAAAGAAATTGAACACCAACGTTATACATAGTAAACTGAATAAAATGTTCTAACGTGTAGGTTTTAATATACTGTATTTAAAGAACTATCAATGTGTTCTAAAAAAAAAAGCCAGAGGGCTTATTTTTGGCCTTGTTTGCAGCCTCAGTATAATAGCATTATTGTTGGGAAAGAAAAAAAAATTGGATAACACGGCAGCTGGAGGAGGGAAAAATGAGGAAAAGGAAAGATTGCTGACAAGTAGTTGGAATCCACCAATTATCAGATATAAACTTGTTTTTATTATAGACAATGAAAATTATGTATCTGAGGACAGCAATGTAAAAGAACATCTATCCTGAGAATTATAACTCTAAAACCTTCGGGATGACAAGCAGCAACCTACTACACCTGGAAGAGCCTAATATCATCCTGTCCTTTGCAGGATTTTCTTGGAATGTGAAGGCTACCTCTGTACTCCTCAATTAAAGAAGGACACTCTCATATTGAAAAACAAGTGCCAAAAAACATTGCAAACGCATCTAAGCAACAGGAAATAAATCTTGCACCCAATTTTAAGGAACTGGCCTAAAATTTTTCTGATACAGTTTTTCCTTAGCCTTTTTTAGCATAAAGAACATAGCAACAATTCTAGAAGAAATCAGTTTTTGTGACTATTCCCAAGAAATCTGATCTGCTTAAGGATTACAATAGAAGGTAAAAGATTCATTTGACCATAAGCTGTCTGTACTTACATTCAGAACAAAAATACAGCTGTGGAAAAATGTGATAACCAGAATCCATTTATCAGACAGCAAAGCTTCTCTTTTTTTTCTCTCTAAAATCATACACTATTCTAACAGAAAACGTTATTATGTCATTAGTTGTGGGCTTGTTTAACAGCAATAATTTCCCCTAATAATTGGCATCCACAAGTCAGCGCTGATACATCATTCCCACAGATTTTGCTTTTGCTAGGTGCTGTCCTGGGTCATATTTAATTCAGTGGCACTTATGAGATTTATGGTTGATGACAATCCACTGTATAAAGCTAACTTTAAATATCCAAATTTGAATGAATTATTTCCCTGCCCTTTTTATCTTCTTCCTCATCAAAAATAGAAAAAACCCAAACCAAACGGAAAAACAAAAGGAAAACCCCAAACACCAAAACCTAAACAAAACCCCACCAAAAATCTACAGAATAATTGTAGCCAGTAGGAAAAGAAGTAACACAGATGACTTCGTGGGCAACAGATATTGAGTGTAACGTGTAAAGTCAGAACTTGCTTCTCAGTTTAGCTTGTTTTCATTCAACTTGTAACAAATTTCCTTTCCTTTGGAAAGAAATACCTGATGTATTGTATTCCAAATGCTTGTTTCGAATTCCAGAGAAAATTATGTTTTTCCGTATTTTAGGGAATAAATAATAGGTATTCCTCTTTTTTAGGACTAAAAAATAATGTTAGGAAATGATTCAGTTTCACCTGGCTGTCTATGAAATAACCTATTTTGAACTTCTCTAAGACTCCAGGTCTTCTAGCCTACAGTAAAATACAGCAGTTGTTTGAGAGCATTCCCAGCCCTTTCTAAGGAATTCCTGTGAATAAAAATTAACGTACTATAACCATAAAATTTTATTTTACTGGGTGCTGTCCATATCAGTTTCCATTGAATTCAACATGATATTAACTAAAGCTCTCAGTCAGGAATGTCAAGGAGAAACACAATTCCAATAATGCTGACAAATTCAGGACTCTTCTGCATAGCAAGCAAAAAAGTACTGCTTCTTTCAGTGATGATTGCTCCACTTTTGTCCTGTGATTTTGGAAGCAATAGCAATCTAAAATCCAAACTGAAAAAAGCTTGAAAAATTAGAATATTTTGAAAAGTAAGCTTAACATGAAACTGAGTTTGCTTTGCATCTCCGATGTCGTCATTTTATACCAGTACCAGTAATGACAAGTAAAGTTCATGCAAATATTTAGAGGCTTTCCATGTAAGGAGAGCAATTTTGCAAAAGAATAATTAATAAAGGTCTTATTTATAAAATACTGTATAAAACTCTCTAAATACTATAGTAAAACAGTTAAGGAGCAGAAACTCTTATAAGAATACAATTTTCCAAAGATGCAATGCCAGAGTTAAATTCTCACTGGAGAATGACTTTATAACAAGCAAAAAATACTTTATCCCGCTACTAATTGATTGGCAAAAAACAGCATAATGACTATGAATATATCAAGTTATGTGGTTCCTAAGTGTTTCATAGATGCACACTGCCAAGGTACTGGAGTGTGAAATTAGTGAAGCACTTATGCAATATACAGACATTGTGAATATGATTATATTTAAGAGATGATTCTAGTAATGATAACTTGAAGTTCACGCTAGAACAATTACTCATTTTCATCATGTGATAAGGGTAACAATTTTAATGTTTAAGGTCTCTGTCTTGATCTCTCCAGAATCTGTATGGATATAGCCAATGCAGCCATGTAATAGAGTGGAAACAGTTTATTTTCTGTTGAGAGAGCTAATCTTAGTTCTTTGCAATATTTCCATAACTAAAGAAATTTCAGTGTGGAACACAGAACACTAAGCCACAAAATATATTTAAACAATAGGATAGAATAGTTCACTTTGAAGGGACCTGCAAAGTCATTTAATCCACCTGCAATATTTTGCTCATATATGTGACAGGCCAAAAGCTACTATTATGGTGTACACTGACTGCAAAATTATAAGGTGGATTAAAATTATGCATGGTCTAAAATGACACTGTAAAGAGTATGAAATGAGAAAAAACATCTGGCTAAAGCTAGATACTGATCACAAGATGTCTATTTGGATACTTGGGATCAGCTGCTCAGGAATGAAGACAGATTGTGCACATACTTCAATTCATAGAAATGTCTCTGTTGATCAGTAATAAACCAAAACTGGTGTATTCAGGAAGAAGTTCAGTTAAGTTTCTTTCTCTTTCTCAGGGGGATCATTCTGGAAGATGCAGGGTCTCCACCCTGTCAGTAAAAGCATGGCAGGAAAACCTTCATGGACAATGCTCTCGGGTATATGGTGTGACTCTTGGGGTGTCCTGCAGAAGCTGGAATCAATGATCCTGATGAATCCTTCCAACTCAACATATCCTATGGAACTATGAATTGAGACCTAGATTAAAAAGAAACAGCATATATATATAAATATATATATA